>CAOKZL010000208.1:600000-975229 GCA_948472985.1 Iguana delicatissima | reverse complement strand
GGATTCTATAGGAGGCAGCCATGTTAGTTAAAGTGGAATTATAATGCAATAATTATGTAGTGCAGAAGGGCCCTAGGATTTAGGCTGGTGGTTACCATGCTAGTGGTGCATTAAAGCTGTTCCAGGTCTTAGACTAAACTTTCAAGGCAACAACAAGAACAAATGGAGAGAGAGAGAGAGAACAGCTGGTGTTCTCTAGTCCGGCCCAGGTGTGCATCTCTTTCTGGCTGGTGTAGTCCAAAACGAGCTGCTTCTCCAAACCTTGCCCATTGCTCTCAGCGTCTTCCATCTGGCAACCTGGGGCTCTCCAAAGGTTGTACCCAAGAGCCACTTACCTTGTGGAAACAAGAGCACTGAATACATTTATCTGAGGCTCTAAGAGTCCCTGCCACCTCCAGTTCTGGAGGGCCTTGGTTCTTAGCCAGTCCCTTGTTCACTTCAAAAGGACAGGGTGGAGTAGAACAAAGAACATTGTTTTCATCTTTCAGCCTCTGTTCCTTGTTCGGAATCTGCTTCCTTCTCATCATGTGCAGACCTGGTTCCTGGTCTGAGCAATTAAAATCCCAAATTCTGCCCCCCTTTCATTCCCCTTCCCATGTCAAACATCCCCCACTTTGCATAGGCACGGTTGCTGGAATTTGCCATGACTGTTTTCAAGGGGAAAACCCTAGCCAGGAGCCAATCAGTGCCTAGCCCACGCAGTTCATGCACCAGAACATCAGCGCATAAAAGGAGGTCTCTTGCACCTGCTAGAATGACCTCAGCCCCTGGCAGACACACCAGGTGAGAAAACCGTCAGCACCAACGATGGAGAACGGCTTCTGGAGAGTTCTGCTAGTGGCCGGGGTGGCTTCGGCAGCTACCACCAACTGGCCCTTCATGAGGCCAAGGCCCCTGAGCTATGAAGAGGCTGTGGAGCTCTCAGCTGAGCTCTACAACCAAAATGCAGGTGAAAATGTCACCTTCCTCCTTTTCAGAGTTGCTCCACACCCTGAGTGGGTAAGTACAGCTATTATTTGTTACCAGATACATCCTGTGTAGTGTTCCCAGATTTGGGGGCCTGGCTTTTAAGTCTCTGGGTCTGACCTCTCTTCTGCAGTCCTCAAAGCCAGGGGAAGGAATCTCAGGGAGAGAGCACCACCTTGAAAAAACAGACATGTATAACTTCCTCGTTTTTCAAACTGTTGGTGTATTCTATGCAGCTGTGGTTGCTGCTTAAGGAATCATACTGAATGAACACCAACGGATGCACTTCGTTACAGAACACTTGTGACAACATCGGCGCTTGCCCTTGTGGCATGAAAAGAGCCCATCCCTCGGTCTCAGATTTTGCCTGGAACAGTCCTGACCTGACATCCTACGTGCCAATCAGGCACGTGGCATGGTATGGAGTCCCATGAGCCCAGAATTAGGTTTCTGTCCCTGAGGAGTTTGCCAGTGAAAGTTCAGGTTTCAAAGAACTGCATATCCAGTTATGTAAACCCAAGGGAGGTGTTGGGTTTTTATAAGTTGCAACTACCTTCTCAGCATTTGAATCTCTGCTCAGCTCCTGTGGCTTGGAACAGGGCTGAGCAAAGGGCAGGGGTTTTGGACTAGCACCCAGAGCGGACTCTCGGCCCCACTGACACAGAAGCCACCAGCTGCCACTGGAGAAAAGGTAGCCACCATTCCTCCTCAGACCACCTTGCCCAGGGCACATTCTCTTTTTTAAAAAGTGACCATCTTATACATAGGCTGTAGCATCCTCTCCATCTTGACATCCATATACAGGAGGGGACCCAGGAAGAAATGTGAGGGCAACAGGTTCAGAAGCAGAGCCTGTTTAGCAGAACACAAAGGTACAATTGAGGGTGGACTCAATTCTGCCCGCCTCCTTTAGTGACACAGGGAAGTGTAAGTCCACCTCACACCTGTGTGTGTCCTTTTTTATCATTGTGTTGGCTATTGCTGGAACATCAGTATCGTGCACTCCAAGTAGGTGCAGAGCTGTGAAGGAATTTCCACACTACACTCTTATAGCACAATTATTCCACTTTCAACATCCTATGGAATCCTGGGGTTTGCAGTTTAGGGAGGGGCCGGACGGCAAACCGCAGGATTCCACAGGATGTTGAAAGTGGAATAATCGCACTATAAGAGTGTAGTGTGGAAATGGCCTGAATCTGGTCAGAAAACGAAGACATGCAACACAGAGCTTTTGATCCAAAGGGTCGTACCCCTGCCACCCTTCAAACTACGCAGCAAGAGAGCAGATTTATTGAGTACGCACACGCCTTACATACCAGGTTAAAAACAAGGAGGAAAACTAAAGAATTCAGCTGCGCCTGCTTACCTTCATTACTTGCATAGCTAAATCATCCTGTTTACTGCTTTGTGCACTGGCCAAAACCTTAAACGACTATAGTGTTGCAGTGTGGACACATCTCACGGATTAATGCCTCCAGCTGGCTACTTTCTTTCTCAGGATGCAAATTCTGCAAATGCCCAAGAGCTGGACTTCACCCTGAAAGAGGCGGTGTGCCTGTCACCGAAGAGCAAACCACCTAAGTTGGAAAAGGAGGAGGAAGAGGAGGAAGAAGAGTGTAGCTTTAAAGACCACGGGGTAAGGGATCGCCTTCATGTCTCTGGCTGAAGGACTGTACCTTCTGTTATGCGCCTGCCCAGGATGTGAGCGCTTTGGGAGGTCTCTCCATCCCACCGCTTTCCCAAGCACGTCTGCTGGGGAAACGGGAGAGGGTCTTCTTGGTAGCTGCTCCAAGGCTCTAAAACTCTCTCTTCAGGAAGGCTAGGAGGGCTCCCTTCTGTTGGAAAGTTCCCCTTCTTATAGGCATTTGGGAAAGGAGTTAAAAGGATTTTAATGGGGTGCTGTTTTTCTTAATTTTCTTTTTAAAATTCTCTTTTAATGAATTTCTTTTCAATGACCTTAACTCTATGATAATTTAATTCCTTTTTAACAGTAACTTCTCCTCTGGATGTCTTCTACATGACACATTGATAGCAGCTTGATTGCACTTTAACTTCCATGGCAGCATCCTAGGGCATCCAGGGATTTGTAGTTTGGTGAGATATTGGCTGTTTCTGCGCTAGAGTTATAGCGCTATCATTCCACTTTCAACATCCTATGGAATCCTGGGGTTTGCAGTTCAGGGAGGGGCCAGCTGGCAGTGAATGGTAGTTATTTCATGAAACTACAAATTCCAGGATTCCATAGAGTAGAACTAAAGCAGCATCAAAACCTGTTATAGTTGCTTTAGTGTGGATATACCCTATGTTTTTACTTATGTCTTTGCAATTGCTTTTAACTCTCTTTGTTCAAATATGTGTAAGCCACCTCGAATCACTCTATGGGGAAAAAAAGATAAGATATAAATAAATAAATAAATAATACTGACAACAATGGCAACAACAAAAAATAACCACACCAATCCAAAAAAGGCAATCCAGTTTGGTATTTTGATCCTACATTAAAGTTATGCTATGACTCCATCCTATGAAATCCTGGGACTTGTAGTTTCATGTGGTATTTAGAGTTCACCAAACTACATATCCCAGGATACCATAAGAGGAAGTCCTGGCAATAAATGTGAGATCAAACTTCAAAAAGTGTGCAGTGTGAAAGGAAGAGGAAGAAATGGCCCTCCCACAAGATGGTTTGTAAAGACACCTTGATATTTTGCTTGACATAAATTGTTGTTGATGATGTTGTTACTACTTTCTTTTATATCCTGCTTTCCTCCGAACCGTGGGACTCAGGGCAGCTAAAAACTTGTCTAAAACAATACAGATTAAAAACTATTCAAAAATGTTGATAAAAGTGTAAACATAAAGTTATCTAAACATGCAATCAAACAATTTCTCAGGTTAAAGCATTAAGCGTTTAAAACATTAAACACAATCCTGTTTTTCACCAGCCCTTGGTGAGGGATTATGGGAGCTGCAGTCCAAAACCTTCTAGAGGGACACATATTCCCCATCTCTGGTATAAAGACCACAGAAGAAGGGCAGGTGACTATGGGGGGCCCAAGGAACCTCTGTGGGGGTCAGACATACAGTGAAAAATGCCAGAAAAATGGAGTGAAAATAGCCCAGCAACTTTTGCCTTTGAAAAATGTCAGACAGTACTTGTGGGTGTCATTAGTGCACACTGGAGCTCTCTGCCAGAGAATTATAAGTATCTCACAAAACTATAAATCCCAGTATTCCATAGGATGAAGCCATGACAATTAAGTGGTGCCATGTAGATATACTGTGTCAGAAAAAGAGAAGGAAAGGGGATATTCTTTGGTGGTGTTTTTCAGTTTTCAGTTTCAATCAGTTTCTTCTGTCTTTCCTACTGAAATTTAAGAAGTCAAGCATTGTCAAATTGGGCCAAAAAAGACTCCAACCTCTCTTTTTCTCCCTTGCAGCTGCTCAGAAAGTGCTTTGGCTACGGCTTCCTCCATGAACAGCCACCCGCGGCCGTCCTCGTCTGCAGTGAGGCCAATGAGGAGGTGGAGGTAAGAAGCTTTCTCTTACAGGGATGAGTTTTCCCCCTTGGTACCCTTTCGTCAACCGTCATCAACCAGTCTTGGATTTGTGTGTCCCAGGCTGCTGGGATGGTGAATCCACACTGGGTTTTTCCTTTAATATCTGTGATGGATATATATGTCTGGAAGGGGCTGAACCTGTCTGGAGAATGTGATTCGGCACCTTGGAGACCTCCCTTAAAGCTTGGAGTGTGGACACTTGGAGCAAATTCATCACAGCTCCTCTGGCCTGGTGGACAACGGCTGCCACCGATCAGGGCCAGAGAATCATGGAGCTGGAGGGGCTGCCCAGACCAACCCTTTTCTTGGTGCATGAATTACAAAGCTAATCAGAGCTTGGGAAAATTAACCTTTTTTGGATTACAGTTCCTAGAATTTCTCCAGGCCACCATGATCTGGTGAGAGAGGTGTGTGTGTATGTGTGTGGACAGCAGATCTGGATTGGGATGCTGACAGGGAGCAGGATTTAACCCTTCATTTCCTGCTGTGCTCCCAGCCTAGAGTCCTGCAGCTGCTATTTGGAGGAAGCAAATGAGAACAAAGCTACCATCTGATGGCTCTGTGGCCAGTTTGGACTTGACTGATCTTGCTGGCATGACATGTCCCAAGGCTGCAGGACATGCTGAAGGAGGGTTGCCAGTTCAGGAATGTCCCAGGTCCGAAATCTCCCCTGGAGATATCATTAAACATTATGCATTTAGTGCCAACCACAGTTGCTCACAGAGCATTACGTGCTCGGACACAGAGCACAGAGAGAAGCATATTCTACAGTTTGGAAATTAAGCAGAAATCTCAGGGAAAAGAGCTGTTCCGAGATCAAGGTGAAATGCAAGGACTGTTCTTTGTCACCTACGTAGGAAGGTGCAATGAGGAAGATATAATCTAGCCTCCTGGATTCTAGGCAGAAGGTGAATGCAGAGCAGAGCAGACAATGGCTGAGAGGAATGGAACAAGCTAACCAAGTAAACATAGGAAGTCCTCACCTTTTGACAGCCCATTATCTAACAACTTGCTCTTTCAGTGCTTCCAAATTAAGAACATGTTCCATTAATTTCACAGAGGTTCCACTCTTTCATCAATTCCTCCTGCCTAAGGGGGCTTGCTTGAGACCACTCACATGCCTGTGCTGCTTGCAAAATGAGCTCGGGAGGGGGGAGGCACCAAGCCAGCTGAGAGACTTTGCAAGTAGCAAGTACCACACATTCGGTCCCAAGTGAGCCTCTGCAAGTCCTTCATGCTCCCTACAACACAGTACATGGGTTCCATCTTTCACCCAATTCTGTTTTCTGCCAGTGCTCCAGTCCCTTACCGTCAGATAAGTGGGGGAAGCCTACAGAATTCATGGAATCCTAGAGTTGGAAGAGACCCTCAGGGGCCATCCAGTCCAACCCCCTTCTGCCATGCAGGAGTACACCATCAGAGCACTCCTTTGGCAGAGGGCCACCCAGCCTTGGAGACCCGACCATGCTCCCTGGATGGCCCTTGGGCTCTCTTCTAACTCTGTGATTCTGTATTCTAAGGAAACACTGCAATCAAAACTGGTCTTGTTGCAGTAAACAAAAACTCAGGAACTGGGAGGAGAGGCATGGAAGACTTCAAGTGATCCATGGGCCCAGCTTGGGGAAACAGACTTGTTTAGATGGCATCTCCCAGCATCCATGTCGGTTGAGGCACTCTGGGAGTTGTTGCCCCAAGCTCTGTCCCCAGGGCCTCAGTTGAAGAATGAGACCCTCATCACCAGAGGCCCTTCTCTTCCTTTTCTTCTCTTTTCTTCTCCAGCCCAAGCGGCCCAAACGTGTGAAGCGGTTCAAGAAGTTCTGGAAGAAGACCAGGCGACGTTTACGCAAGGGTTTAAAGAAAGCTGGCCGCAAGATCCTCAAAAGCAAGGTTACCGTGGTGATAGGAAAGCTCGCTCTGTCCAAAGCAGGAGTGCCCATACTGTGAACCTGAAGCACCCCAAGGAATCCCGCAGAGCAGCAAGAGGAGCCCTCCTGGTTTTGGCTCCTTCGCCCTTCCACTCTTAGGGCCCTTTCTCACTCCTGAGTTATAGCACTATGACTCCGCTTTAACTGCCGCATCCAGCAGAGTCCTGGGATTTGCAATGGGGGGGGGTGTTTAGACTTCTCAGCCAAAACTAAAAACCCCAAGATTCAGCATTCTTGGCAGTCCAAGTGGGATCCCCGTGCTGTTGCTCTGCAGTGTGAAGGGACCCTTTGTCTGGAAGCTGACTGTTCTTCTTGCGCCATGTGCTCTTGCCAGGTTGTGATCTTTCTTTCCTGTCACCCTCCTGAAATCTGGAACTAACGCCTGTCCAACCCTCTCCTTTCTTCCTCTCCAAAAAACCTTCTAAACATCTTGTTCTCCCCTGCTGAGATTCTTCTTGCCTTCTGCTTTCTCTAAAATCACTATATTACAAGCCCTCCAGGTGGTATGGAATTGCAGCTCCCAGCATTCCTAGCTATGCTTCCTAGTTCTAATGGGAGTTATAGTCCAACAACATAGGGAGAATTGTTGGAGGAGGGAAACCCATCTCCTTCCCCCTTTCTACCGTTGCTTTTTTGTTGTGCTCAACCACTTCACAAGCCAGCAGGCAGGGCCCTGTCCACTTAAAACCATGCCCAGAATGCTTTGACAAATAAAATATTACAGCAAAGACCACATCTTGCTAATGCCTCCCAATTGATTGATTGATTGTACTGGTGTCAATTCTGCCATGCAATGAGCTAGTGAAGAGAAATTCTCACACTCCTAAACTGGCACCTTCTCCCAAGCTGCTGTCCTCCAGATGTGCTGGGCCCTGTCCACTTAAAACCATGCCCAGAATGCTTTGACAAATAAAATATTACAGCAAAGACCACATCTTGCTAATGCCTCCCAATTGATTGATTGATTGTACTGGTGTCAATTCTGCCATGCAATGAGCTAGTGAAGAGAAATTCTCACACTCCTAAACTGGCACCTTCTCCCAAGCTGCTGTCCTCCAGATGTGCTGGACTCAGCTTCCAGAATGCCCCAGCCAGGATACCACATTGCAGGATACTGGGAATTGTAGTTCAACAGACTCGAAGGATAGCAGCTTGAGGAAGGCGCCCCTAAACAATAATGTGATCGAAATTGCTGTGGTGAAAACTGGAGGGGGCTCCTGTATCTCTGATTTCAGCAGTTAATTGTTTGTTATGTGACCAGGTAATAAAGCATATTGGCTGAAATGTCCTCTTCTGTGCAAGTTTAATTCTCTGAATGTGACAACAACCTTCACACAGCACCACCACCCCTCGGTAATCCCTGTTTTAATCAAATCTCAAGGTTTTACTTTACCAAAGAGTAACAAATGGCAGCCTTTCCCCATCACAGATGCACACACATACACACGGCTTGTTTCACCCTGGATCAGGGCCCCTTCTTCAGCTGCCTTTCTATTCCACCATAAGGAGACATTTCCAATATCTTGCTGCCACCATAGAAGCTCACCTAGGGGTCTATGCAGAATATCTCATGCATAACTGCTACACATGTTAAACCAAAAGGCCAATACCACTCAGATACACAGAAAAGTCCAACTGTCATTGGTTTTGGAGATCTTCCTACCGCTTTGTTTAAGGAGACACCGGAGCCCTCTGGCTGAGAACAAGTCCAGAGAAGGACAACCAAAATGGTAAAAGTCTTGGAAAACATGAAGCCCTCTGAGGAGCAGCTTGGGGAGCTGGGGTTGTCTAACCTGAAGAAGAGAAGATGCAGAGGGGACATGGTGGCCATGTTTAAATATTTGAAGGGATGTCCTACAGAAGATGGGGCAAGCTTCCTTTCTGCTGCTCCAGAGACTAGGAAATGGAACAGTGGCTTCAAATTACAGGAAAAGAGATTCCTCCTAAACATTAGGAAGAACTTTCTGTTGGTAAGAGACGTTGGACAGCGGAATGTGCTGCTGCTTCAATGGCATGTGTTGGAGTCTCCTTCTCTGAAGGTTTTCCCAATAGAGGCTGGGTGGCCATCTGTCAAAAGGAGTGCTTTGATTGTGTCTTCCTACATGGCAGAAGGGGGTTGGACTGGATGGCCCCTGGGGACCTCCTCCAACGCTAGAGTTCTGTGACTCTGTCATTCTATGACTGTTCCAATAAGGGTACTGAAGAATGTTAAATATGAAGCAGGAGACAAAACTAATAAAGAAGAGTGAGACTAAACTCAGCATATAACAAGAGCAGAAGTTAAACTACCAGCACAGTACTTATTGCCAGCAGCATTAAGTCCTGTCTTAGTGGCTCAGTCCACCAGTTCTTCTAAACCAGCAGTCATTATTAATTTTGCCCTCTTGCAGAAGGCACTACTTTTCCCTCTGTTGTCACTGAAACATTCTTAAATGTGGAGACTCAGATGGCCATCCAGCCTCTATTTAAAAACTTCCCTTTGCTGCAGACATAACCAAAAAGCCCATGCAACCCCTAACTCTTTTTTTGTGATTCTTATGGCCTTCAAACTCCCTGGAAATGCCATTTTTTGACCCAGAAAGGGGACAAACTGACTCTCTTGTGATTCTCCAGGTTGCCCCTTGCACTGTTTAATATCTGCTCAGCAAAAAACAGATATATTATTTCTTGATTATAAAAATATTATTATTTGATAATCACAAGTATAATTTGCTCTCTTTAAAAAAAATAGTAGTTAATGTGCTCCCAAAGGGCTCTGGGGCAAATAATTGGCCTTCAAGGACCCCAGAGGTTGGCCCCTTTATAATCCATATTTTATAATCTTGCTCAGAAATCCATTGATACGTTGATATATATGCCGAAATGGGAGAACTCATCATTACCTTCTAGGGAAGAACGCTTGTTGAAACTGATGGACTTGGCAGAAATGGACAAATTAACTTGTTTGGTCAAAGGAAAAACACATTTTTAAAAGACTGGAAACTCTTTATGGACTTTTTGCTAACAACAATTTCATAACTTTAGGTTTTGATAATTATTGAGGATTTGATATGCAGAAAAAGTATAATATGTGACTGTAATGAAAGAGGTTTGATTAAGCTGGGATGGAGTTTAACTGCAGAGAAGAAAGTTGGAACTCGCCTTTTCCTTGCTTTCCTATTTTTTCCCCTGTATTTCTAGGTATTTTATCCTTTTCTATCTATTCTTCTTTTCTTTGTCTTTTTTTTTTTTTGTATTCATAGTTCTTAGTGTATTTGGAAAAATTGCTAATGAAAGTTATATGCACACACACACACCAAAGCCATTGCCCAAAAAGCAGAAGGATGAGGACAACATTTTAGAGGAATGGAAAAACACACATCAGATGCAAGAGAGCCCCTCTGTTGCTCAAGGCCGGGCGCATCTGTTCCTGGAGGTCGCCAGGAGCCAACCTGGCCATCATTTTGCACAACCATCCCTTTGCAATCCTGTCGCAAGCATCTTTGCAGAGCAATCCCTTGTCAATATCTTTGCAGAAGCTCACAAAGGGGAAGGGAACTGTCACAAGGGAGGAAGGAGAACCATTTATTTCTGGACACCTGTGGGATCTACCCACAAACCAAGAGGACGTTGCAATCCTCCTTGAGTTGGGACAGGCCCTCCATCTGGCCGCAGGTTACCTGCTGGAAAAAAACAACAGACTGTTTAATGTTCGATCTCCTAAGGATGAGACCACAGAAAATGGTCTCCAACTGTCAAAACCAAAGCTGAGCAGACTCACACAGTTGTTCTCAGTCCTCTAGGTTCTCTAGACATCGGGCATTTTTGAATAAATGCTGCTGGTCATCCATTCTCCCATTCGTAGAATCAAAGATATCGAAGCTGCCATCTCGTCCACCTTGTCTGCCACGCAGGGATACCCAGCTCAAGCGCTGTCGAGAATTATACAACCTCTGCCTTTAAGAAAGAGAGTCAACCACTGACCAAGACTGCCTAATCCACTTTCAAATTGTTCTTCCCATCAGGAAGTTCTTCCTGACATTCAAATTGAATCTCTTTCCTTGTTATTCAAATCCACTGGTTCATGTTCTGATCTCTGGATCAGCAGAAAACAAGTTCACTCCAATTTCTACATGACATTAAATATCCTGCAGATATTTAAAATGACGGTCATCTCAGTCTTCTCTTCTCCAGTTCAAAGTTATCCTGCTCCATAAATTATCCTTTATAGATCTCTGACCATTTTGGTCATCTGCCTCATGCAAAAGCTTTGTGAGTGGAAACTTTTTCATTACATACAATCCTGATAACAACACTTGTGTTGTGGGTGCATTTTTAAGGTCAGTGCAGAGCTGGAAATGCTTTTACATTACACCAGCATCCTAGAAACATTCCCTATCCTGCCCATTGCTGGAAAATACTTGAATTTAAAAGAAGGAGGGGGGAAAATCCCTAAAACCCTTACCAAAACTTCAGGAAAAAAATATTCAAGAACACAACTCATCTGGGATTGCAAGAGATATCTATTTGGGGATTATTTCTATTTCTGGTTTGCAGAAGCTTGCAATGGGTTTGGACTCACGTGGTTAATTGATTCAGTTGCAGATTTCCATTCATCTCTTGTGGGTGTCTAAAGGCCAGGACTGAGAACATTTCCGCACGACACTCTTATAGCACGATGATTCCACTTTCAATATCCTATGAAATCCTGAGGTTTGCAGTTCTGGGAGGGGAGGCCGTCCCGTCCCGGAAGTGCAAACCCCAGGATTCCATAGGAGGTTGAAAGTGCGATCATCGCGCTATAGAGTGTCGTGCAGAAATGGTCTGAGAGTCCATCACACACTTAAATGGCACTCTTAAAATGCCTTGTGCAAATGTTTTTGACTTCCACTTCCAGAATTCCTGAACATTGGCTGTGCTGCCTAGGACTTCTGGAAACAGAAATCCAAATCATCTAGAGGATAACGATAGAAAAGCACTGATTGTTATGACAAGTGGCAGCAAATCCCACAGAATCATCGAATGATAGAGTTGGAAGAGACCCCAGGGGCCATCCAGTCCAACCCTATTCTGCCATGCAGGAACCCACAGGTTCTGGACCACTACTTTTAACCAGTGCTATGAAAGGGCTATTAAAATTCATTCCTATTAATATAAAAGTGCTATTAAAATAGCAAGTGCCATCCAAATCCACTGCTGTGAATTGCAAGATCATGAGATCTTGGATATTCCCCAGACTTCTCATAGATACACATAACTGTCTCCATCCTAAAAACAAGCAAGTGAAATCTTGAGGTGATGGTGGTAACGTGCCAGCTAGGTATTGGTCAAGCCACCTGCAGACCAAAGGAAAAGCCGCAGGTGTGAGGAAACCCCTGTGTTGTGACCACTCTTAGCCAATAACCCCATATGAAAAGGCCAGACCCATAATATATAAGGGACAGAGAGACCTTCCGCTTTCAGCCTGTCCCCAGAGAACACCATGGCCCGCTTTTGGGGAGCTTTGTTTCTGCTCGGCCTGGCGACTGCCATCCCCCTGGCACCCCCAAAGAACTTCCAGGAAGCTCTTTCTCAGGTTGTGGCCATCTACAACCAAGGGCCCAGGGTCCAAAATGCTTTCCGTGTTCTGGAAGCCACCCCTCTGCCTGGACTGGTGAGTCAAACACAGGAGGCTGGTGGGCACGGGCAGGGTGAGCTTAGCCAAATCTGCTGCAGTCAGAATGTCAATGTTATCTTCAGAGCAAGAAGTGCTTTGTCCTGGGAAAATAATTTCATCAAAGCACTCCTGTGAATTGTTGATGTTCTTTGAAGGTATGTGAACATTTGCTAAACATTTTGCTGTGTATTTGCAATCCACTGTCAATGTTTTATTATCAAATGAATGTTCTGTACAAGTCAACATTCGATGCCCCGGTTAGTACACAGTTAGCTCTAGCACTCTGTCGCCACTTTTAAACTACCTTGGCTCTATCCTATAAAATCCCGGGATTTGTGGTTTGGTGGGGTTATAGCGTTCTCCTGGAGAGATCCAGTACTCTCCCTGCTTTAGTACCTCACTTACTACGTGCTTCACCAACTACGTGCTTCACCAACTTGCATGGTTTTATAGGATGGAACCAAGACAGTTCAAGTGTTATGAAACTTCTATAACTCTGTAGTATGGATACAAAACAAGAGAACTCCCGTATTAACTTCTCTGTGAATATTTTGGAGACGGATGGATGGATGGATGGATGGATGGATGGATGGATGGATGGATACGCAGGCAGGCAGGCAGGCAGGCAGGCAGGTAGACAGACAGTATATAATGAGAGAACTCCCTTATTGATGTTTCTGTGAATGTTCTGCCTCAGTCTGGTGAGCACCCAGATAACTATTCCTTCCTAGCAGGGATCCAAAGTCTACATACAGCCAAATATGTAAAGTCCCATGAGGCAGAGTTGCTTTTCTTTCCCCTTGAGGTGAAGGGAAAAAGTTCTGCAGCTGAATTTCTACATGATGCACAGCAATAAATAAGGTACAGACAGTAAAATGTTAGATTGAGAGGAAAAGGCAGCCCAAAGCAACACCTCTGAGATTGTGACTGTGCAGCAAAGTTTTAGGGTTTAACATATTAGATGTTCTATAGATGGGTTCACGACCCAAAGCAAAATTCCATTATGCTCCTTTGATTTTTTTTCCACCAAGAATTCCAGCTCCCTGGCACTTCAGCCGCTGAACTTCACCATACAAGAGACCGTCTGCCCGACCTCAGAGGACGTCCTCGCTGAAGAATGTGAATTCAAGCCCGATGGGGTAAGGAACAGCCAGGGAGGAAGAATAATGTCATTTTGCAAAGTCCTTTTCACACTCCGTTTCTAAAATGGGGGCCAAGAGGTTTCCCTGAGCAGACGGAGCATAACTTTGCCCTGCCAACCGAGCATGTGCACCTGCAAGGTGCATTGCACATCAGTGCGCATAAGCGCTCATTGATACTGCATGTGCAACTCTGCCTCGGCAGCCTCGAGCCGAATGCAGCCATCCTTCCTTAGCAAAAAATGTCCAACCCTTCTCATAGGGGAAACGGTATGTGTATAAGGCACATCTGAGAGAGTGTGACTTGCCCAAGGTCGCCCAGGGGCTGAGCAGGGATTTCAACCCTGGTCTCCCAGAGCCCTAGGTCATTTCCGCACGAGGCTGTTATAGCGCTGTGATTCCACTTTCAACATCCTACGGAATCCTGGGGTTTCCTCAAGGGCCCCTCCCTAAACTGCAAACCCCAGGATTTCATAGGATGTTGAAAGTGGAATAATAGCACTATAACAGGCTAGTGTGGAAATGGCCATAGTTCCATCCTCATATCTTTCCCCCTCCTGGAGAAAGCAGCTTTCAAACACGTCCTGAGATAAGAGGGGAAGAGAACGGAGGAAGTGATGAGTATGTCTCAGAGCATGTGCAAAGTCCCTCTATTTAATTTTTACATCCATTTTAGGTAAATAACCAGGAAAACGTGGCAGGAGGAAAGGCCAAACTGTTCCCTAACTTTACATCTTCATGTTCCAGCCAGCAACCCAGGCAGGATGAAATTCTGGTTCAGGGACCAGGAAAAAAATTAGCTGTTTACCAATTGGTCATCCAGTTTAAGAACCTCTTTTAAAAAAAACTGGTAATTAAAACAATAACACCATGTCCTGTACAAGGATTTTGGCTCTGAACTAAGGAACTGTGCTCTTCCACTTTGGCTAGGCATGATATTTCTAATTAAGCTTTCTGTCCAAAGTTGTTTGATTTCTCCCTGTTCCACAAGGGAGGCCTGGATCGTTGAAGAACGGGAGAAATAAATCTGAGGTCTAAACCCTCTTTACCAAAGTGAGTTTTCCTCTGCATCTGTTTTAATTTTGGTAAGTGAACCTTGAATCTCAGGACTGAGAGACGGACTAGATATAATTAAATAAAAGAGTAACATTATTTTTTTCACCCTCTTTTCAACTTGGCAGCTGGTGAAAGATTGTTCTGGCTATTTCTCCACTGAGGAGGCCAGTTCTTTGATCGTTGTCACCTGTGACGCTGCCGTTCAAGAGGTACGTTTTCCATCATAGAATCATAGAATCATAGAAATGTAGAGTTGGAAGAGACCACAAGGGCCATCCAGTCCAACCCCCTGCCATGCAGGAAAACCCTCAAAGCACTCCCGACAAGTGGCCATCCAGCCTCCGCTTAAAAACCTCCAACGAAGGAGACTCCACCACACTCCGTGGCAGCACATTCCACTGCCGGACAGCCCTGACTGTCAGGAAATTCCTCCTGAGGTTCAGGCGGAATCTCCCCTCCTGCAGCTTGCATCCATTGCTCCTTGTCCTGGTCTCAAGAGCAGGAGAAAACAAGCCCACTCCCTCCTCGACATGACATCCCTTCAAATATTTAAACATGGCTATCATGTCCCCTCTCAACCTTCTCTTCTGCAGACTAAACATACCCAGCTGTCTAAGTCTGTCCTCATAGGGCATGGCTTCCGGGCCCCTCACCATTTTGGTTGCCCTCCTCTGGACCTGCTCCAGCTTATCCATATCCTTCTTGAACTGGGGTGCCCAGAACTGGACACAGTATTCAAGATGAGGTCTAACCAATGCAGAATAGAGTGGTACCAATACCTCCCTCGATCTAGACACCATACTCCTATTGATGCAACCAAGAATTGCGTTGGCCTTCTTGGCTGCCGCGTCACACTGCTGACTCATGTTCAGCTTGTGGTCTATGAAGACTCCTAGATCCCTTTCACACGTACTGTTAGCCAGCCACGTGTCCCCCATCCTATATTTCTGCATACCATTTTTTCTGCCTAAGCGTAGGACCTTACATTTCTCTCTGTTGAAATTCATTTTGTTAGCCTTGGCCCAGCTCTCCAATCTGTCCAGGTCCTTTTGAATTTTGATCCTGTCATCAGGCGTATTAGCAACCCCTCCCAATTTGGTGTCATCCACATGACACAGATGTTGGAAGCCACAGCAATGCCTTTCTTATATGTACAATATTTTTATTTAAAAGCTATAAGGATACAGTAAAACATTACAAACCTATAAAGAAGAAAAAAGAAACACAAGGCAATGAAAGAAGAAAAATACTAGAAAAATACAGTATATAAAAAATAAGAAATTTAAAGAAAAAGAGAGAAAGAGAAAAAAGTGACCTCCATTCTTGTCAGTGATGGTATATGTGTACCATTATTTCAAACTTCACTATTTAATGTTCTAATAGTGATTTCTCATTCTTGGGCTAGGATTGGACCCCATCTCAGGAAGTCCCAAGAAAAGCTCCTGGGCTTCCCCTTGACTTTCTCCCTGGCTAGACTGGAAAACCCACAGCTTTTTGGGGAGGGGGGAAGTATTTTGACGTTGGTAAGCAACAGTGGAATGTGCTCCCCTGCCCACTTCCTGGCTGGCCTGAAGAAAACCCTGCATGGACAGCAGGATGGACCTACACTACATCTCAAACCCTTCTCCAAAACTCACCATTAAGGTCATTCCCACACTACACTCTTATAGCGCGATGATTCCACTTTCAACATCCTTTCGAATCCTGGGGTTTGCAGTTTAGGGAGGGGTCATCTGACCATCTGGCCCCTCCCTAAACTGTAAACTCCAGGATTCTCTAGGATGTTGAAAGTGGAATCATTGTGCTATAAGAGTGTAGTGCGGGGATGGTCTAAGTCGCTGCAGATTCCCTCTGTCGCCAAACCATTCCACGGCTGGTGGAGAGCAAAGGGGCTTGGAAAAGGGTCTGGCTGTGTTCCTGTAGCCAGATGCAAAGTGATGACATCATCTGCTGAGATTCATCAAGAACCTCCAGAGGTCTCAGCAGATGATGCCCTTGGTCTGCACCTCGCCACAGGGGCACAGCCAGACACTGCTTTGTTTCCCTAACCCATTGTTCACCCACAACGGAAGGGCTATGGTGTCTGCAGCTGCTAAATAGTGAGTCTGGGGTCCCTTTGTTCACTGCAGAGGGTGAAGGAGTATACCAACCCATTGCAGTGACCAAAAAAGGACAGGTAGAAGTATAAGGCAGACCTGTGACTGCATCTGTCACTAAAAAGGTGTTAGCCAATGTGGAGAAATTGAGGTTTTTTCAGGGAATCCCCAGAGACGGGATGAATAGCTGTTGTTAAGTGGCATCAAATTGGCTTTGACTTTTAGCAGACCCCTGAAGGAGAGTTCTCCAAGGAACCCCAGTATTAGCAGCCCTGCTCAGGTCTCGCAAACTCAACTCAGCAGCCGTGGCTTCCTTGACTGAGTCTGTCCATCTTCTTTTCCTCCAGCCTTCTACTCTCACCAGCATGACTGCCTTTTCTATGAGTCACCTCACGATATGGCCAAAGTATGATAGCCCCAATTTAGTCCCTTTGGTTTCTAGCAAGCATTGCAGTGAAATCTCTGGGCCTGGGGTTGTCCTCACCTGACAACCTTAGCTTTGCCACTCAGATGAATTTAGGACCTCATTTGGTGTAAGTCAGGTGATTCCTGGGCCCTTCCAAGAGTGGGAATGGTGCCAGTCATCAGAGGAACAAATATCCAGCCGCTCCACTTGGACCGGGCTGTCTCGAGGTCTCCACTAACACCCTGCGTGCCTGTCTTCCCACCAGCCCACCCGCGTTACCAGATTCCGAGGGCTTGGGAGTTTCCTGAGAGGATTCAGAAGAGGATTTCACCTCTGGGGTTCCCATGAGTAACCGCAAAATGGATCCACCAAGAATCAAAATAAAATGAGCCTGGCGACCTAAGAGCTGCAGGAGGAAGCAAACCTTCGATACGCTTCTGTTTGAGCAAGTTACTTTTCCTTGCCTCGTTCCTATCCCTCACGTTCAGTTGCACCTGCAACAGAACATAAAGCAGTACTCCTAGCATGTGACCCTGTCTAGTTCTTTTCACACCGGAATCAAGCTTAGGCCAGAGCGTGGGAAATTATTTATTGGGACCACAATTCCCCAGATCACATTCCTGGCCTGGCCATTGACCTGGAACACACTTTTCTAGGGCCATTTCCACACTACACTCTTGTAGTGCGATTATTCCACTTTCAACATCCTATGGAATCCTGGGATTTGCAGTTTAGGGAGAGGCCTTTCAAATTCTTGGCCAGAGAGTTCTTTGGCCTCAGGAATCTACAAACCCCAGAGTTCCACAGGATGTTGAAAGCGGAATAATAGCACTATAACAGTCTGGTGCGGAAATGGCCATAGGAATCTCTTGGCACCCTGCACCTGCATAAATTCCCCTATTCATGGGGTTGTACTTTTTTCGCCATTGTGCAATTCACATATTTAGTTCCTGGTTGTGTAAGCAGAATTCCACAAGTGCAACCATTTCATACAGGCTGAAATCTTATTACTTCCAGAAGAACCACTGAGCCAATTGAATTTATCTGTGTGTTGATTAAGCAAGAGCCAATGTAGCATAGTGGTTTAAGTGCTCGACTACGATTCTGGGAGACCAGAGTTCAAATCCGTGTTCAACCCCCAGGTAGCCCTGGGCAAGTCACACTCTCTCAGCCCTAGAGGAAGGCAATGGTGGCAAACTTCCTCAGCACAAATCTTGCCAAGAAAACCACATCATAGTTCACCTTAGGGTCACCATAAGTCAGAAGCAACTTGAAGACACACAACAGCAGCAACAACGTTGTGTCTCCTGTCAACTTATGACAACCCCACATATTTTATAGAGCTGTCTTAGGCAAGGAATACTCAGAAGTGTTTTGCCGTTAGAGAGCCAGGGTGGTTTGAGTCTTGGCCTATGACTCCAGAGATCAGAGTTCGAATCTGTGCTTGGCCATGGAAATCCACTGGGTGACCTTGGGCAAGTCACCTGCTCCAGAGGGGGGGCATTTCCACTGTTGTCCAGCCCAGGACCCCCATTTGTGGGAAGGGCATCTAGTTCGTTGTGGGGACTCTGGTGCACAGCAGCTGTGATGAAAGACTGGCTCAATCAGGGAAGGGATGTTCGCTCCGGCCGGCCCCTCCCGAAACTGCAAACCCCAGGATTCCAGAGGATGTTGAAAGTGGAATCATCATGCTATAACAGGCTAGTGCGGAAATGGCCTGAGTTTCTGCTGGTTTGTTTTCCCACTCTTGAATGAATGAATGAATGAATGAATGAATGTATGCACACACAAAACCCTATAAGTGAATGTAAATGAATAAAATAACATATAATTGTTGTTGTGTGCTATCAAGTCACTTTCAAGTTATGGCAACTTTAAGGTGTACCTATCACAGGGTTTTCTTGGCAAGGTTTCTTCAGAGGGCGTCTGCCCTTGCCTTCCTCTGAGGCTGAGAAAATGTGACTTGCCCAGCAGGTTTTCAGGGCTGAGTGGGGATTCTAACTCTGGTCATGGCCAACACTCAAACTACAACAACAAACTAGCTCAAATTGTGTATAATAACAATTTTAGTAATACAGCATTCTGCTATATTGTATTAATTGTAGTAATATTATAGTGTATTAAATATATTATCAAATATATGAGAAATCTTAGGATATGGGGTGAGATAGAAATACTGGCTGATACACACACATAAGATACTTACATATAATCTCCTAAAACCATATACCCTGGTTAGGGAGTGTGAATCTACACTCATGCAGCTGCACGGCCCTGCACCACCCTCCTGCCACACAGGGACACTGGGCGGCCACGGGGGTCTCAGCCCACCTGCCTTTGCTTCTCCAGCCCTCTCACAAGAACAAGAACAGGGGCTCTCTCTGCAATCCCAGGTAACCATGAAGCACACTGAAGGCAACACCAAACAGTGATGCATCAGCCAAAACTGTGCAAATCTCGCATGGGGTCACGAGGGCCTCCACTGCAGAACAGCCAAAAAAGTGCAGCTGTGTGGTCAAAGGAAGGTACCCAGTTGAGATGCAGGTGCGCAGCGCCACCTGCTGGCAAGGCCTTAGAGCTACAACACCGCGTCCTTTTAAAACTGCACCTAAAGCACGCGTGTCCAACACGAGGCCCCCAAGCCCAGCCTGCCGGCCATTTCATGCGACCCTCGCACCTCTCCTGCAGCTGCGACACTTTCCCCGCCTGGTGAGCCCGATCCCCACACTGCGGGCCCCCGGCTGCCGGTATTCTGAAGAGGGACCCAGCAGCCAGCACTGGCGATCTACTTCTACTTCTGACTGCTCCCCTGTCCAAGTTCGTCATCAGCATTGCTGCAGGTTGCCATCGCAAAGCTCCACGCAGCCCACAAGAGTTGGACAGAGGAGCAGTCAGAAGTAGAAGTAGATCATGAGCGCTGGCTGCTGGGCCCCTCTTCAGAATACCGGCAGCTGGGGGTCCGCAATGTAGGGATCAGGCTCCCCAGGTACAAAGAGGGGTTGGGGGGCAGAAAGAAGCACACAGAGGGGCTGGGGGCAGAAATAGACACAGAGAGGGTCTTAACTGGGACCAAAGAGTTAAACAAAGTTCATGTAATAAAAAGTGCTTGATAATATTTGTCTGATGATTTAAAAAACAAAACTTTCTTTCCAAAACTCATTTTTCAATAAATTATACATTAGTTGTACACTTGAATATCTGCTTGCCATTATTTTTCCTAGGCTTCTAGTTTCAGAGTGAGTTATTACTAAAACCAGTAATAATCGAATGCAGAGGCAATTATTTAATACGACAAAAGAGTGGCTACATTTGCAGATGCAGCCGGCCCTTTGAGGGCAACCGTAGTGCTGATGCGGCCCAAGGTGAAACTGAGTTTGGCGCGCCTGACCCAAAGGGAAGGGGGCCGTGCAGACCGGCGGGTCATCGGCCCGCAGTAACGGGGCGCCCTCGGGGTGCCGACGCCTTCCGAATACATCCGTGGGACAGATGTTGTCGTCTAGTTCATAAGAACAGGACAATTTTATGTTTTAGTGCATTTCTGGAAGTCGATGCTTGATTGCATTTCGCTCCACGAGGCATCGCTACACGAGATAAAACGGGTGTAAAGTTTAAAAAAAAGGGGGGGTTTCCAAAAGAAATTACGCATGAATGAAGAGCAAGAGATTATTGCCCTTAACCAAAATGGCCACTCTGGCTTAAGGAACCACCGGGGCGCCCTTTTGCCTTCTGCCCTGCACGTGGTCTCAATAACACGAGCGGAGCCACATTCCCTGCAACGCAAAGCGGCCATCTTTGAAACGGGCAGCGCCTCCCCGATCCTTCCGACTGCCTATCGCGACCCTTACGGTGAATTCCGGGCTGGCCCCTTTTGATGCTCTGGAGAAATAGAGGAGTTGAGGTGGCTACTAGGGGCGCCCCATGGGGATTCTGGGAGCTGCATTCCAAGAGAGGCCGAGACGTGGCACCCGCCCTTCTCCAGGATAAACACACCCAGCTCCCGAAACTGCTCCTCAGAGAGCTGCATGGTCTCCATGGCCGTTTTGACCCCACGCCACTCTGAAATTGCACTCTAAATTTTAGAAAGGTCTCCTGAACTCCAAGATGAGGCCAGAACTGTTGGGCTGGGGCTCCGGGAGACCGGGGTTGAAATCCCTGCTCAGCCCGGGAAACCCACTGGGTGGGAGGCCTTGCGCTCTCAGCCCAAGAAGCCAAGCCTCACGCCAGGGCCGTTCTGCTGCAGCAGTCTGCATGTGGGACCGGGGTTCAAATCCCCGCCGGGGCACAGAAGCCAGCCCAAGAAGGCAGCGACGGCCATTTTGCCAAGAACGCCCCGGGGGGGGGGTTGCCCTGAGCCAGAGCTCAGGCTGGACTGTCCCGCAGAGGCAGGCGCTCCCATCGGAGCTTAGGAAAGCTGCTTTCCGGGACTGCAGCTTCCAGAATCCCCCCTCAGCAAGTCCCGCTCTCTCATCCTTACAGGGAGGCGGGGGCCACTACCCTCCTCCTCCGAGCAGAGGGGCGCCAGCGCGGAGGCAGAGGCCATTTCCGCCCCAGCCTGTTATGGCGCTATTATTCCACTTTCAACCTCCTATGGAATCCTGGGGTTTGCAGTTTAGGGAACGGCTTTTAGAATTCCACAGGATGCTGGAAGTGGAATAACGGCGCCATGACAGTCTAGTGCGGAAACGGCCAGCGTCGCCTGCAAGGCACAGAGCAAGAACGGGGGATGGTGGGAGTTAGAGTCCCAGAGGCGCAGGCGAGCCAGCGGAGTTCGTCTTTCAAAAAAGGAAGAGAAACCCTTGCTAAGCCCCGCGGCTTCCTCCGCAGTCAGCGCGGGACGTGCTGCGCCGGGGCGCTCCTGGGGAGCCCTCGTGGGAGCCCTCGTGGGAGCCCGGGGCCCGCGCCCCTCCAGGCCCGGCGGGGCCGGCAGGGGGCGGCGGCGGCGGCGGCGGCGGCGGCGGAGGAAACGCGCCCGGCGGGTCCCTCCCCTTCCCGCCCCCCGCCCTCGCGGAGCCGCCTCTCCCGCCCGCCCGCCCGCCCGCTGGCTGGCTGCCTCTGCCGCCTCCCGCCGCCGCTGCGCGCCCGCTCCGGAGCCATTAAGCCCGCGGCCGGCCGGCCGGCCACCCAGCCCGGGAGGAGGAGGAGGAGGAGGAGGGGGGGATCGGGCCCGCCGGGCACCGGGGGAGAAGGATCGGCCCCGGCCCCCGCTCCACGCAGCGCTCCGCCTCGCGGGTAAGGGGCCCTGCTCGGCGGGGCTTCGCGGGCGGCGGCGGCCAGGCCACGCGTGGCTCCCGCTCGCCCGCTCCGGAGCCTGGTCCGGAGCCTGGTCCGGCGCTGGCGACGAAGGCGAGGGGCCGGGGGCCCCCTCTGGCGCGCGGGGGCCGCGCGCGGGCGGGGTTGCGGTCCTTGGGCTTGGCTGGGCCTGCTCCTGGGCGCCGGGGACCCCCATCCTGAGCGCTTTGCGCTCCGGGGACCGCGCGCAGCCGGCTGGCGGCCTGGAGAGACGCCGGCGATTGGGGCCGCGGTCCGCCGCCGCTTCTTTACGCGGAGGCAAAGCGGGGCCGGTCGCCTCTGTACCTGGCACAGGTGGAGGTAAGCCCCTGTCTCCGCGGGAAGGACGGTCGCGCGTGGAACGCGTCCTGTTGCGGGAGGACGGCTCTGGGCGTTGCGCGCCGGGTTGACTCCGCTGCCTTTCGCCCCCGCGCCGCCTCCTCCTCCTCCTCTTCCTCCTCCGCGTTGCCCAGCGGCTGCCCCGGGGGCCCCTCCCCGGCCAGGCTGAAGGGCCTTTGGGAACAGCCTTACCTTACCGGCCAGGAGGCGCCTGGGAGGCAGAGGGGTTGGCCGCCCACCCGCTCGCCTCCCTTTGCTCAGGGTGGCTTTAATCCGAATTAAAAGCATGCCCTGGTTAGGCAGGCTTGTGCTGGGACGTCTCCAGGTAATTATGCATATTATAATTTGCTGCTGGTTGGGTTTTCCCCTTGGTGCTCTTTAACTACCCACAAGATGGGGGTGGTTAGAATGACAAAAATGCATTACTGCCTTGTTGTTCTCTCTCCTTCCTCCCCCCCCCCCCATATTTCTCTAAGATCATTAAGCAACTTTGCAACTCACTGCTGAGGTGACTTCAGGGGTAGGCTGGGCAGCTGTGAGATCATGTCCCCCTTCCAGGGTCAGAGGTCACCACCTTGAAACCCTTTGGGAAAAGGGCCAGCAAAGAATATGAGGCCTCAGGCCTTGGGAGAGACGCTGCCATTCAGAGTTAAGCCACAGTGGGTCTGATCTGCCTTCCCCAAGCTGGACAGCCTCTGGATGTGTCAGGCTACAAAGCCTATACCCCCTGGCCAGCTGGCAAGGAATTATGGGTTATGCAGTCAGGCGTATCCAGAGGCTGCCTGGCTTTGGAATTTCTTTGCAAAGTGCCCTGTGACACAGTTGAGGGCTGTTCCACATCTCAATGCTGGTCAGGTCTGTACTCCCTCAAGGGCTGCGTGTAGAGTTTGCCATCTTTTAATTCAGTTTAATTTCATGCAAGGCCCAAATGCAATTATTACTATTGTTGTTGTTGTTATTGGCTGGCTGGCTGTATTGCAGTTACTGATCCATAACCTAGAGTTATGGATCTGTAACTGCTCCATGTTCACCAACATTACATAGACACAATGGTGGCACTATTGCCATGATCAAAAACCCCCTGCCCAAAAAAGACCCACCTCAATGGCCAGCAGCTGCACTGAGCGAAGGAGGTCTGTTCGTCTGCTGATCAGGGTGCAAAAAGGGTGATGTTTCCAGACTTCTCCCTCCAGTGAGCCAGGCTGTGACAATCAGAAGCAGGACCCCTGTCACAATTCCTCATTGCTTACTGGCAGGAGGCAGCTGGAAGCATCGTCCTCCTTGTGCACCAACCGGCAGCTGAACAGACCTCCTTCGCTGGATCCAGCCGCTGCACCACAATGGCCACCTTGTTCTGCAGTTGGAAGAGACATTCTGGTTATTTCCAGGCTAGATTTTTTTTGTTGTTTGGTGGAACTGCAAAACAATATTGCAGAGCAACATCACCCAGAGTGCATGCGTTCAGGTCCAGAATTTCTGAAAGACTCCCTTCTCCTGTATGAGCCTGTCCGTGTTTTGAGATCTTCTTGGGAGATCTTCTTTCTCTCTGTCCCACCACCCTCATCATGCACGGTTCCATTCCAGAACTGAATGTTGTTCCAGGGCTCTCCAAGGGTTCTTTTGGGGCCAAACAGTGGCACACGTAACTGATTGGGGAAATGCTGGGGCAGGTGGACTGCAAGAGAGGAGAGCATTTCAGCCCTTCCGGCATCCTCTCACAGCCAAAATGGGGCTGGGACCTAAACAACAAATCCTCCCCAGACGATCCCTGGTTAGCAATTCAACTCCTCCAACTGGTAGTGGGGCCCCTAAGTTGGGCTGCATCCCCCTAGGGTGAGGCCAGCGGAGACAGGCTCCTGAAGGTCGTATAATGCAGAAGCAAACAAAATCAGGATGTGCGACAGGACCCGTCTCCTCCTGCAGGGACTGTGAGGATTGGGCAAGCCAGTTAGTGACAGAGGAAATTCATTCCCTCAGCCCATGCTCAGCCTTTTTATCTTTTCCTGGCCTTAAATTGCCAAGCTAACACAAAAAGTACCTTTTCTGTATTTCTAGATACCTATTAATGTTTGGCCGGATGCTCACTCCAGCAACCACCTGCCTGGTGGCAGATGCCCACCTCACTGCATCTCCCAAGGACACATTTCATGCTCCAAGGCATTTCCCCCAAGCTCTCCCTTCTCCTTCTGTGAGGGATTTTATGTGCCCCTGTCTGAAAGCAGACTTTATACCAGTCTGGAGAGACAAATGTATCTTTTCCAGGCTTGTCCTTTTTCATTTTATCCCTTCTTTTGGTCTTTTCTTCCAGGTGCTTTCAGTATGAGACTGTATGACTCTGGAGCAGACCTCTGATCCTTCTGGGTCAGCCTCGCCAGGAGAATCCATTGGGCTTCGCGTCCTGGGGTGGTGGCCATCTTGAACTGTGATATTGGCGTGGCTGCTGACTCCTCAGCTGTTCTGGCTTCTGCTTCCTTCCATTCCTTTTGGCTCGCGGACTCCAATGTTTTCCTCGGCAGCCGAGAGGGACAAATGGGGACCTAGGTTCGACTCTCCCCCTTCTACTTCAGCCGCTGCCTCCCAGGCCAATGCCACCGGCCGGAAAAGGAAAGCCAACTTCTCCAACGACGAGACGGAGACTCTGGTTTGGAATGTAGTCCGACACTTCAGCGCCCTGTATGGGTCCGAGTCCTTTCGGGCTCATCCCGTCCGCCGGAAGCAACTCTGGACGCAAATCCAGAGCCGGGTCAACTTCCTCGGCTACACCGAGCGCTCCATTGATGATCTCAAGCACAAATGGAGGGACTTGAGGCTGGACGTCAAGAAGAAGATAATGGCCAAGAAGCCACCACCTCTGCACCGGCCGGGCCCCCCCCACAAACCTCGGCTCACCCCTCTGGAGAAGATGGTGGCCTCCACCTTTCTCCAGCCAACGCATGATTCCGAACCAGAAATTGTCTTGGACCCAGGTGAGCTAGGAAGACTTGGGCCATTTCTTCACTGGCCTGTTATAGCGTGGTGATTCCACTTTCAACATCCTCTGGAATCCTGGGGTTTGCAGTTTCGGGAGGGGCCAGGTGGCCTCTCCCGAAACTGCAAACCCCAGAATTCCAGAGGATGTTGAAAGTGGAATCACCACGCTATAACAGACTAGTGCGGAAATGGCCCTGGAATGGTTGCCAGTATAAGCAGAATAGCACTGATGCATGTTGACATTCACAGACACAGCTGTGAATACCATATTTGCCGGCGTATAAGACACACCAGTGTATAAGACGCACTCCATTTATATGCTGGCAAATACGATTCACCAGTGTATAAGACGCACCCCATTTTCAAACAGTATTTTTCGGGGAAAGAAGTTAGTCTCATAAGCCAGCAAATATAGTAATCTAGATCTAATACAGGGATAGCGGTGGTCTTAAAAAGCTTTGAGGGCCACACAAAAAAACCATTGCTCCCCCAAGGCGCATGGGGGATATTTTTGCCATGGGGGGGTCCTGAACCACATTAGATCCAGGAGAGGCCTTTTATGCAACAGGAAGTAACCCAGAAGTCCCTTCCTGTCCATTTCCTGCTTTAATAAAGGCTTATTCAGAGCCTAAAATAACTCTGGGACACCCTCCCCCTGCCAAAAAAGCAAACGCAGCCTTGTTGTGTGAACTTGATCACGGGTGAGGCATCACAGGTTTGGCTAAGTGCAGAAGCAGATCTGGGGTGGGGCAGTTGGGACGTGTGCCCCAGGCGCAAATGTCAGAGGGAGCACAAAAAAGTGGAATCCCTCTGCCTGCCCGCACTGCTGCTTGCCACACCCCTTCTGCTCACCATGACCAATTCTGCCAACCAGTTCTGCCTCTTGTCCCACCTATCTCCTCTCTCCCCTCCGCCACTCGCCACCACTCACCCTGCCCACTTCTGCCTGCTGGGTGCCCAGCCCCCTTGCCCTGGGCACTGTTAACCCTCCGTCCGCCACTGGCTAAGTGAGTGCTGATATGGATCAATACAGGCTGAACATCCCTTATCTGGAAACCTGAAATGTTCCAAAAACTTTTGAAAAGTGGAACCTAGTCATCTTCCTGTAGGCAACATGGGGGAATCATAGAAGCTCACTTGGGGCCGCCTGTGTGATCCCAGCTCCATAATCCCTCCATAATTCCCTCATGTTCCCTACGGGAAGAAGGCCGGAGGAGAACTGACATAACAGGCAGACCCTGCCATGAAATAATGGCGTATAATCTCATCATGTATAAGCAAAAGTCCAAAACACCCTTGGTCGCAAGCATTTCGGATAAGAGATACCCAACCTGTAATACTTTTTCCTGGTTTCTGGACCAACTGTAGCACAGCCCCTACCACCACCACCACCACCACCGCTGCTTTGTACCTGCACTTCTTGGATCTGAACAGTGGCTGAGAAGCCGCACCGTGCCTGAAGCAATATGTCCCCTCTTGTCTTGCAGAGATTTTCTTCCCTGGAGCATCTAAGCAGTCCTTTTTCCCCATGCAGCCCGGAGGCAGCCACCCCAGCATCTACATCGATACCAACGGGCACCCCTCCTCCCTGCCTGACGCGGAGGGCTCTGTGGGCCCTCGGCTGGGAGTCCAGAGCCCGGACCCATCGGTGATCTGTGACTATAGCAGAGGCGAAGGGCAGAGCAGCTCAGGTACCGGGGGGCGGAGGGGCTTGCTCCTTGTGTTGCCTGATTTAAGCATTTCTGTCCCACCCTCTTATTGCGAGCTCTCAGGGAGACGTACGATTAAAATAGTAGAAGCCATTTGAAACTATTCTGGATAAAAAATGAGAGAGTAATTTAAATAGAATAAAACGTATTGAATAAATTGCCAGGTTAAAAAAGCAGAAAGGGCTAAAACTGTTATTTACTTTAAAAAATAATCAGATTAGGTGCAGGAAGATTTAATGAAAAGGCATCTTTTAACTTGGCATCTAAAAGAGACCAATATTGCACAAACCGGTCCTCCAAAGCCTCCTGTTCTCCCCAGTGTTTTTGTCTGAGTCCCTCTCAAAGTGGTGTCAGGAAATGACACAAAACCACTTCCTACTTTCAGTCATCAAATACAGAAATATTTGGGTCTGTCGTGGGTAAAGTTGCCATAGTGAAACCTGGAGAGGGCTCCTGTACCTTTAGTGACTACAGGATGAGGATCACTTATGTGAAATGCTTGTTCCATGTTTTGGATTTTTTTTTTTATTTTAGAATATAGTGTCGTTTCAGAATAGCCTTGTGTCTCGTTCATTCACTGCTTGAACAAATGAGTGTTGTTTAAGAGATGTGAAGCTAGAGAGAGACTGAGGACCTGTAAAATGGCAATCCAAGCACAGTGCTCGGTGCAAATCCAATCACCCCCCCCCCATGTTTTGACCTGCCAAGGAAGGAGAATAAGGATGGGGCCATCCTGGCCTCTCCAGGGAGGGAGTTCCAAAGCCTGAGAGCACCAGCCTGAGAAGGTCCTTGTTCCCACCAAATGCGCTTGAGAGGGTGCTGGCACAGAGAGAAGGGCCCCTGCGGACAATTTAAGAGCCTCTATGGCGCTCATAAAGGGGACTACTTGGGCATTGCCGTCAATAAAATTCCATATTATTCTCTCATATCATGGTGTCATGGATTTGTGTTTATTTTTATTTATTTTTTAGAAAAATACAAGAGCTGTTGGAATAGATCTGTATTCCACCTTTTTCAGCAGTAGTAATCAAACAGTTACTAAGCACGTGATCAGGATAGAAAACCAGGAACTTTTTTGTTGCCTTCCTGTAACTAATACTTGATGGCATAATATTGGGAGGTTGTAGATAGCCACTGTGACTACTGGCCAATAATAGATGTGTCCTCTTTATTTTGTCTAGCTTTTTAAATCCATCTGAGTCAGTAGCCACCATCATCGCCTAAAAATCAGATTTTTCCTTCTGATAAAGCTGTGAGAGAGGGGGACTGAGCCCGAGAGAGAGAGAGGCCGAGTGACTAACGTTGTAGAAACAGCATCAAGAGCATAGAAAAGTTTCTTTTTTTGATGACAGCTCCTAGAATCTGGGGATCTTGAAGTTGTAGTCCAAGGGTGGCCAGCTGTTGGAGACTGGGGGCTGGACTACGCCTAGAGGCTTGGGAGGGCTGGATCCTCCGCCACAAAAAATCAGCTTTTTTTTTCTGCCAAATTCCCCTAAGCTTCCACTAGGGTGCACAAGGGGGCATTTTTGCCATGATTGTGGGTCCTCTGGGCCATTTTAGGTCCAGAACAGGGGATTTCTTACAACAAGAAGAAACCCACAAGCCACCTCCTGTTTCAAGAGAAGGTCTCTGCTGGCCTAAAATGGCCCAAGGTGCTCCAAAACATGGAGATAACACTTCCCATGTTCCCTAGACGGCATTTGGAGTGAAAGAAAACTTTGACCACTGGTGCTGTAAGAAAAGTAACTTTTCCATGTTTGAGTCTGTGTCTGGGGTAGGAATTTGCACAGCTAGGATGAATTACTGATTTCTTTGCCTTCTTTCCTGCTCCAGCCGAGTCAGGACCGGAGCTACGGACTCCAGAAACCTCAGCCGTCTCTCCCTCGCTAAGGAACGAGTCTTCAGTCTCTTACGCATCCGAGGAGGAAGAGAGGGAAGCCCAAGAAGTAGACGGTGGGACCGGCCTGCAGGCGGGCCTAGAGTCACAGTTGTCAGCCGACGAAGAGCCAAAGGTATCCTGCCAGCAGCCGATGCTCATCCACCGGTGCAACTCTCAGGGCTCAGTGGCCTCCCTGGTAGAGGACAACCTCAGCCACGCAGATGCTCAGTCGGACTGGGGCCACGTGGGGCCCCCCGATGTCCCGGTCGTGGGTCGGGGTCTCAACCCCTCTCGGCCGGAGGAAGAAGAGGCAGCCAACCCGAATGCCGAGCTGGGCTCCTTGCCCCGGGCGCTGGTGTGCCCCGCGTGGGAGAAGCAAGAGGAGGAGCAGCAGTCCACGTCCCCTGTACACATTGGGGCCCTCACCGAGGAGTCTCTGCCTTCCTCTGCCTCACCCCAGATGGACCAGGTTCCTGCTTCACAGCCCTTGCTGCGGGGAATGGGTTGCTCCCGCCTGCGGGAGGGTGGCGGCCGGGAGACCTGGAGGACCAATATCCATCGGCTGATGGACATGGAGGACCAGTGGGACCAGCTCTACCACCAGGAGCTAGCCATGTGGCAAGAAGAGCGGGCCCAGCAACAGGAGGAGCGGGCGAGAGACCGGGAGCTCCAATTCAGGCTCCTTGGCATCCTCACCGACATCCGTGATGAACTGAGGTACCTGCGTCAGGAGAGGGCCGCCACCCGGCAGGAACGAGCTACGGCACGGCAGGAAAGGGCTTCCCAAACCGTCGCTCAGACTGCCGTGCCGACGCCAACCGCCTCGCCTTCAAAATCAGAGGCCCCTTTGGCAGAGGTCTCCTCTGAGCCTGCCCCCGCCCTCTTTTTCCCTCTCAAAACTGAAGGGGCCCTCTCTGGACTGTGCCCAGTCAGCACTGGGCGAGGGGAGGCGGCCTTGGCTACCCGAAGCCCCCACAGCATCTCCCGGCGAGGGAGGGGGCGTCCCCGCGGCTCTACGTCCAGACACAGAAGGCTGTTTATCAACAGCAGCTAGGGGCGGAGGGAGGCTCACTAAAGCCAAGCCGGCGGATGCTCTGGGTGTACATAGGGAGGTGTAGAATGGCCTCCGTGTGGTTGTGTGGAAGGTGTGGGTGTGGGTGTGTGTCTGATGGCAGTGTATGTGATCTTGGGTTGATATAGGCCACAGTTAGACCAGTGGAAGAGACTTCCCTATGCAAGCTCCTCCAAGCCCCATAAAAAAATTGTACAAAGAGGATTTGGGGGACCGTGATGTCGGATGGGAGGATCCTTGTGAACTGGATAGAGACACCCCCAACAGAGTCCTTTTGCCAGCAGAAGGCAGATGCAGAAGGCCCTTTCACACGACAGAACTATAGTGCTTTGATTCTGCTTTAACTGCTGTGGTTCCATCCTGTGGAATGCTGGGTTTGGTGCATGGTGTCAGAGCTTCCCTGATGACACTTCTAAACACCCCTTGTACTGCCCAAGATTCCATAGGTTGTTGCCATGGCAATTTAAAGTGGAATCAAAGTGCATTAATTTTGTAGTGTGGAAGAACTCTAACTCCACAAGATTTATTGCACACTGTATAAGAAATGGATGTCTGAGAGGATGTACGAGGAGACCTGAAAAGCGGGGACCCATGCTTGTGTGTGAATACTTGAGCCTGTGAGGAGTTGAGTGTGTGACAGGGTGGATACAAGAAAGTGGTTTGTGTGAACTGTGCTGCTACGTCCACACAGTTGGGAATCCCGTAACGTTACATGCGTGCCTACAGTAATGAAATGTGGGAAGCAGGATGATTCAGTGCTGACGTATGCAGGACATGGCCCTGACCCTTCTAGCCGTTGTCACCCTATTGTTTGTGCTGCCTGGTGTACATCCAGTGTGCAACCCAGGCTCACAAATTATGGGTGCAGACAAAATGCTTACAGGGAAGGGCAGATAGTCCAAAGGAGAGAAACTCTTGTGTCTTAAGTGTAATTAGCCTGTGTGTGTGAGAGGGAGAGTGTGAGTGAATGAAATATGTTAGTGTGACCTTGCTACCTTGTGGGTCAACAGGAATTACAGGTTCTTAGTTGCTGTTGTTTCAGCATTTTCTGCAACTCATCTAATGGACTACTTTGCGTAAATATAAATATATATCTATATATCTATCTCCATAAACTCTTTCTTAAAAAAAAAACCAAAGAAGTAAGGTGTGTGTGCATTTTTTGTTACAGAAAAAGGGTACTTGGTGAGTGGTTCTTTTGGCAAGGTTCTGAAATACAAAATTGTCCTCATTTGGATAGAGAGTTTACTGGCGTGTAGTAGTGAGAGACAGAGACACACATATGACACTTCTGTCTGTGGGACACGGTCTTCTGAGTGAATGGTGGTACGAGGGAGTGGACCTGGGTTACATCAAGAAGCATGATGCGGCAAAATTAGATTCTCTAAACTAGGGTTGCACATCCTTCTTCGTTCCAAAAAAACCCTACCCAAAATGTATTTATCATCTGGAATTCTGCTGTCGCTTTCTGCGGCTGTAAATGCTAATTTCTGCTTGACATTCAGGGTAAAGCAGTGCACAATTAGTCGTGCTGTCTAGATGTTCCATAAATGTGGTCCTTAGCAATGGCTGGAAAGCTGTGACAGTTGCACAATGGAAAAATGTGCCACTGGTGCTGTCCACTGTGCCGCTGCTTATGGAGTGGTGCAGTCCAGTAATTTCTGGGTAGCTGGCACTAGCAGGAATAAGGTCTTGGCCGTTACATTTTGATCCTTCTGTTCTCACTTATAAGGTAGGGTCAGAAACTGTGGGGAACTCAGGCTGCTCTCTGGGGGGCCCCCAACCCTCCTAATAAGGCCAAATATCTTCTATTCTCCCAGTCTGTCACCATTTTGAGATATACTTGGGCATTTCTATGAGGCTCTGGGGTGCATATTTCCACACATTTAGGGAGCTTTGTGCATGGTTTTAGGCGGAAATTGCCTGAAAGTTGCATTGGATCTAAACTAATTATGAAATGATGAAATTTTTACATCAGGAACAGAGGCAAGATTGGTCAGGGAGGCCTCCTGTGCAGCCCCAGAGTTTGGAACAAAGAAGGAGCAGGGGGGCTTTAAGGAGGGTTTCCTGTGCTGGAACTGGGTGTTACTCCAGGCTTCTCCAAGAATTCTTTGAGTGCTGAGGACAGACGAGGCTACAAGCGTTATTGGTGGTCAATGATGCAGCAAGGAAGCATCTCTGCCCTTTGGCAGATGGCATCCAACATCCCCTTGAGGCCTGGGGTAGAATTGGAACCCCAAACTAATTCTTCCCAGAGGATGGCTCCCTAAGAGTAACATAGTGCAGAAGCAGACAAAGAAAAAAGAGTGCAAGTGTGACCCATCTTTGTTGCCCCATAGCTGTAGAAATTTGTATAAGTTTGTTTAGTAACAGGAAAATTCACTTCCTCAGTCCGTTCTCTGCCTCAGAGTGCCAAGTGAATGCAAAAGTATCCAACAAGCTAACTAATGGATGGCTAGAAGCCGGTTGGGGAATTAAAAATACCTAAGCACCGTAGTTACGTTGCTACGCGGTGACTCCTGGGCTGATCCACATTACTGGGCAGCAGGTGCTACAACCGATGAGTATCTGTTCCTCATCAACTGAGAAGCAGCTAATGGATATTCCTACTCCCTCCTGTGAGTGATCTCTGTTGCAACAGGCAGAAGGAGAGTCCCTGCTGTACGTAATGCCTCCCTGTTCTGAAGATCGCTTGTGTGATCAACAAGGAAAAAGACCCCTGTCGATTGCAGCAGCTGCTGCCCAGTAAGTGGGACCTGGAGGACTTTCACACTCCCTATGTGTCGCCTAAACTTGGAGCTACATAGAGATAGAATCATAGAAATGTAGAGTTGGAAGAGACCACACGGGCTATCCAATCCAACCCCCTGCTGTGCAGGAACAGCCTCAAAGCGTTCCCGACAGACGGCCATCCAGCCTCTGCTTAAAAACCTCCAAGGAAGGAGACTCCACCACACTCCGAGGCAGCAGATTCCACTGCCGGACAGCCCTGACCGTCAGGAAGTTCTTCCTGAGGCTCAGGTGGAATCTCCTTTCCTGCAGCTTGAATCCATTGCTCCTTGTCCTGGTCTCTGGAGCAGCAGAAAACAAGCCCTCTCCTTCCTCTACATGGCATCCCTTCAAATATTTAAACATAGCTATCATGTCCCCTCTTAACCTTCTCTTCTGCAGACTAAACATACCCAGTTCCCTAAGTCTATCCTCATAGGGCATGGCTTCCAGGCCTCTCACCATTTTGGTCGCCCTTCTCTGGACTTGCCCCAGCTTGACCATGTCCTTCTTGAATTGGGGTGCCCAGAACTGGACACAGTATTCAAGATGAGGTCTAACCAAAGCAGAGTAGAGTGGTACCAGTACCTCCCTCGATCTAGACACCATACTCCTGTTGATGCAGCCAAGAGTTGCATCGGCTTTCTTGGCTGCCGCATCACACTGGTTACTCAGTCGTAACAGCCCAACAGGACTCTGGCCATGTAGCCTTTCATGCCATGTTGAACAAGGCCTCCAAAACCCAGAGGTCTAGCTCACTACAGAGGGGTCAGTCAGCCTGTGCTTGGCACTTCAGGTTGGTCAGTTAAAGGGTTCAAGTGGTGGTGAGCTGAGCACCACCTAAGATTCCCAGGCACAGTGTCACCGGAGAGTCATTTTCTGTAGCAAATGCCCAGGGAAAGGCGTAAAAGTGGTGTGAGGCCAGGGCTTAAGGGGACCATCTTTCCAGAGTGAATAGCAGAGAGGGCACCACCATACCATCACCAGAAGACCACTGAAATTGGGCCCTGTGCGCTGCCAGAACAGACCTGGACTCGAGAAACACAACATGGCAATCATCCGGCTAGTGGCATACACAGCAGTAAGTCTACCTTGTGCCTCACACATCTTCCTTTTATGGGGGGGGGCAGTTGAGGTTGGTATTCCTACCCTCCCTCCACAACAATCAATACCTCCCCCCAACTCATTGCCCAGCCACTGCAGCCCCCGCAGCCTTTCTCTGGCTCACGGAGAGAATCAGAGAAGCATCTGGGTATGTCCCTGCAGCCAGACGCTAAATAATTACATCGGCTGCTGAGACCCCTGGAGGACCCCATCAGCGTGCTCCCCACCAGCTATGGAATGGCAGTGGGGAGACTGCAGCGGCTCATCAGTAACTCCAGAGGTTGTTGAATGGCCAACGATAGCGCAATTCCACATGATGCACAGCCTTGTGCTGTATTGAGATTCCAGCCCATAACGCCCTAGCACACCATTTCACTCTGTCTGATCCCAGAGCAAGAAGGAGCTGCAGGCAAAACTCTCGCGTGTAGCCCGTGCATGCAGTTATTCTGGCATGTGACATCCCACTTTGTACACCCCTTTATGGGCTTTGTAGGAGCTAGGCCCCCAACATCTTACCCACCCAGGCCCTACACTGACTGATACAACCAAATAACAAGCAGCACATCTGGAAATGCTCTCTGCTACACAACCATTAAGGACAGGAGTCTCCTCCAGTTTTCACTCCAACAACCCCAAGGGAGGTGGATTAAAGGCCTGTCCACACTACATATTTATAGCACTCTGATTCCACTTTAACTGCCACAGTTCCATCCTATGGAACCCTGGCGTTTGTAGTTGCGGGGGAACACTAGAGTGCCCTGGCACAGAATTCTGAATACCCTCCTTCTGAGGTGCAAATCCCAGAATACTATTGCGTATTGCCATGGCAGTTAGACCAAAAGGGCCACTTCCTGAACAGGAAGCAGTGTGTCTGGGGTTTGCGACCCAAAGCGTTCAAGGGTTGTACACCCTTTATCAAGGGTGGATGACTGCTGAGAGTTCCAGCATGACAGTGGAGACCTTCCTTCCTTTTCATACCCGGTGCTCCCCCCAACCCAACCCAAAATTGGGGGAGGTGGCTGAAGGCACATATAGGCTGACCCACAGCACCACCTCAGACCATTTTGTAACATTTTCTGGCATTTTTGTGCCCCCCACCAGTCCCAAACAGCTGCCCAACCCATTTGAGGAAAAAAGTATAATTTTAGGCTTTTTTTTTTTTTTTTTCCATTTTGAGACAATGGAGGAAAACAGATGTTTAGGCTGGCTGACAAGCAGCGCAACCAACAGGAGAGGTCGGGGGGGTGGTCCCTACCTCCATGCAGCTGCCCATCCCAGCTCTATTCTGATGGCTCCTTTCAGACTGAACACACACACAAACACATGCTGGTTACATAGGAGAAGGACCACATTCTCCTATGAGCCTGCATCTGTTTTCAGGCCTTCCAGGGGAGATCTTCTGGGAAAGCCCACCATCGTCATAGGTTCACCTGGAACAGGGGAGAGGGGCTCCCAGGCTCTGGGATTCCCTTTGTTGAAAGGTTAGACTTCTTGCTTCTTGCTCTCCTTCCATAGTGTAACCCATGACGTTAGCGGAAAGAAAATATTCACTACTTGCTGACAGCGGGAGTGAGATATTTATTACCTGCTGACAGACTCTATCTTGGAGAAGAGAATTATTTATATTTATTGTGCCAGAGGTTCACCAAACTGAAACGTAGATATCCAGGTCTAAAGGCTGAAATACCCCCTGGCATAGGTCTGACCAAACAAGCCCCCATCATGTATCCCAGGAAAACCTCAGAAAGGCGCGTATATACATATCAAATGGGCTGGCTGCAATTTTGACACCTTGAGAGAGTAAGTGTCTCCCAGATGAAGTTAGTGATCACAATCGCAGGAACTACAAAGCTGAGGTCCATCTGCTTAACTCAGTTTCTGTCCTTTCCCAGGAAAGGGTCTGCCCCCCTCCAGGCATGTTGTGTACTATAACTGAGCTCCCTTTCTGGGTCTCGGGCCCTTTCCACACTGGAAAGGTACTAAAACGGTGCAGAGCGACCTCCAATGGAGGTCTTCTGCACCGTAGAGTGGACTACTTTTTGTAGTTCCACACCTCAATCTGCTCCGAAGCAAACGGTACTAGTGGCACCGCATGTTTTTTAAAAACCTCTTTTAAGAGGTTTTTAAAAAGCACGGAGCACGCAGCCCCGTGCAGCTCCGTCGCCACGCTCCGGTGCAGATTTGCATGGCGACGGACTTACCCGGCTGCCAGTAAGCTCCGTTTTAGCACGTGAAATTTCCCCCGTTTCCCCCTCCACGTGCAGAAAGGGCCCCCCTCTCTCTCGCTTTCTTGGGAAAACTTGCACCTCTGACTAGCGTCTGCTAGTTTTAAGGCTCCCATCCGTCTTTTGCTTTGTCTGCTGATCTATCTTCATTTCTTCCCGAACTGCAGTCTTCAAGATCAGGTGCAGTACAATCGCTTTCTTTCCCTTAACTTTTCCCGCTCTTAAGACTTTCAAATTCAGTAGTCCTTGTGTACTTGTTTGAGTGACTGTTCTGTGTGAATGTGAAGAAATTTTGCCAATTTTGCCAAACAAAATACTTTTTAAATGGACACTTGACTTCTCTCTCTCTCTCTCGTACAGTCTGACCTCGCAAACATAGAATAAAAGATCTCGCTGCGTTGCCCTGCCCTCCGTTTTGCTAAGCAATGCTCTGCTAATTTCCCCAATCTTTGTATTTTTTGAAGCAAATCCAGGTGTTCCCCAGGGACCCTCAAAAATCAGAGTAACAATAGGCTGGTGAAGACCTTTTTGTTTCAGCCAGCCTTTGAGAACTCGCTGCTCATGGGGAAATGGCCTTTCATAATATACTGTATTGTCTCCACATATTGAACATCCCTTATCTGGAAAACCTACAAAAAATGAAACATTCTGCCATGAGCCACCTGCTTCCACCTTCAACATGGAGGCGTGGATCTTGCACATTAGAGTCCAACTCGTTTGTGGTATTTGGCATGACTTATGAACACATCTTATATCTAAGACACACACAGCAACAGTCTTATCACTAAACATGTTTTCAAAACAGCATCTGTAACCAATCTATTTTTTTTTCTTTAAAAACCTCAGTTCTTTATTGAATGTGCATTTGTTACAAGATGAAGGGACATCACAAAATCAAATTCATGAAGAATAACACAAATCCAGTCATAATTCCATAAAGCAATACTGTATGATACTAAAAGAGTCCTTCCAAAACTTCAAGAGAAGAGACTTTTATGAGCAAACAAAATAGATTTCTATCATATGTGTGAATGTACCTTCTTTCTCAGAGCCCTTAACAGATTTTGGGTCAACTTGCTGCTGACTACAATGACCCAAACCCAATCTAGCCATTTACAGAAGCTAAGGTTGTTCAGCATTTTCAACTGACATGACATTTCCAACCAATATATTCCAATTTATCAAGTGTTTTTAAAACCTCTCTGCTCGTAGTACATCTCTTTCTATTTAATATGCTAACACTGGTCATTTCTAAGAGTGGAAAGGTAGGATTAGACTTGTAAAATTTCCAGAAATTCTGAAGTCATGGGGAGGAAAAAAAAGACCTCACATTTTTTTTGGATTTTTCTAAAGGTAAACACATGTACTTTTGGGGGGAAAATGAGAAAGTGCAATATTAACTATCCTTTTCAGATTGAAAGTCATTTTGTTACTTCAGAAACATAAAATTCATTTTATATAAACTTTGGCAAAATATTATCATGTTTGATATATTAAAAATATAGTTTTATTCAGAATATAATTACAAACCAAATTTACTTTTTTAAAAAAACAACTTAAGTTTTGCTCCAAAGGGAGCTACAAGGCCCTGAACTAAAAGTATAAGAACTATAAGGAACTTCTTTCATTTTTCCAGTTTGAACAGCACACACACAAAACTCAGCAGAAGAACATGCCAGCATTAGTGAAACAGAGGAAATTATTTTGTCTCCACTAGTTCTCCATTGTGTCAAGTGAACATAAAGCACTAATTTCCATATAATGAACTGTGAAAACGAAGCCATGGCTGGGAATTGTGTGATCTGAGACTGAGTGTAGTCTTACATGGAACTCTTCCTCTCGCATAGCTTTTAGAAATCTTTTTTGGGGGAAGTAAATATGTGGACAGAGAGCCAGCATGGTATGGTGCTCTGAGTGTTGGACTACAACTCCGGAGGCCAGGGTTTGATTGCCCACTCGGCCATGGAAACTCCCTGGATGACCTTGGGCGTGTCTCACACGCACACACACACAGCCTCAGAAAACACCACGATAGTTGCCATAAGTCAAAAACAACTTGAAGGCACACAATAACAACAAATACGTAAACACCTTGTCTTAAACATTTCATTCAACCTTCTAAAAGAAAATATTCCATGATAGGTATTTCAACTTTTCTGGAAAAACTTTTCTTCCAGGCCTTCACAGCTCTAGGAAGGATACACAAGAAACACAGGTACACGCTGCTTAGGAGTGAACTGTGTGTAAGATTTGATCTGTCCAAGAAGATATGCACCTGGAACACTGAGCAAAAGAGTTGGGATGTAAGTCGAAGGAGAGTCACTCATGCTCTTTAGCATGTTTTTTCCAGGGCATGTTGAGGTAACATCTATGGACAAAGCTCCTCCCACACTGTGCACACTGGAAGGGAAATCCACCCTTGTGTGTCCTGCGGTGCTTCACCAGAGAAGCCAAGGAGGCAAAGTCTTTCCCACACTCTCTGCACCTGAATGGCCCTCGGACGGTATTCTGAAATGGCTTACCCTCCAGTTTCTGACTAGTTTGTCTGATCCTCTGCCCCAGAACGGTGCTTCTCTCTGAGGTGAACATGCTGCCTGGAGTTAAGATGCCTCGTGGAAAAGATTCTCTTGCCAGACTTTTTATGCAGACTCACTCCTTTGCCACCTTGCGTCTGAAGCCCAGGAGCAATGCAGAACCTTTCTATCCTGCAGAGACAGTCTGCAGATGGAAGCTCGCCCTTCCCGTTACATTTGGGACATGTAGAGAAATCCCCCCTTACTCGGTGGAGCTTGCGGTGTGCAGTTGCTCCGCTCTTGAAGTTGAACACCTTCCCACAAAATAGGCACCTGTATCTCACTCCTGCGTGAAACGCCCGATGGTAAGGCATGTATGACTTTGTAAAGCTATTGCCACACTCGTTACATGGATAAAGAAGTTTCTCTTTGTCCATTCTCTGACTGACAGCAGAGCCCAGGTTCTCCTGACGGCTGTCTTCTTTACAGCCCGCTCTTCCCTGGTGCGTCCGACAGTGATTCTGAAGACCACTTTTGCACACAAAGCTCTTCCCACAAAAGGGACACAGGTACCTTTTCCCCACTCCGTGGCTTTTCAGGTGAACACACAGCTGCCACTTATAAACAAACGTCTTCCCACAGTCCTGGCACTTGAACAGCTTCTTTGTTGCACAAGATTTCAGAGAGCCACCAGAACTCTCCACTGAGGCAATGCTCTTGTCATGCTCAGCGCTGTCCCGCTGTTTTCCTCCTTGACGTTTGTGACCAGGCCTGTGGGGAATGAACTTGCTGCGATCAGGGCCTGTTTGCTGAGCAGATGTTTGAGAGAGATGCTGAGAGTGAACCTTCAGGTCCTGGGGGGTGCCATTTACTCCCCATTTCAGCAGCCTCCCCTTAACACAGTATCTGTAATGCACTCCCAAGTTCACTTCTAATTTGAACTGCAACCCACAGTGAACACACAAGTAGGGTTTTTTTTCTTTGGCATAAAATTCCTGAGGCAGCTGATCTTCCAAGCCAACTGTCGTACCACTAATCTGAGGTGCAAAATGAAGCTGAAGGGAAGGCTCACAGATACAGTTCTGACCACATCTAACCCGCTCATGTGTTGCTTCTTCTAGGTGGCTCTCCTCATGCATCACAAGATCACTTTGAGACATAAAAACATTCCCACATTGAGCACATAGCCATGCCTTTGCCACCTCATGGCTTTTTCTGTGCTTGAGGTAGTCAAGGTACCTGCGGAAGCTCTGTCCACAATCTGTGCAACAGTGCGGCTTCTCCAGGGCTTGGGAGTTCTCATGATGTGCATTCAGCCAATTCTCCTGAAGACAGCCCTTCCCTCCCTTCCTAAAACCTTGAAAGTGGATCTTCTGGTGCAACCTCAGACGTGAGGAGCTAGGAAAGCACATCTTGCACTTGGGGCAAGGAAATGATCCCTTCTTCACACTGACCTTCTGGTGTATTTGAAGCAGGCTTTTCAACCGGAACATCTTGCCACATTCTCCACATTCATACGGTTTGGGCAGTATGACTGCACTTTGGGAATGGCTTCCCCTGATGTCATTATGTAAGGCTGTATCTACCTCAGATCTACCATAGATCACCTGAAGAGATCCTGCCCGTTTGATACATTCTTTGTGACATGCCTGAGCATGTCTCTGATTTGCTAGAATAAAAAAAAATATGAATTCATTAGAGATTTAGAAGGAACAGGCCAAAGATATCTACCCAACAGGAAGTTGTGAAAGGCACAGCACCACAGGCATATGCTGATTAAAGTTCTATTCCAGTAACTTTTATTTTCTGCTGTGGAACCAAAAAAGATGTACAGACTTCCCTCAGCACATGTGGGGGTTAGAGGCTCAAGATGCCTATGAATGTGGAAAAACGATGAATATCTCTAGGGTTCCCAAACCACATTTAACAGACAAAAGAAAATACAATCCATGGATTCAACCCACTGAGGACTGAAATGTAGAGAACACGATACATTTGAATCTGCAGCAGGGAGCACACCATGCAGCTGGTTGTGCCTTCAGGGTGGTGGCGTTCCTTTGCAAGGCAGAAGCGGATGGCTGGTGGGGCTTGCTGCTGCTCTATTTTAATAGAGATTTACAAGCCTTGCTTTGCTTCCACAGACTCTCTCAGTCTTGTGAAGCTTATACAGAGACTGTGAATGCAAGGAGAGACTTATAATTCTCTATTAAAAATGGCACAGGGCAGCAGCGGAGGCAGCAGCAAATAATCAGTGAATAATTAAATCCGCAAAAGTTAAACACGTGAACGTACTTTCACAGGTCCAACATAGAATCACAGAGCTGGAAGAGACCACAAGGGCCATCGAGTCCAACCTCCAATTCAGAGCAAAAGACTTAAAAGTATTACAGGAACCACCTGCTATCAACCCTCCTACCAGAACATTTATCAGTTTATCAGAACATTTATCAGAAAGCAACAGCATAGTTTGACAAAATGTCACAATCACAGGACATAAACGGCTATACATTCTTGCACATGAGATGAATGGCTAGCGATAGTTTTTTCAGCCCATATAATACTTAACCAAGTGGCTCCTGTTGTATTTCTTCAGAACCTCCTCTGCCATGGCACCCGGATTTAGGAATGCCCTTCCATCAGAGGCCCAGCTGGTGCCAATACTGGTATCATCCCAGCACCAAATCAAATCATGGTTTACTATTAGAGCCCTCAGCTCCCAACTGATTTTATCCAATCTGGACATGTTCTACAGTCAGCACTATTTGAAATTATTTCAACCGGTTTTAAGTTGTCTGGTTTCAAGTCATAAGTGGTTTAACATAGTTTTAGTTATTGTCATTGATCATACTAAATAGATCCTTGTATATATTGCCCTGAGATCTTTGGATAAAAGGTGGAATATAAACATTTTAAAATTAAATGTATACATATTTCTGTAGACTGGGAGGGCCAGATTCTCCATCCTCCTCCCAACCACACAGCCAGCACCTTTCCAGTACTCCACCTCCCACCTTTTTATCAGAACTGGTTAGTCAACAAACATTAAAATTAAAACAGATACAGATTAAAACTCATATAGGCAAAAACATACAATGTTACTATTAAAATATATGTGTATTATCAGCAGAACTGAGAACAATTTAAGATAAACCAATTTAAAAAGCAAGAAATTTTTTTAAAAAGTTCAGTGCACTATTAAAAACTCTTTTACTAATTCAGTTACGCCCCAACAAAAGCTATCCAAATAAAGAAGTCTTCCCCTGCTGAAGTGGCATTAGGTAGTCTAGCCTTTCTGGGAAGGATGTTCAAGATGCTGGGAGCAGCCACCAAGAAATCCCTCTCCCTCAGTGGACCCAGACACGCCTGTGAGGGTGGAGAGACTGTCAGGGACTCAGCCCTGCCATGAAGGCATAGCTCTGTTTGCTTAGAAATGAGAGCAATTGCCAAGCAATTTACTATGTACTAGCTTTAGGGTACTTTGTAATGGTAATGTAGCCTAGGTTAAACTGTGTGCATTGTATATCAGAGGAAAGAGCAACTGTATCTCATTCCAGAGGAGGAGGATCAAAGAGGGTAGTTTGGAAGATGCATACCCTGAGCATCTGGTCAATGTTAGCAGGGAAACATGAAGGACTGAGATACAGCAACACCGCAGATGGGTTAGTAAACAACTTGGGGCTGATAATAAAACCTGGGAAAATTTGAGAGGGGCAAGGTCCCCTGGGAACCACTGGGAGTTTAGGAAAAGGCAAGACCCTTGAAAATCCACCAACAGAAATTGCGTACACATAAAACTGTGTATCATATAACCAGGTCTGTATTGTAGAATGTTAGCTTTAGCAACTATTACAACACTATGCTTCATACACTTCATTAAACACTTTTGATGAATGTTTTCTTGAGAGTAAAAGAGTGGCTAGAACATGACAGAGACTAAGAAAGGAGATCTCAAATCTCAGGCAAATTCAAATCCCGCAAGCAGCCTATTTTCACTTACACGGATAGGGGCAGAGATTCCCAGAAGAATTGCTGGTTTTGGACTGCCGAGCTCCATTGCTATTCAGACACTCATGCCATTCAATCCATGCTAGAACGTCTGTTTTGGTGACTGGACGTCCTGCTCACAAAACGGAAGAGACACACAGAAGACATTATGCGATAAACAAAGCAGACACAGTGATACCAAGAAAGGCTTAGGTTTCAATGTGATGCAGTCACTCCAGTGATTGCCGTTCCCCATGCCTTCTCCAGTTTTCTTTCAGAAACACAATGATTTCTGGAGAGCCAGATTATCTCTTCGCTGCTGTCACATTCTGTAACCCCACCATCTTATTTGTTAATGTCAGTTTGATATTTTTGGAACTGGGAGAAACAACAAGTGAATGTCGGTTGGAAGTGAAAAGCAGATTTCTGTCCATTTTATTGAAAACAAAGTTCCTAGTACAGTCCCCTGGTGCAATCACAGTAGCAGAAAGCTCTGTTTTCAGAGCAATGCCAGAGACTTTTCAATATCAAGAAGAACATTAACAAGTTAGGGCATGTCCAGTGGAAGGTGACCAAGGTGGTCTAATGCCTGGAAACAAAGCTCTATGAGGAACAACTTAAGGAGCTGAATACGTTTAGTCTGGAGAAGACTCAAAGGTGACATGATAGCCATCTCTAAATAACTGAATGGGGGTCATTTAGAAGATGGAGTGAACTTGTTTTCTGATGCTCCAGTGACCTGATCATGAACCAACACACTCAAATTACAAGAAAAGAGATTCCACCTAAACAGCAGGAAGAATTTCTTTGCTGTAGGAGCTGTATATTTCTTTACAGTGAAACAGAAAGGATGGTGGATTCTCCATCTTTGGAGGTCCTATACAGAGACTGGATGGGCATTTTTCACAAGTGATTTGGATGTGGATTTCCACACGGCAGAAGGGGGTTGGACACGATGGCCCTTGTGCCATGATTCTTTATATAGTACAAAACAGGGACGCCGACTGAGAACAGACAGGTTGGGAGTTTCCTATTTACTGAAAGATGCAGCATGATAATCTGTTAGTTGGATTTGTAATTGGTTGACCGACCGAACCCAAAGAGTGATCACGAATGGCTGCTTTTCATCCTGGAGAGAAGTGACTAGTGGGGTGCCACAGGGTTCTGTCCTGGGCCCAGGGCTGTTCAATATCTTCATCAACGACTTGGATGAAGGCATAGAGGGCATGCTCATCAAATTTGCAGATGACACCAAATTGGGAGGGGTTGCTAATACGCCAGAGGACAGGATCAAAATTCAAAATGACCTGGATAGATTGGAGAGCTGGGCCAAGGCTAACAAAATGAAATTCAACAGAGAGAAGTGTAGGGTCCTACACTTAGATAGAAAAAATGGAATACAGAAATATAGGATGGGGTACACGTGGTTGGATAGCAGTACGTGCGAAAGGGATCTAGGAGTCTTAATAGATCACAAGCTGAACATGAGTCAGCAGTGTGACACAGCAGCCAAGAAAGCCAATGCAATTCTCAGCTGCATCAATAGGAGTATGGTGTCTAGATCGAGGGAGGTACTGGTACCACTCTACTCTGCTTTGGTTAGATCTCATCTTGAGTACTGTGTCCAGTTCTGGGCACCCCAATTCAAGAAGGACATGGTCAAGCTGGAGCAAGTCCAGAGGAGGGCGACCAAAATGGTGAGGGGCCTGGAAGCCATGCCCTATGAGGATAGACTTAGGGAGCTGGGTATGTTTAGTCTGCAGAAGAGAAGGTTAAGAGGGGACATGATAGCTATGTTTAAATATTTGAAGGGATGCCATGTAGAGGAAAGAGAGGGCTTGTTTTCTGCTGCTCCAGAGACCGGGACAAGGAACAATGGATTCAAGCTGCAGGAAAGGGGATTCTACCTGAACCTCAGAAAGAACTTCCTGATGGTCAGTGCTGTCCGGCAGTGGAATCTGCTGCCTTGGAGTGTAGTGGAGTCTCCTTCCTTGGAGGTTTTTAAGCAGAGGCTGGATGGCCATCTGTCGGGAGTGCTTTGAGGGTGTTCCTGCATGGCAGGGGGTTGGACTGGATGGCCCGGGTGGTCTCTTCCAACTCTACATTTCTATGGTTCTATAATTCTGAGGCATTCTATTTCAGCCATAGGATCCTCCTTACCTACAACGATCAAGGATTCATAGGTATCCTTCAGCACCTTCCAGTACAGGTCTTTCTGCCACTCTTCTAACATCACCCATTCATCTCTGGAGAAATAAATAATGACATCCTCAAACTTCACCAGTGCCTGAAATAGAAAACATCTCAGTTTAAAAAGTGGAGCAAATAATCCCATCAACTGTTCAGAGAATTCAAATAAAAACACACTGATTTTAAAACACGCCCACAATACAAGGGGTAAATGGAACGTCCGTGGAATTTTGTTGCATATGGAATATATGCATACATCTTAAAGAATGTTTAAGCAACGCACATGAAAAAGAGTCGGGCACATTTAACTCCCATTAGTATCAATGGCACTGCAAACTAACTCAAAGAGCTTGTGACCTTTTTAAAAGATTTTTAAACATTTTAAAATCTGCAAATCAATAACGACAATAAGCAGAACAAATAAATAATAAAGTACATAAAATTACATCATGAATTCTTCCTTAATCTGCCATGGTAGCTGATTTTTCTGATCTTTCATCTAGTTCATTACAGGGATCATCCATCCAGTATTGCCACCAACTGTCTTGCAGACTATGGCATGAATGTTCAGAATTAATAAATTCAAAATGACGTAAACCAGACAGCTTCACAGTTGTCTTGAGTCCTTTTCTCTTTTCTTGCATTTCAGTTTGCTAGTCAGTGTTTCTAGAAGCGCTATTTTCCAGCAAATGCCCAGTCATTTCTTGGCCAGTTGTGTTCAGAGTAAATTTGCCATTGCCTTCCTCTGAGGCTGAGAGAATGTGAGTGGCTCAGGGTCACCCATTGGGCTTCCATGGCTGGGCAAGGATTTGAATCTAGCACCCTCTGAGTCCTAGCCTAACACTCAGAACTGCTATCTCACAATGGCTCCTACCAGAAAGACCGTTAGCAAAAAAAATGCTCCCCAGTCTGTTGTACATCCTAATCAATTAGTTGTGAAACAAATTTTACAGAACTCCGGGGTTCCTGCATTTCCTCCAGCGCTGCGGAGGAATTTCCTTATAAAATGTTTATTAAGAGGCTGAGCAACAATGCCATCTGTGGGTTATCGTTAGCATCTTTTCCTTGGTTATCATGAAGACGGATTTAAGATGCTTGGATTGCTAAATTTTGTTCCACTTACTACCTGGTATTAATGTCATTCTCCTGTGGACAACAGTACTTTATTTTTAATAATAGCCAGTAATAAAATAAAGGCATTTGCCTTTCTGTGCAACTGGTTACTGTAATACAAAAATTCTTGCATTTGGTAACTGATTTGGATATACAGTGTTAGGGTGAGTAAATAAACCACACCTCACTGTATCCCCAGCTGCACACAGAGCTGAATTGAATCCCAGACACAATGTAGGAAAAGTAGAAGTGGAGTAAAAGAAACACACTCACACAGTAACTTTGCCCAAAGGATGCATCCAAGTATCAAGACTGTGTTCGCTATTGCCTACTAACAATAGTGTTAAGGAAGGATAATTTTATTCTTTCATGCTCCCCTTTCTATACCCTTTTTATGTTTACCTAAAGAATGCTTACATTAAAGAAAAAATTCATGCATCAAAATCAGCAGATAGTTTGTACATGTGTTAAATTTTATCTGATGCTTAACATTCCTGAGTCCACATACTTCCGCCAACATCCTGAGTCGTTCTTTTACGTTAGTAGCATCTTTCTCTTTGCACAAACATGAGAAAAGCAGAACAAACAATTCTAATTCACAGGTTGTGAGAAATGCACACTACCACGGAGCTACAGACTGAGCTCTGAGTGTCTAAAATACTAATCAGTACCACAGTAAATGATCACCAAGTGTTAATTCTATAGCAAGTTGCAGAGCACCAAAGTTCAAGTCTAACGACAGTATATTTCTAAAAGATATCACCTGTAGCTTTAGAAATCAAATAAAGCCCTGTTCCCTTTGTGCAGAATGACATTCTCATTCTTCGCCATCCTAAAAACTGTTTTTCCTTATCAACACAGTGGAAGTCTACAGCCATTTCTGCACTAGACTGTTATAGTGCTATTATTCCACTTTCAACATCCTAGGGAATCCTGGGGTTTCCTCAAAGTCCCCTCCCTAAACTGTAAATCCCAGGATTCCATAGGATGTTGAAAGTAGAATAATAGCACTATAACAGGCTAGTGCAGACATCGCCTCAGTTTAAGAGAAATAATATTTTGGGGTACGGATCTGGCGTGAAGATACGAACTCAGCAAAATCATCCCCTTAAAGCAGATTTTAAAAATGCATTTTCACATCTTCAACATGTTTAGATCCTGGGGACATAATGAGTGACATTCCCAAATTTGCATTTGAGTAAATTTAGAGTGAAAATATCTGCATTTCAACATCTGTCAGCAGACACAACATTCTCCAGGAGAAAGACCATGAAATCTTTCAAGCAGCCGGCATAAATATAGACGGGCATTCCCCCTAAAATAACAGGCCTTTATGGACAGAAAAAGTCCCTTGCCCTCAGGTACAGAACACGTGGCTGCAATATATAAAACTCCCTACAGAGTTTAAAAAAAGCAACTGGATGGAAAGGGGTAAATGGGCATTAAAAAAAAAACTTTAAATGAAACAGAATGCAGTTTGTCTATTGCTAAAGATCTGGTACATCTGGGCTGGTTGGAGAGTTCAGAGCTTTAACAACCACAAAAAAATCTAATCCGATACTAGCACGATATCCCATAGTCTTAAAGTTACAAGTTAAATGACAAATGTTGCTTTAAGATTAATTGACAAAATCGTGTAATAAGCACAGTCTGGCTGGTGGGAAATGAGACTCTTAATTTCTGCTTGGATTTTGGTTTTCTCTGTGTTTGTCTCATCCATCATCTTTTGGGGCATCACCAGTTTGTACTATGAGTCCCTGCTCAACGTGTTTATTTTTTCTATTTCTTCTTCTTTTCTTTTCTGTACATCTGATTGTCCGCAGGACACTGGCAAGCGAAAAGCCACAAGAAGTTGTTGGAGTCTGGACGCTGAACTTCCACAACAATTTAGGAGAAATTCAACAACACCTGAATTACCAGGTGCAATCTGAAGACAGTTCCCTGCAAGGAGACACCTAGCTCTTCAGGAGGAGGGCTTCCTACTCAGCCCTGCGTCCTTCCAGAGGACAGAAAAGACCCAACAGAACCTGCCGCAGCCCCTCCAAAGGGGGCTCACCTCCCCCAAAGGCTGCCCGGCCCCATTCGAGACTCCCCACCCCCCACCCCAAACTGAGCCCATCTCGGGAGCGCGCAGCAGGGACTCGTTCCCGCGCACCCCCCCCCATTCTCCCTCAGCCTGAGGAGAAATCCGCGCGGAAGGCGGGAAAACAAACGGCCGCGCGGAAGGCGGGAAAACGCCGCTGCCGTTTACCTCAGCCGAGGCGGCTCCCTCAGACATGGCGCCGCTCGGCTCCCCTCGGTCGCCTGGCTCTCGGGCTCCTGGTTGCCTCGTAGCCCGGGGCGGGAGGGCGAGGCGGAAAGGGGCCGCCCGAGGGCGGAGAGGCCCTCGTGGCTCGGGCGCCGGAGGCGGAAAAGGGCCGCCTGGACAGGGGGAGAGAGCGCCCTGAGGCGTTTTCGGAGCCCGCCTTCGGTGCGCCGCCTTTTCAGCCTCCGCCGTCAGGGAGACAAATCGAAGCGAGAACGAAAGCGAAACCGGACCCCTCAGTTGGCTAAGCAGTTAGAAAGGCCGGGTCGCCCGGAAGGCGGCCGGGTGGCACGTTCTCCCGGCCCCAGGGGAAGGCCGCGGTGGCGAGCCTGCTGTGAAGAGCTTCGGGCAAGAAAGGCCGGAGGGCACGGTGGCGAAGTGGTCTGAGGGCTGGATTAAAGCCCTGGGAGGCCAGGCCTCAGACCCACACTGTGCCGTGGGAAACCCGCCAGATGAACCTGTGGCGAGTCGCGGGCAGTGGCAGACCTCCTCGGGATGACTTTTGCCGGGAGAGCCCAAGGAGAGCGTTTCCATAACCCACACTAGCGGGCCGAATGCCGGACTGGGACTCGGGGAGACCTGAGTTCAAATCTCCGTCCAGCCTGGGCGACCCTGATCGAGTCTGGCCCTCAGCCCAGGAGGGAGCGATGGCAACTCTCCTGTGAATAGATCCTGCGAAGGAGATTCCACTCTCAGAGCCAGAGTGTGGGACTCCAGGAGATCAGGGTTCAGATCCCAGTACAGCCATGTAAACCCACTGGGCAACCTTGGGCGAGTTACTTACTCTCAGCAGCCTGAGACTTCATCACTCTGAAGAAATCTTGCTGAAGAAAACCCTGCAATTCTCATGGCGTCTGGACTAGGACTGTGAGGGAGGTCAGGGTTCAAATCACTGTTTTGGAGGCCCCCTGAGTGACCTTGGGGAGGCCGCATTCTCTCAGCCTCAGAGGACGGCAGTGTTGACAGATCTTGCCTAGAGAACCCTATGAGAAGATCAGCGTAACAACAGAGCTTGAGAGCAGCCCTCAAGCACAGATCCAATGGTTAGTTCCTCCCTAGAGCAGGGCTACTGAATTAGTGGGATTTACCTAAGTGTTGCCTGACAGTGCCTTTAGGGCTCTTTTACATTACACGGTTGCTGTTGTCTGCTGTCGGGTTGATCCTGGCCTGTGGCAATCCTAGGATGAGAGATCTCCAAGACACTCTTACCTTCAGTCGTCCTGCTCAGGTCTTGTGGATTCAGGGCCACGGCTTCCTCAATTGAGTCCATCCCCCTGTAAGGAGGGTCTTCCTCTTTCCCTCCTGCTTTCCACCCTGTCAAACCTTACGGTCTTTTCCAGGGAGTCGTGTCCTCTTTGTTAGACGGCCAAAGTACGACAGTCTCAGTTCAGTCATCTTGGCTTCCGGGGAGAGTTCAGGCTTGGTTTGCTCTCGTTTGTCTTCTTAGCAGCCCACGGTATCTGCAGAAGCCTCCTCCGGACCCCGTTTCAGACGAGCCGATCTTCCTGTCGGATTTCTTCACTGTCCGGCTTTCACAACCACAGATACAAATTGAAAATACAATGGCGTGGACGTTACTGTTACAGCACTATAAATACCTAAATATAAATACCATAAATGCCTGTGGCTTCTCCTCCCATTGTTGCATGTAAATGTGTTTTCACTGGCTGACTGAGGTTACTCCATTTCCCTAGGATTTTTCAAATAATGTTTCCTCTGGGAAGAGAGAATGCTAGAGACTTAGGACCTCTTTGCATGGAACAATAGCAGTGGGCTTTATAATCCTGTTGCATCCTGAAACCTAACACAGTTATTGTGGCATGAGAGTTCATGGATTACAGCCCACTTCATCAGATACATGGGGTCTTAGCCAGCATTTTATGTAGATACTGAGTACCCATGGTGGGGAGGTGAACTGGAGAAAGTGAAATCAGAGGGCAATTAAATGCAAAAAGCAGTGATAATGACAGTTACGTTAATTGACGCTGCAAGTGGAAAAGCAGTTTGCCATGCTGGATAAAAACAAAAGCCTTTCTTGAGCCATATCATCAGGATCAACCAAGGCAAAGAAGAGTATTTGTTCTCCAGCACTTTTTATCCCATTAATTGGTACCCAAAAAGGGGTTGGGAAAGAAGCACCCTCCGATTTCATCTTGTTTTGTAGCCTGATGCAGAATTCTGGAAAACTTGGGAGCTGGCAGGTTTTGCTGCTAGAATGTCCTTTTGAAAGAATTTTGCTCTGCAATGGCCTCTGACACAACGCGTCCTATGTGACTAAAGTGTTCTCTCACTGAATTTTGAAACTGTCATTACTGGTATCAGGTTCAGTCTTAAGAAAGGCCTAATAACCCCACCTATGGGTATTATTTAATACCAGCTGTCCACAAAACAGTGGCTGATAAAACAGAAACATTCTGGCACTCCTGCCAGTTGAGACACACACACTGTGATAAGAAAAGGTTATCCCAATCCAGACCTCTAGGGGAGATTAGGACCTCTTGATGAATTGTAATGCAAACACAGCCGTCCCTTGTTCTTTTCTTTGCTTCACAATGGCTGCTTCACGTTCAGTGACAGAGTGCCCTAACAGGCTGAAGTGTTCTCCCACTGCCCTTTGAATATTGCCATTTCTGATATCAGATCAATGTCTGTTTATCTTTTAATGCAGAGAGTGGCCTCTTTGCCCTGTGCAGAATACAGAAGGAAGTTGCTGACAGAAGATGGAATATATTGCACGGGAAGATGAACAAGTGAGTGAACTTCTGATCTTGTGAGTAATATTATTAGGGCCTGTGATTCTGTGGCAAGAGGAGATATGGAGACAGAAGTAGCGCCTAGGATGACATCTTTTATTGTCTTGACTCGAGGCCCTGAACTCGTTGAGGTCTTCCACCAGGGCTTCAGTAGGCTTCACTCCAACTATGCATATAATGGTCGATACTTTTCCCTGTGCTAATGTGCAACTGCATAATACGAGTTTCAAAGCCACCAGTCTCTCTTCATGTTTAAATCTATGAAATATCATTATTCACTGGCTGAGGATTCATATAACTTTACACAGAGGTAACTAAGTTATCAGTGTAGAATACTGGTGATCTAACTTAGTTTATTTAATGACCTGGACAGCCTGAAATTCAGCAGTTCCAGAGGCAGCTTTCAAAAAGGTAAAATTATGATAAAGACAATCAAAGTAAATAGGAAATCTCTTTGCTTTTATGTTCAGGGGCATCAGTGAACTGCAGTTCACATGCTCTGCCAGCGTACCGCCCTGAATGACCATAATGTTGGCTGATTTTGGAAGTTTAAGTGGGGTCAGGTTTGGTTAGTACTTGGAGGGATGGCAACTAGGTAATTCTGTTCCTGCCTGAAACCCTGCAAAGCCCTAGAAGTTAACAGTAATGAGCTAGATCGATCAAGTCTGACTCAGTATAAGGCAGCTTTCTGTGTTCCTGTGCCGTGCTAAAATGAGGGTAACTAGCAAATGAAAGAGCCAGTGTGTCTTGATCTGAGCACTGGGACTACAGCTCTGGAGAGCAGGGTTTGATTCCGCATTCAGCCATGGAAACCTACTGAGTGACCTTGGGAAAGTCACGCTCTCTCCACTTCAGAGGAAAGGCAAATGTAAGCCTCCTCTAAACAAATCTTGTGATAGATTGCTATGGGGTTGCCATAAGTTGGGAACAACTTGAAGAACACAACAACAACAACAACAACTGAATAGTCTGTGTTCCACTCAGCAAGTTAGTGTTGTGACGCCTTTTTAGCAGTGCTGCTTTTAAACATTGGCTGGCATCCTCGTGGTGACATATCCAGACGTAAACTCTCCTATGGAAGCAGTTGGACATTTCTGTCCAATGTGGGAACAGCTCTATTCACTTTGATTTGCAGAAGTGAAGTTACGCATATGGGCCCATTGTGTATCATTGCTCAGTGGGAATCAATGTGCAGTATACAGCTGAGCATGCAATTACACAATTAACTAATAAGCTAGTGTCGCACAACTGCCATGTAGCTACGTGAGTGCAAAGTTATGCTCCATCTCATCATTGTAGGATCTTGGCCATTATTGCATATTTTAAAATAAAGCCCCATGTTTCCACATACTTGAAAACTCTCCCATTTAAACTGAAAGAAATTGTTCAACTTGGGATGGATGGTATGCACTTTCCTTGGGTCGCATCTCAGCTTCCATTTCTGTTCCAGTGTTTATAATGTGTGTAAGCCATAAGCTTTCTCAATTTAAATAGAAGGTTAAACAAAAATACCCAGGCTCCATTGGTGCAGAATAAATGCCTATCAGAGATCAAAGACAAGCACTACTCTTGTCAATCTGTAAAGAAGTAATTCCATCACAAAGTCAGGGTCTACCGCCCTTCAGTGACTGTGTGTGCTGCACTCTCCACTCTGGCCCTCTTCAATCATAAAATCATGGAGCCGCATGAGACAACAAGGGCCATTTAGCCCAACCACACTCTGCTGTGCAGGAAGACACAATCAAAGCATTCTCGACAGATGGCCGTCCAGCCTCTATTGAAAAACCTCCAAAGAAGGAAAGTTCCAGGCAGCAGCATATTCCACAGTTGAACAGCTCTTACCGTCATGTTTAGGTGGAATCTCTTTCCTGCTCTGGGTCGTAGTCTCTGGAGCAGTAGAAAGCAGCTTTGTCCTATCTTCCATATGACGTTCTTTCAAGTATTTAAACATGAGCATCATGTCATCTCTTAACCTCTTCTCTGGGCTAAACATACCCTAGTTCAGGAAAAGAGATTCCACCTAAACTTTAGGAAGAACATCATGATGGTAAGAACAGTTTGGCAGTGGGATACACTGCTGCCTGGGTGTGTGTTGTAGTCTCCTTCTTTGGAAGGAGGCTGAATGGCCGTCTCTCAGGAGTACTTTGATTGTGTATAGCTGAATGGGATTGGACTGGATGGGCCTTATGGTTTCTTCCAGTTCTATTGCTAGAAGATGCGTTCCCATCAATCCCGCCATGGTCAATGGAGATGACTGGTGAAGCAAACCAAGACACCTGGAGTGTACTGGATTGAGGGAGGCTGTAGATATATAGGAGTATAGGTTTATCCATTAGTGTGAGGGAAAATGAGAGCACTGCACTTCCAAATGAGATTTCTCTGCACCCCCTGAAATTTTCCTTCATTCTCCAAAGTTGTAGCATTTCGGAGAGTGAGACATTGAAAAATCATTTACACCACGCATTATTTCCAGTGGACAAGGAACATGTTTTCCCACTGGCCAGCTTGGATATTGGGAGAAGGGGCAGCTAAGGAGAGTTGGAGGTTTCTGTGGTATCAGAGCCTCTGTCTCACTCTCTGCCCAACTCCATTCCCAACATTTTCCCATGGTATTTAGAGGCAACAGACCCAACCCCTTTTCATGGCTCCCATTATATCCCCCAACTAATGTTTCTCTGCAGAATTTTCTGAAATCCAAAATTTGCCACAGGAAGAAAGAGCTGCAGAAGGTATTTTACCCACCATCTCAACACAATGCTGTACATACATAGTCATTAGTAAGCCCCATGGCATTCATTAAGGCTCGTAATCTTTGGCACAGAACACAAGAGAGGTTGGTTAACCCCGAAGCCCAGGGTTGGCATTTTGTCTGCATTCACCGTTCGTCCATTGATTGCACCAAACTTCCAAAGACTCACCAGCCTGCAGGTATGCACTCAATAGCATCCAATAGGCAACCCCAGGTCTCATCATACTGTTTAATACCAGTCTTTTTAAGAAAACATATTTTTAGCAGCAGCGGTTTTAAAAAAGAGAGCCATTATGTTAGGTGCACATCTAAAATACTCCAAGAAGACCATAATATGTGAAAAAGCCTCTAACGCTGGATATGAGAGAACCTGACTGCAAATCCTTTTAAATGTGTAACCATGAAACTCCATGGGTTTTTAGTACCAAAACATCTATTCCAGAATGAAATAATTTTTAAAAAATCCAATTTGCTTTTTCTTTCCTTTTGCCTTTATTTGCATTGCACTTTGTTACAAAACTACACCTGGAAATAATTTGTGTTTTTTTTAAAAAAATTAATTTTTAAAAACAGCTGGATTGCATCTTCATGAAATAAAAGAAATTTTAAAATAATAGTAGTGTCATGGGAGGAAGTAGGGGAAGAGAATGAATAAATATATTTGCAACAGGTAGACAAAAGCAGGGTTCAGGTATGTCTATGGAAAGGGAAGGACTGCAACCAGGAGAAGGTGCTTGCAGTAAAAATGGTTTGGAGGCCAGGAATGGAAGCAGGCACTGTGGGGAAAGAAGAGGAAACTAGAGGCCAACAGCTCAAACAAGTCCCATGGAGTGTGAGGGGAGCAACGCAAAATGGATATCCAGGAAAAGAGATGAAGCATTCCTACTTGTACACAGAGTGACAGAGATGGCATGGTTAGCCAGGGTCTGTTCCAAATGTGGCTGCTCCACAGCTACTAAAGTACATCCTGCCCAAAATTTGAGATTTATTCCATCTGAAACTGCCAGAAAACATGATCATTTCATATATATATATATGTATGTATGTATGTAAGCTGAGAGGGTTGGATTAGAGTAGTATGGTTTGTGATTCTTTAAAGCAAACACATGCTTTCTAGCATGCCCCTCCACCCTCCTCAAGAGAGATAGAAACATTCTTTTGTGAAAACAGAAGAGTCTCAGTGTCCATCCCAAGTCTAATAGTCTCAGCTGGCCATGATGGTTGCTGAAAACCACTGTAGTCTCTGGTCTCGTTTTGGGATGACAGGGATGGCAACCTGCACTGTCCCTCTCCTATTGGTACATATTTGGTACATTGTGACTGGCCTACCCCCCTTCCATTCAAGCTAGGACCTTCTCCCCCCCCCCGCAGCACGCACACATTCCCAGCACTCCTTTTAGTGGCTGTCCACCATGTCAGGCACAATTAGAGGTGCTGGACCTGGGGCAGGGGCGAGGGAGCAGTTTTAATGGAGACAGGAAACCATTGAGCTGAGCTAAAGCACCCCGTTTCCTTATCACGTGGAGGGTTACGAGACAGATTCTCTCCCCAAAGATGGCAGAAGTCGCTGGGTGGGAGGCTCTGTGCTGTGAGTTCTGAGGTGGTCCTTGAGGGACTCTTTATAGCGGAAGCTGCGCCCACACTCTGCGCACTGGTAGGGCCTCTCGCCCGTGTGGATCCTCTGGTGCTTGAGCAGGTTCTGCTTGCGGATGAAGCGCTTGCCACAGACGGGACACTGGAAGGGCCGTTCCCCAGTGTGCAGCCGCTGGTGGTTCTGGAGGTGCTCCTTGCGGCTGTAGCACTTGCCACACTCCTCGCACTTGTAGGGCCGCTCGCCCCGGTGAGTCATCTGGTGCCGCACAAGCCCCGAGTGGCAATTGAAGCTCTTACGGCACTCCGCACACTCGTACGGGCGCTCCTGGCTGTGGTGGCTCCGTTGGTGGACCTTGAGGCTCTTCTTCACTCCGAACATCTTGCCGCACTCATTGCATCCGTGAGGCCTTTCAGCAGGGCCTTGTGGGCCAAAGATGCTCTGCAACTCAGTGTCTAGCTCAAGAGATTTACCCGGTCGGCTCCTGGATGGGCTCAGGGGCTGTGGGACTGGGCCACACTGACCAGCATAGGCTTCCATGGCCCCTCCTCCTCCAGCCACTGGAGGGGGCTCCCCCTGGAACATCGGCTCCCTGGGCCTCGCTGGTTCTTCTGGGCCCTGGCGCTGCTCCTCAGCTTTGACTGCCATCCCGTCGCCAGCTGGAAGTACAGGCAAACCCCAGTTAACCAGACCTCTGAGAAAGAAGCTCCTTTTGACAGCCTTTTTACACCCGCACACCACCCTCTTTCCTCGCCTTCTGCACAGCTAGAGGTTTGTTTAGTAGCATTGGCACTGGGAAGGGGGCTGGAGAAACACACTGACTTTTGGGGCCGGGTTGCAGCAACGTGTCTGGAGTAAACAGTGCTGGGCAAGAATGGGATTCTTCTCTAACTAATCCTACCACAGCCTGCCTTCAGTGGCAAAGTAAACAGCAGCTGTTGTCACAATCCTTTACTGCACCTGTGTGAACAGTAAGGCAGAGAGAAAAGGGAAGAACAGATAAGCCAGCCCTATCAAGACCCCCAGCATGTTAAAAGCATTGAAGTATATAAATCTGGCCTCCACAATGGAAGTCATAAATACAGCGGAAGCTGGTGAATGAAAAACACCATTCCTGGATGCATTTTGGGAGAAGCCTTGAGGTGCTCTTTAGAAGGTTCACTGTGTTTTTGTTTACTAACATGAGGTTCACTTGACCTGCTTGTTTCATTTCTCATGTGCATACTGCTAATTTTAGATAAAAAGTTTGCTGAAACATGTTGAGTTCCTCCTCTTTTTAGTAGTGTAGGAACCTATCCCTATTCCTTCTATGTTATTTTTACCTTTGGTATTCAATTTTCTGTTAAAGAAGTCATGTCCATGGATATACCTACAACAGTAACTGAGGTATACCTGTAATAATAGAAAGTACTCTCCCCAAAAACAGAGGTGGGCAGCCGGATGAAGCATGGGGCAGTCCCCCCCATCCTGCTTCTCCACAGGCTGCATCATCACACCTGACATGGCTGGAAATGACATGATGTGACTTTTGGTCTCAGGATTCAGCCAAAAAACGCCCAATATTTTTAGCTTTGGGAGGGTTGCAAGTAGGTGAAAAGGAACCCACATTTTTGTGGTGCTTTGGGTGTGGCTTTTTTTGGGATGTTTTCCAGGTAAATTTTCAGCTAAAAAATACAACATATGGAAAGTATTTGACAGCTTTAGGGGTCTCCTTGAGGGGCTTCAAAGGCTACAAAAGAAGGTACTGGGAGACATTCTTGGGATAAATGTAGTTCCTTCCAAGGGGATGCCAGTGATATCTTTTGTGGGGATATCTTTGCCCGACTTTCTTGTATTCGTCCACCTTTGCCAATATAGGCCACAACCCTATATGGTCCACCATAGCCATCATAGTTCCACAAGTGGAACTACGTTACTGTTGGCGAATCCCTGACCCCTGGACCTGAAGCCCCCCTTCTTCAGTGGCCCTTCTGTGCCTGGTTGGGAGGGCAGTCAGAGGAGTGTCTGAATATGTCCCTGTAGACAGATGCAAAATGGTTACATCTTCCACTGAGGTCCACCAGGGTTCTCTGGAGCTCACAGTCAATGATGTAATAATTTTCTGTTTGGCTATGAGGAGATAGCAAGACCCTTCTCTAGTCTGCCACCCATCCCCACTTTAACCAGGCAGAAAATGGCTGTGGGGGGAGCACAGCAGAGACTCTGTGGTGGGTCTTGGTTGTTCTGGAGGAAAGAAGGGAATACCAACTTCCACAGTGATTAAAAATAGGCAAACGCAGGCAGAAGGCTGTCTTACAGTTCTATATGAAAATAACAGGATGCCAGGAGTACTTATTAATTCTCTCCTCTCCCTTCTCCCATGACACTACTGTTATTTTAAAATCTCTTCCTCTCTTGAAGGTGCAGCCCAGCTCTGAGGAGAATGGCCATTTGTCAACATCGTGAGCTGCTTTGAGTCCCATATTAGGTGAAAGGCAGGGAAAAATCAAAGAAACAAACAACAATAAAATGCAAAGCCAGAAATAACACCACTCAGAAACTGGGACTGCACCAGTGAAGCCCACCCGTGAAACTGACTTCCCCTGTCCTAGATAGAGAATACAAGGAACGACAAGGACTGGACTGGCCAAAATATAATGGGGTCTTCTGAAGCTCCTCAGGGATTCCAGAACAGTAGACATGGTTATTTGCCTGGGCCAGGGCCAGTGAGGATGTCCCTTTCCGCTGACTCCCAGTGCTCTCTGACACAGGGCTCCTCCTCTTGCTTAATCCAAGACAGAAAGTCATGTGCAGACATAAGAGCCTCAGCACCTAAAGAAAGACAGCAACAAGAAGTTCAAGCAAAATTAGTAAGAAGTTCCCCTGGACAGACTGCTGATGTAGAACCCCAGTACCTGGACTCTGAAAAACACCTAGATTCTGGGGCAGGAGAAGAAAGAGACTGCCCAAAGGACCAGTCTGGGGACATATTCTACAATTTTGGAGCCAATGTGGAGAAGGCTCTGCTTCATCCCCATTGTTTGCTTTAACCAGCCAGGGCAGTCTAATAGTTAAAGTGCTGGACATAAGCTCCAGGAGGAAGAGGCCGCACAAGCCTACCTCACAGGGATGTTGTAAGCATAAAACATACATTCCAGCAGCTGGGAGAAAGGGCAGGATAAACATGTAGTAAAATGTTTTACTTTCCCTCATGCTGGGAATTCCAGGCAAGGATTTGGTGGGTCTTTGAGGTGCCTTAGGGCTAGAATACAGTCCTTCAAGAGTTAGAATCTGGTTTACAGAGGATTGTGAGCACTCAGGCATCAGAACCTTTTGGGAGCAGACAGTGCAACACCAGCCCCTATGACTGGCCATCAGCATGGAGATGTTGGATTGCTTTAACACCTGGCATAATGTAGGTCTGGTATAAATACTGCCAAGTCTGGCCCTTAGTCGTCACTGGAATAAACAGAATGAAGCCTTCTGCTTGTATTCCTTCAGGCCTGGGTGGAGAGACCAGCTTCCAGGCCTTGACTTCACTGAGCTTAGCTGACGCCTCTGCCTAACACCAATTCATTTCTGTGAGGATTCCTTAGGCCAGTCTTCCGGAGCTTGGAAAAGTTACTTCTAGCCTGAGTGCTGGGGTATTCTAGGAGCCATCCTCCCATAAAGTACATTTCCCAAGCTTTGGAAACTCCTGACAGATTGTGTCCTATAATTGTGGAGGAAATTTGGTCTAGTTTTTTTCTCCCTATCTATATCTATATCCATATCTATGGCCATGTCTGCACTAGACTGTTATAGCACTATTATTCCACTTGCAACATCCTACGGAATCCTGGGGTTTGCAGTTTAGGGAGGGGCCGGCCAGGCTCTCCCTAAACTGCAAACTCCAGGCTTCCATAGGATGTTGCAAGTGGAGTAATAGCACTATAACAGTCTAGTGTGGAAATGGCTTATATCTATGCATATAGAGTGGGGGGAAGGGGAGGGAGAGACCAGACCAGATTTTGCAAAAATAGAACAAAAATAATGTAGGCCAACTCAGTGCAACAGTGGATCTCATTCAGCCTTTAAAGGAGCCACCCATGGTGCCAAACTAGGTTCTATAACTTGGTCGGTTCCCATAAAGTTCACACTAAAACCCAGAGTGGATTTACCACTCCAGTGACATAGAAGCTGCCACCAGACTGCAGCACCTGGATTCTTTATGCACAAAAAATGAGAAGAGGTGTTACAGAACAGCTGGTTACCGAATAGACCCCTTCCTGCAATATGGTCTTGTGATCACCTGCACAAGGATCTGATGGGATCCCTCTCTCCTCCGCGAACTGCCCTCCACCAGCAAACGTCTCCTCTTGTTTGATGCGGGTCAAGATGTCAGGTGTAGACATCAAGGGTTCTGCTGGGAAAAGGAAATTATGGAATCAAAGCATCTTAGAGCTGAAAGGGACAACATGAGTTGCGGTAAAATGTACCAATACAAATACAGCACATCCACTTAAAAGCCCCTCTGCAACAGAGAGTCAACAGTCAAAAACCTGGGGAAACAGAAAGGTCTTCATCTGCTGGCAGAAAGAGGGAAAGTGGGCGGCAGGGACTTCCCTGGGGAGGAAATTCCACAGTTTGGGAGCAGCTTCCAAGGCAGCTCTCTCTTGTGCTCTTGACACATGCGCCTTGGTGCTGATGGGACCTGGGCCATTTCCGCACTGGACTGTTATAGCGCTATCATTTCACTTTCACCGGCTGGCCCCTCCCGAAACTGCAAACCCCAGGATTCCATAGGATGTTGAAGTGGAATCATAGCACTATAACAGTCTAGTGCGGAAATGGACCGAGAAAGACCCTTTCCCCAAGTAACCGGAAACTTGAGCACTAAAGAGCTAAACTTGAGAACTAAAACACTCTTGAAAGATTGTAGCAGAGTCACTAACAGACCCCTCCCAAAATATTTTTCCTGCCTGAAGACAAGCTGCACTCCACACACCTCTGACCTCCAGTTCCAAGTGCTGATTGATTGATTGATTGATTGATTGATTGATTGATTGAAGTTTGTATCTCCTGCCTTTCTCGCAGTATGGAAGCCAAGGCAGCTCACAATGCAAGTTAAGATCAAATATGGTTTGAGCAATGGATAATGCAAAAGTTAAAAGGCAATCAAATTTTTTAAAAATTAAACCATCAATTAAAAACCATTTGAATTGTGGTTAAAACATAATAAATACGATAAAAGTACAGTCTGCCCCCATTAAAAGACCCCCCTATTAAAAGATCTGGAGTGGCAGCTAAGTCTTACTTGAACACAGGGGACAAGACAAGGCCTTCCAGCACACATGAAGGCAATGGGCTAGATTAAGGGAACTTTGAGGGTGTTTGCCCAAAAAACCAGACTGCCTCAGGCTTCTTCCTGCAAGAAGCCTGGGATAACCAGAACAGCTCTCCGTTGCAGCCACACTCCTGGTCTCCTTCCACACTCTTGATCTGTTCAGGTTTCTGGTTTTCATCTTGCCTCTTGTTCAACCTTCTCTTCCTGGCCTAATGATTCAAAGCAGCCTTTTCCAGGTGGATGCTTTCCACATATGGTGCTACAGCACCTATCATCCCCAGCCACCATGCTGAGGAAGAATGTTTTGGAGGGATCAGACCAATCATCCACCACACCTAGGATTCTGAGAGTCGACAGCCATCAGCAACTGGGGAAGTTAATTATGCATTGCTCTGGACCTAAAAAAATGCTTTATCTTGAACCAAATAGTGTATGGTAGAATCAGAGATTTAAAATTTCCTGAAAATTTTGCAGTCATAGGGGAAAGTTTTTTTTTCTGAGGGGTTTTCAGACAAAACAGACATTTTTGGAGAAATAGAAAACTGCATTATTAATCCCTCTTTTATAGTTTTAAAGTCATTTTGTTAGTTAAGGAACTAAACTCCCAATCTGGCAGAAAGGTGGCATATAAATAAATAATAAATATAACTTTGATATAACATTGTGGTGTTTGATATATTAGAATCATAGAATCATAGAAATGTAGAGATGGAAGAGACCACACAGGCCATCCAGTCCAACCCCTTGCCATGCAGGAACACCCTCAAAGCATTCCCGACAGATGGCCATCTAGCCTCTGCTTAAATATACAGTTTATTCAGAATGCAATAACAGACTGAACTTTTTTTTTAAGTGTTACATTTTGCTGCAGTGAAACTGCAAGGTTCTGAACTGCAGGGAATTCCTAAACTATTTGATTTTGCCAGTTTGAGGAGCAGGCAAACTCCCTCTCCCCTCCCTGAATAAAAACCAGAAAAAACACCAACATTAGTAAAACAGGGGAAATTATTTTGTTTCCACTAGATCGCTATAGTGTTGTGCAGATTTAAAATGCACTCATTTCCATAAAATGAACAAAGTAAACCTAGACCAGGAATTACAGTGATCTGATACTGTGCATAGTCATCATAAAAGTCTTCCTCTTAAACAATTTTTAGAAATGATTTTAGGGCAGTAAATATGTGAACATTTTGTCTCAAACATTTTATTCATCATTCTAAAGGAAAATATTCCATAATCCATGTTTTCAATTTTTCCAGAAAAAAAAGGGCTCCCTAGAAAGTTTATTTTCCCTAAATCCCCCTCCATTTCTAGATAACATTCTGCTGTCTGATTTTGGCTGTGCCAGCTCTGCTGATCCTGCTAGTCTGTTTGATATGCAAATTGTGCTCAACAGTACACAAGGCAGGTAAGCCAAACTGCTGCAGTCCTGGTCCTTGCATGTTTGCCAAAGACCATCCTGCCCCAGTGACTGAACAGGGTTGTTTATCCCTGTTATTACACATATGAGGGGGGAAGAAACACCCTGAAGATCTGTAGGAAAAAAGCACAGGACACTAGTGTTGCTTGTAGACAGATGGGTGGGATGCCTAAAAACCTGAATGAGGAGCCAAAGTTTCTAAAACCAATTCCCTTCCTCACCAGGACAAGGCTCTGTAGTCATCTCCCGCTCTTTCGTGGTGGTCTGTTGTTCGGGAGCACACGGATCTGCTCCCCGGTCCACCCTGGAATGTGACTCTGGCTTGGAAGGGTTAACATCTGCTCCTGAGGAAGAGGGGGAGAGAAAGAGAAATAATGTAAAGATTGAAGAGAAGAATCCCCTTTTGCTAGATCTCTTTCCCCTCTTTACTGACTAATTGTCAGCCCTTCATCAAACGTGTATGCATGAGAGGACAGCAGACAGCAAGCATCTTGAAACCCACAATGTGTGGTTTGGTAGCTTATTAGATTAAAGAGACAGAAGGGATCCCAAAGGCCATCTAGACCAACCCCATTCTGCCAATGCAGGAATCCACCACTAAGACCTCCCTGAGGGGGGCAGCCAACCTCTGCTTAAAACCTCCAACAAAGGCAAGTCCACCATTTTCTAAGGCAGTCCATTCCTTCATCAAACAGCTCTCACTGTGAGGAAGTTCTCCCTAATATTCAGCTGGAATCTGCTTCCTTGTCAACATTGGCTCATTGGTCCTACCCTCTGGAGCTCCTTCTTTCACCTGACAGTCAAGTATTTAAAGATGGGTGGTATTTCAGGCTTGCCTTGTAACTGACCTTACTTCCTTTTCCTTGTCTGCCATGTTTTATTTGGTCTCGACTGGCAACGAACAACACATGACCTGAACTTCCCACCACCCACACTCGTGTTTGTTGTGCATTGGCCAACTCCTGTGCTGACATGTACATTTTTCTCCATTAAAAAAAAAAGAAAGAACTACCACTCTTGGAAATATATAGAATGCCCTTTGCACCTACAATTGTATCAGTTTGATACCACTTTAACTGTCATAGCTCCTTCCTGCAGAATCCTGGGATTTGCAGTTCAGGGAGGAATGTAGAATCTTCTGGCAAAGAATTCTAAATATTTCACCAAACATCAAATGCCATTAAACTGCCATCAAACTAATAGAGTTGTGCAGTGTGAAAGGGTCCTAGGAGCCATGATTCTTTTAAAACAAGGTACAGCCTTATCACTCCTTGTTTTCTTCCCCATAAAAGAAGCAGTGGCATAAAACCAGAAGGGAACCAGCATAGTGTGGTAGTTTGAAAGTTCGAATAGGTCTTCTGGAAACTACAGTTCAAATCCCTGTCCAACCATGGAAGTCCACTAGGTGAACTTGGGCAAGTCCCACTCTCTCGGTCATAGAGTATGGAGAGCCAGCATGGTTTAATGATTTGAGTGTTGGATTATGACCCTGGAGAACAGGGTTCAATTCTCCACTTGGCCATGAAAACCCACTGGGTGGCCTTGGGCACATCACATAGTCTCAGCCCTAGAAAATCCAAAACTAGGTTCACCATTTTAGGATCACCATCAGTCAGAAATACTTGAAGGCACACAACAACAAATGGTGGCCAAGCTCTTCTAAATAAATCTTGCCAAGAAAACTGTAGGAGAGAGTCACCATAAGCTGGAGTTGATTTGAAGGCACCGAACATGCAAGCCAGCATTGTCGCAATTCATCACCATTGGTTGTGTTGGCAAGGGCTGCTGGGATCTGTAGTTCAGCAATACCTGGAGGGCCACCCAATTCCTACCCTCGTGTAGCTGCTTCAATGCTCACCTTCCTCTTCCTTGCTCTTCCCTTTCTTCCTTTTGTGTTACATCTATTCAACTGGAAACATACAGGCACCATTTGCCTTATCTTTTAATCTCTGCAGAACATTTAGCAGATTTTGGGCACTTTCTAAGGGATACATGAGGACAGCAGCATGGTCCCAGGGCCACTACCCAGAAGAGTCCCTCTATCAGGCAGGCAATGATCGTTATGTCATAGAAATCAGACTCTCATGAGCATCTTCAGTTCCAGCTAAAATCAAAATTGCTGTCCAGAGCTCTCCTTAGACATAAACATTCTGTATTTATTGCCATTCTCAATAGTCAAGCAAAACAGTGCAGGTTTAGCTATGAGCTGTGATCTCTGCATTGTCAGTTCAAATCCTGCTTCAGCCACAAACTCATTAGGTAGCCTCAAATATGTCACTGTTAATTAGGCCTCATTAAAAGAGGAGGATGAGTAATACTCTTGTAACTTAGAGGGTTGCTGTAAGTTTGACAAAAAACATACAAGTTAAAGCTCTCAGGACCTCCCAAGCACAACAGAAAAAAGCTGACAGTGATGTTCTTATACCTAGGCTTAGCAGGGACTCATAGTTCTCCTTGACAAGGTTATTGTACAGGTCTTTCTGCCATTCAGCCAAGTTCTTCCATTCTTCAGCAGAGAAATACACAGCAATGTCAACAAATGTCACCGGCATCTGCAAATGGAAGGGCAATTAGACATAATCGAAGTGCAGGCCTTGACCTTTCAAGCCTTCTACAGCTTGGGTCACATTCTCCCAGGGAGGCTCCCTGCCCAGGCTTTGAGATCTTAGTAACAAGAACAACAATATCAGTAACTTAAGGGAGCCTCTGGTGTCAAGCAGAAGTGAATACAGAACGGTTACCCAGATTTACTCATCCTTAATTGTTCCATATTCACGATTGCTACTTCGTCATGAATTCGACACTGTTGCCACGATTGTAACTCCAGCCCAACCTACTTTATCAGCTGCATGGGGAGAAAGAGGTCTGTTCAGCCAGTGGAGTGCAGGCGGATGATGTTTCCATCAGCTTTGGGGCGGGGGTTACTTAGTTAAGTATACTAAACTGTATTTAAAGTAGGTGGAAGGGGGGGTTATATTTATCAGTTAAGTATACAGGTTGAGTATCTCTTATCCAAAATGCTTGGAACCAGAGGTGTTTTGGATTTTTTCGTATTTTGGAATATTTACATATACACAATCAGATATCTCGGAGGTGGGACCCAAGTCTAAATACGAAATTCACTTAAGTTTCATATACACCTTATACACATAACCTGAAGGTAATTTTATACAACATTTTTAATACTGTAACATTCTTTCAAGAAAGGGTCCACCCTTTTGTCAGTTCTTCTCCTCTTGTCTTCCTCATGTAGGGCACGTGAGGGAATTATCAAAGCTCGCTTGGGACTGCATGCATGCACAGTCCCAAGCAAGCTTCGATAATTCCCTCATGTGCCATACACAAAGCATACTAGGTTCTGCTTTTCAAAAGTTTTGGATTTTGGAGCATTTCAGGTTTTTAGATAAGGTATACTCAATCTGTACTTAATTAAGCAGCTGATGGAAAATACTGTCCAGGGTTTTTAAAAATATTAAGCAGTGCAATGGGGGCTGGCTCCTCCCTAAACTGCAAACCCCAGGATTCCATAGGATGTTGAAAGTGGAATAATAGCGCTATAACAGTCCAGTGCAGAAATGGCATTCGTGATTGCTCAATAGGATGCCAGCCATTGTTTTTAATGTGGTTGTTCATTTAAGTGTTGTTGTTTGTGCTTTTTAACTTTTGTACCATTCTTAGCTTAAACTGTATTTTGTTTTTAACTCAGATTTGCTATTCCATACTGGGAGAAAGCTAGGATATGAACTAAATAAATAAATCTAATATCTGGAAGGTCACAGGGTCTTCCCTTCCATGCCCTAGATACTCCAGCCCCCTTCTTCTCCCTGTAATCAGTTACCTTGGGGATTTCTCCCTTGGCACCTGGGGGAAGTCTTAGGACCCAGAAGTTCCGATTCTTGAGCAGGTTCTCCATGTTCTCCAGCCTCCTCTGGAGCAGCCCGTATTCCTGGATCAAGGTCCCCAGCACAGCCCACTTGCTCTCCAGCTGGTTCCCAAACTCCATGGCTGTCTTCTCACAGTCCAGCAATTTCTTCTCAGCAGTTCCCGACCGCCCTTCCAGGCTGAGCAGCCGAGTGGCCAGCAAGTCTATCTTCCTCTCCATGGCCTGGACTGTGGCCACAACACTCCAGAGGGAAGCCTCTGCCGTGTGGAGCTGAGCTTCCCTCATGTGGCTCAGTTCGGGGACGAGGGGAGGCTGGAGGGGCATGAGGTGCTGAGCCTCGACATTCCATTCCTGGATCTGGAAAAGAGATCAGAATGGTCAAGAACCGAAGGGTTTTTCCAAGCAGCCCGACTGCCAAAATCAGAGTCATAAAATTCTGCAGAGCCAGTTATGCAAGAATCAAAGGATTCTGAAGAATCACAGAATTCTGCAAAGACACAAAATTCTGCAAGATCACAGAAAGGGGTGAAAACAGAAGGTTGCTTTGCAGTCTCAGACTTTTGGCCAGCTGGTACAGTCTGTTCTAACTGGTGGCAGCTGTCCAGGGTTTCAGCCACACCTGGAGATGGCTGGAAACAGACTTTCCGATTGCGAAGTATGCACCGCACCACTACGGCTATGGCTGAGGACAGTCAACAGACCATCCCGAGCAGGGAAGGGAAGCACACGGCCCTTCAAATGCTGTTGGACTGCAACTCCATCAGCCCTAGACATCCTTGCCACTTGTGAGAAATGAAGGGAACTGCAGTCTAACAACATCGGGAAGGCCACATGTTCCCTGTCCCAGACTGAGGCTGAACCAATAATTTAAAACAAGGTAGTAACACACTTCAGGAGAGATGTCCTCTAGGCCCTCAAAGCTGTGTTTTTCATCATGTTGCTGTTTAACTTGCCTTTTGTAGGCAGGCACACATGGCTGTAGTAGGATCAGCAGGAGTACAATCCCATTCCCATCCAGGTCAAGCTTAATTGGATTGTTTAAGGCAGACATGCTGCTGCAACACAACACCCAAGGTCTGTTTCTCCAGCCCTCTTTCATCATCCTCCCAATGTTGATGCTGCTAAAAAAACTTCCTGCAGACAGAGGATGAGGAAAGGAGGCAGCTGGGTGGGCATGAAAAGGAGCTTCACTTTGCTGACTGAAGTAGGCCTGTATATGTCAGTATCACCCTAACCAGAGTACAGCATGCTAATACTGAGGGCTCCAGAGAGCTGGGCACTGCTGTTGACATTATTTGGGGTGACTGGTCCTGATTCTCATGGGATGGACGCGTAGCTTCAGAATGTTCTCTCCAGACCACATCTCCCATAATGCCACCGACCAGCATGGCTAGTCAAAAAAGTTTTTTCCCCGAAACTCTGATCCTGACTGACTCTGACCTATTATGACACAGTTTTCCATTAAGCTGTCAGGCGAACAGAATCATAACGCTACCACACACATAGTAGGCTTATGCAGACTACAAGCAGGAATCATGCAGTCCTCCAGAAGATGCTGGACTGCAGCTTCCAGCACTCTTCACCATGGGTGATGCTGACAGGGGCTGCTGGGACTTGGAATCCAATGACATTTGGACAACCAGATGATTCCCATTCCTGAGGTAACCCAAATAGTGGTGCTGAAAAGGGATAACCTAAACTTGGAGCATTGCTAAGAGAAACTCGTTTCACCATTTTTTAACGCCAAGTTTCTAGCCTTCATGCAAGTTTCTTGCCTTTTCTGAATAACTTTCCTGTCTAGCTAACATTCCAGCTTTCTCACTACTTCAATCCCTCTCAGTAGCCTGGATTTTCAACAAGCAATTCCAGTTTATTTGAAAACTTCAATGCAGGAAGCTGAGTAGTTTGTGTAAATATACAAAATAATGACTCTTTGGCATGAGTTACACCAATCTGAGAACATCTAGGTAATCCCAGTGAAGATATTTGGCTTAAGAGGGAAGCCAGGGCTCTAGGCTTCCAGAGACATGAAATATAGGGCTGAAGTCCAAGCAGACTCAGGAGCACCAAGAAATCTTTCCAAAAATTAAAAGCAGCATGTCCAAACTTTTCCTTGTGCTCAGATCAAAGAGCCAAAGCAGATTTAATTGCAGCAATTGCACTGGTGTGACTATGGAGTGGCAGACTCCACAAATCAAAGGACTTCCCACCTCTAAAAAAGCCCACAATTTGGGCACAAGCTCACACAGAGCTGACCTAATTATAACGGCACTGCCAAGGAGAGCCAGCCAAGACAATTTGACAGACAGGATTGGAGGGCCATGGGCTGATTTCTCAAGCATCCAAACAGCTCCTGGGCTTTCCAACTGGCCACATCGCCAGCCTTTGGAAGCCCACATGTCTAACGGAGTTGGAGGGGAGTCACTGATGAGGCACAGAGCCAGAGGAGCCTATACACTGGGCGCAGACGGCTACACTGGCCAGTCACTACCACCATGGGCTTCAGTGGTACATCCTGGCATACAGGAAGTAACATCATATCATTTCCAGTTGCCCTTTTTTAACCAGCTTGTGGCCTAAAATGAGGTTTAAAAGGACAGGGTTAACCAAACGTGTGCATGCGTTACACAAACTTTTGGAAAATTTGGGATGATAAGTTGCCTACAAATAATCAAACATATTTTAAATTGAGAGCTTTGGTTTGACAGAGACAGCGATTGTCAGAGGGCTTAAAGGGCCATGTAGGGTTTGCTGATCACATGGTGCCCATGGGGTGTACTTTTCCCACCCCTGCTACACATTGTGTTGTTGATGCTGTCTGCCTTCAAGTTTTTTCTGGCCTATGGTAACCCTAAAGTAAACCTATCGTGGAGTTTTCTTGACATTTGCTGGAGGTGCTTTGTGTGTTCCTGCATGACAGGGGGTTGGACTTGATGGCCGCTGTGGTCTCTTTTAACCCAACGATCCTGTGATTCTGAGATCTGTTTGGAGGGAGTCTGCCATGGCCTTCCTCTGAGGCTGAGAATGTGGTTTGCCTAAGGTCACCCAGGGGGTTTCCGTGGCCAAGCAGGAATCTGAACCCTGGTCTCCCAGAGGCCTAGTTAAACCAACCAACCACTGCATCACACTGGCTCCTGCTATAACATAGTATACAATCCTGCCAGAGTTTTTAAGATCTATGGAGGAAGGCTTTCTCTCAGTCCCACTGCCATCCCAGCTCGCCTGGTGAGGTCACAAGACAGGCCCTTCTCAGCGGCTGCTCTCGCCCTCTGGAACCCTCTTCCACAGGAGGCTCCGCCAGGCCCCTCCCTGCTTTCCATTTACCCACAAAAGGCAAGGACTTTTTAAAAAGCAGGCTTTAAACATATTAGCGGGAGAGAATCTTTTGTTTATCTTATGATTTTATAATGTTTTAGTTGATGATGTTAATTGTTTTTGAAGTTTTTTTAACTGACTGTTTCTGGAAGCTGCCTTGGGGCTCATGCTGGGAGAAAGGCTGCATACAAGTTAAATAAATTAGTGTAAATATGCCATAGCAGTTACATCAGGTCCAGCTGCAGCGCATGCAGCGGGAAGCATGGTTTTGTGCTCTCCCGCTGTGGTCAATTACCCACCCACAGCCAGTGACAAATCTGAAAGTTACCCTTGCATGACCTCCCACGCTCGAATGGCTTCCTAGAATGAGCCACGAAACTGCCTGAGCAGTGTTTCTTACACCAGTCTGGTGCTCCCAGAGGTTCCCAGCCGGAATATTCTCTCTGCCACTCCAGGTCACAGCTGTGGAAAGACTGAACTACAGTTCCCACAGTCCCATGGGCCACGTTGGCTGGAGGTTTCTGGGAGGTGTAATCAGGGGAGAAAAGAACATTTCCAGGCTCTGTTTAGGTCAGATCCACTCTGCTCTGGCCAAAGCATTTGGGGACAAATTTACTTCAAAGTGTCCACCTACACGGTTTTACATTTTTTGTGGCTGAGACCATACAATGAAGGGCAGGATGGAAATATTTTATTAGATATTGGTTAGTTATTAGATAAATAAATAAAATGTTCAAATTTATCTTGTAGCTCTTCAAAAGTGCCTATTTTGAAGTCAGGATTCTATACACATTCATTTATGTATAGTTAGTTAATCATGTATTAGCCAAATGATACATCACTTCATTCTCCAATCAGCAGCATGCCTTACAACCAGAAAACCAGGGAGAGTTCAGGACACTTTCCTCTGGGAGCTTGAGAACATATCCTTTTAGGACAGTATCTCCCACAATTCCCCAAACCAGCAGTGCCGCTGACCATGCTGGCCGGGAGGTTCTGGAACCTGTAGTCCAAAAACACCCCGTTTCCAAGATGAGAGCAACTGTTCCCCTTGCGTGATTTGTCCGTGGCTCCACAGCCAGGAACCATGGAAGGAGGTGCTTTGGGAAGAAACTGTTCTGAGCGGTTGCCTCCATCAGGCCTGAGAACCCGAGTCTTATTTGGCCCGCTGTGCCTGGACGCTGTGGGTACCCTCATGGTGCAGTCCCGCTGCCTCGCTCAGGGAATTAAAGGGGCTCTCCCTGGCTTCCACTTGCTTTTCCCCACAGCGTCTTCCATCTCCCCCTCAATTCGCCCCCCAAATTATCTGTACGGGCCTTTTGATCAAAGGGCAAAGGATCCGCCCCCCTGGAAGCACTCTCGAGGGGCAGGAGCCCTCTTAAGGACCCACGTGGACACATGGTCAGCTCATCCTGGCTTCTAAGCCTAACCACACAGCGGGCAGCTCTGCTTCCCTCCAAAAGCAGCTGCAATCTCCCACCCCAGTGGTTGGATCTCTTACAAAGGAGGGAACGCTAACGGGTTTTGTTTTTTGCGATTGTGACAAACACGTTCCAAACGGTCTCCCGCCTGGAGGACGACCGAAGGGAGGCACGGGGCCGTGGGTTAAGTCCCAGCCAAAGACGCGGCTGTCCTGCTGCGATCGCGATTTCACCTTCCGCACTAGCCTGTTATAGCGCTACGATTCCACCTTCCACATCCTATGCAATCCTGGGGTTTGCGGTTTAGGGAGGGGCCGGCCGGATAGGATGTTGCAAGTGGCATAATAGCGCTATAACAGGCTAGTGCGGAAACGGCCTCCGTGTGCTAAGGCCGCCAAGGACCGTCTCCGTCCGGCAGGCCCGGTGTGGGCAGCGCGCGCTCTGGCGAGGGAGGGCCGCCTTCTCCCGCGCTCACGGCTTTCGCGATGCTCCCTCCGCAACCCGCACTTCTTCTGGAAGCCGAGGGCCGGGCGGCCTCCCTCTCCGGCCGGCGCGCGAGGGGCGGCGGGGGCCGCTCCCCGGGCCATCCGGCTGGGCCCCCCGCGCCGCCGCAGCGGGGTCTCCGCCGGAGCCCGAACTCCGTCCCGGAGCCAGACGCCGCCCGGGAGACGGGGAACCGCAGCCTCGGCCCCGAGGGCCGCCGAAGCTGCTCCGGCAGAGCCCGAGGGCAAGGCGGGCACGCGCCTCGGGCGAGCGGGCGCCTGGGCGTCGAAAACGCTGACTCTCCGCGGCGCACGCGGCACCCGCCCCGCGGGCAGCTCGGGGTCCCGAACCCGAAAGACGCGGCCTCTCCGGGGTCGGAGCAACGGACGGTCCGGCAGGGAGAGGCGCCGGGAGGGCGCACGCAGCCCCCCGCCCGGCCCGAGAGAGCGTGGGCTCCGGGAAGCCTGCCTGGGCTTAGCGCCGCATCGCCCTCCAGCCCTCCCGGAGACCAGCGGGCCCGCCCGCCGCCCCGGGCATCCCCGTCCTTCCGATTCGGCGCCCCTCCACGGGTCTCCCGCCAAAAGGAACGGAGAGGTCAGCGCCCTCCCTCCTCCCGCCCCTCCGCCCGGAAAAACCACCGAATTCTCTTGGATTCGCGCTCCGAGAAACACCACGAACGCAGAAACGCCTCTATGCGCTTTCCTCTGCGGTCCCCGCAAAGAAGCCAAGAGATCCAGAGCTTTGCGTGGGGGGGGAAAAAGGAAGCGCAGCGCTTTCGGGGGGAGGAGGAGGAGGAGGATCGGGGCCTCCGCGAGGCAGCAACGGCCTGCGCCTCCTCCCTTCGCACGGCCCGCCTCGCCTCGCCTCGCCTCCCCTCCCCCGCCACGGGGCCAGCGCCTCTCCCTCCCGGCCAGTCTGCGCCGGACTCCGGATCAACTTCCAAAGCGGATGAATCTGGCCCACCCCGGTGCGCATCTGGGGGCCCCCTCCCACTTTCTGACCCCCTCCCCAATCCTCCGACCCCCCCCGCCGGCCGCTCACCTGGGCAGGGGCCCATTCCGCCATGGCCCGGAGCTGGGGGGCGCCGCCGCCGCCGCCGCGCGGGGGGTAAAGGGCCGGGCCGGCCTCCAGGGCAGGGCGAGGGGCGTCCCGGGCCGGACGGGCGGAGAGGCGGGCGGGCCGGCCGGCCTGCGGGAGGAGGAGGCGGCGGCGGCTGGGGGGGCAGGAGGAGGCGGCGGCCGAGCCCGCTGGTTACATAGGGAGGCAATCCACAAGGAGCGGTGGGAGCGATTTGGCCCCAAACACGCACGCACGCGCTCGCTCGCTCGCTCGCAACACACACACGCACACCCAACGGGGCCTGGCCGGGAGGCGCGCCCCCTGCAGGGCGGAGGCGGCCCCGCAAGCGCCCCTCGCCTTCGCTTTCTCTGCAGCCTCCCCCCTCGCGCCGTCAATTTTATTTGACACGACCGAGGTCATTCATGTGGATTTGCGAAACAGGAGGGCAGGTGGAGGAAGGGGTCTCCGAGCCCCTGCGCCTCCCACCGCGGGCAAGGGGAGAAGCGCTGCGCCGCGGGCGCGCGTGGGCAAGCAGCACCAGCTTGTGGCCCCTGGCCCGGCTCGCAGGGGGTTCTCACGGGCTCCTGCGGGCTCAGGGGAGGACCGGACACGTGTGGATGGGCAGGTCCCCCGGCGCCTCTAGGGCGAAGAGTCGCGTGCGCGGGCACGCTTGGGTGGCTTCCAGTCCGGAAAAACTTTCTGGGGACACGCTGAGTGTGGAGAAGTTGACTTTGTGGACTACAGTTCTCCGATTCCTCAGCGAGTTGTAGCTGAAGCCCCCAAAATGGGGACTCTTCCAGTCTCTGGGGAACTTATTTATACATTTATTGCGTTGGTACTCGGCATCTCTCTCTGCAGGGGAGCCGAGGGCACCAACCAGGGGAGGGGGCATTACCTCTTCCATCCACTCCCCTGAGGCGGGCTGAGCAAACACCATGAACTGGAACATCAGCACCCGAGAGTCTGAGGCTGGCTTTGTTGGTGACAGTGAGAGTTGGGAGAGAATTCCTTCTTGACTCACAAACTTTTGCCAGGACATTTTAAAACGCCCTTATTTCTTTTATTGAGCTGACTGGTGTCACATAAACTTGTTTCAAAGATGCTTCCATTTTACAGCGGCAACCAGGGAGGCCGAGGACCGAGCCTCGCCCAAAGCTGTACCTGACGGCGTCCAGGCAGGACTGGCAGCCTCCAACCCAGAATTCCCTCTTCAACGTCCAACACAAAACCAAGCTCAGCAACCCAGATTCCCACTTGGAGAGCTTGGGAATATGGAACGGCTACTTCATCCATAGCTATTCCGTATTCACAGTCACAACACAGTCATGATTGTGATGCTATTGTCAGGAGGATAACCGCCCCCCAAACCTAGAAACCATGAAGCCCTCTAAGAAGCAGCTCAAGGACCCAGATGCGTTTAGCGCAAAGAAGAGAAGGTTTAAGAGGCAACATGATAGCCGTGTTTAAATATTTGAAGGGATGTCCGGTGGAGGATGGAGCAAGCTTGTTTTCTCCTGCTCCAGAAAGTAGGAGACAACGGAGCAGTGGCTTCAGACTCCAGCAAAAGAGGTTTCATCTCAACACTAGCAAGAACTTCCTGATGGAAAGAGCGGTTCCATAGTGGAATCGGCTGCTGCCTCCAGGGAGTGTGGTGGAGTCCCCTCCTTCCTTGGAGATTTCTAAAGAGAGGCTGGGTGGCCGTCTGTCAAAGGGAGGGCTTAGATTGTGTCTTCCTGCATGGCTGAAGGGGGCTGGACTGGATGGCACTGGGGGGTCTCTTCCAGCCCTAGTTTTCTGTGATTCTATTCTGACCTGTTCTACTGGGGATCATCTTCCTGCCAGCAATCAGAGCACGGAAGAATGACGCTTCTGTGAGATTTGGGGAAGGAGTCAGGACAGGAGAAGTTGCTTAGCTAAGTGTACTTAACTTGGGTCATTTCCGCACTAGCCTGTTATAGCGCTATGATTCCACTTTCAACATCCTATGGAATCCTGGGGTTTGCAGTTTCGGGAGGAGCCAGATGGATGTTGAAAGTGGAATAATCGCACTACAGCAGGCTAGTGCGGCAATGGCCTAAGTTGGTGATACAGACTACCGGTCAATGTCTGAAACTTTTCTAATGCTTTTGACAACTACCTTTTAATGTTAATGGATTGTATGTTTATACATCATGTTTGTTTTAATTTGTAACTCCTAGTTAGGGGAGGACAGATGGAATATGAGTGTGATGGTAACGATGACAGTGACAGTAGCCATAATAATAGCAACAAAATCCCAAGTAGACGGACAAAACATCTGAATGAAATTGCCATAGACAGGGCCACAACAGCACGCCTACAAATGCGGACACTGCTTGGAAGAGGCCGCGTTGTCCAGCGACGCCATCCACGCCAACCTGGCTAGGACTACGGCCATTTCCACACTCGCCCCTCCCTAAACTGCAAGTCCCAGGATTCCATAGGATGTTGAAAGTGGAATCACGGCACCCTGACAGTCTAGTGCAGAAATGGCCTAAGGCTGGATCCAGCTCCTCCGGTGTACGTCGCTCTCTTGATGCTTCCAAGAGTCACCTCCACTCCCTGCTCGGCGGTTTTGCGCAGACACTTTCCTTCAAGGAAGATCTCAATTGGCAGACATTTTGATAAATCAGTATTTCCCCCCGTCTTTGTGCTTTGGGAGAACACGGAATATGGAGGCAAGGCATCAGCCAGCTGGGACCTCTGCCACCCACGTCACGTCATCAGAGGCGGGACAAGTTGTTTCTAGGCACTGCACCACCCAGAATCCCCCAGCCGGCATGGGAAGCGAGCGGACTGGGGAGTTTCGGAGAGCAACTCTCCCCAGCTTCGTCTGCCACGGAAGCCCAGGCCAGGGGCCGGGAAGGGGTTCAGCCCGCCCCCGCACGAACGCGCGCCCGCGGCCATCCGGCGCCGGCGCCGGCGCCGCCGCCAAGAAGGGCTCCGCGGGAAAAGCCTTCCGCTGAGGGCGGAGGCGGCGCCCCCTGCGGGCGGGAGGGACGGATGGCGCCCAAGGCGCGGCAGTTTCGCGGCGGGAAGGCTGGCGAGCGCGGGCTGGGAAACGTCTCCCCCGCACAGTCCCCAGTTTATAAGAAGTAACGTGCCCAAACCCCACCAGGAGGCGCGTGGCAGCAGCGGCCCCTCCTCCCCTCGCCCAGCTCCTACAGGTAAAGGGGGCGCGGGGGCGAAAAGCTTCCTTCGCAAGCAGGCTTCGCCCCCAGAAGCCTCCCTCGGGTCGGCTTCTCCTCCGGCGTTTCCGTGGGAGGGGCGGTGGCTTCGGGCGGGCTCCCTCTCCGGGCAGCTTCCCCGCGCCCTCCGACGGTCCCCCGTCCCCTGCCTCTCTCGGCTGCCTGTCAAGCGTCCCGGGTGCCCCCGTGCCCTGCGCTGCCCTCCGTGGCCGCAGGCTGAGCTGGGAGGGCAGAAGGAGCGGGGGACGGCAAAGGGACGGCAGCTCTGCGCTGGCAGCCGTGGCAGAAACAGAGCGTAATTCCGAACGTGCCCATTGAGCTCCGTGGGAAAGTTGAACGTACGCCTTCCCCGCTGCCCCCAGTGAGTCGTACGGAGTCAGACTATGTCCAGAAAAGGTGAGGGGGGGCCCTAAAATGCCGAGTGTGGCCCTGCATCCAGGCACCTCCATAGCCCCAGGACCTGCATTTGTCCAAACTCCTCTCCCCCTTGCAAAAGACCCCCCTTGTCTGCTTCGCCCTCCCTCTGAAAGAGAGCTGGGGGAACGAAGCAGAGTGCAAACTAACGGGGGGGGTCCGAACGCAAGCGAAGGGATCCCCTTCCAGCGTTAGGAGGAAGAGACGCGTGGCGGCAACGGCTGCCTGGCGGCCTTGGGGCGGGGGGCTCTCTCCCTCTCGGGGGTCCCTTGGGAGCGCGGGGGCGGGGCTTCCCGCACAGCGGCGCTGGGGCTAATTCCCTTGCGGCCCCGTCCGGGGCGCTGGGACGCCGAAGCCCCTCTGGCGAGGTTATGGCGCCACGCCTGCAGGGGGCGCCCGCCAGCCCAGCGGCGCGCTCCTTGTGGCCTCCCTGCCGGAAGCTGCGCGAGCGGCTTCCGCTTCTGGTCTGGGCCGGGCCCTGCCGCGCCCCCTGCAGGCGAGAGGGCCGGGAGGCCGACGTCGCTGGGCGCCGGCGCGAGGGGGGCACGGCGGGCCGGCAGTGGTTCCGCGCACGGGGAGGGCGGGGGGCGCGCCCGCGCCTTCGCGGTCCTCCTCCCTGGTCGACGACCTCGGGGATGCGGTTGCCAGCTGCGCCCCCCTCGCAGGCGCCTCTGCCCTGTGCTTCCGCGCCTTGGAGTTGCCTGTTGGATTTTGGTGCCCTCCCCGCCATCAACTCCGGAGGGTCTCCGCGGGCCAGGAAGCCGCTGAGGGGTTTTGCCAGCGCCTTCCCCTGGAAGAGAGCCTACCGCGGGCCTGGGGCTGCCCGGTTTCCAAGACCAGCGGGGCCCTGGTGCCTTGCGGTGTTTAGACAGACTAACCTGGCCTGGATGTCTGGAGCAGTGGGAACGCTGCCTGGACCCGGCCCCAGAGGCGCCCCGGCCGCGGAGCCCGGGCCCCGCGGTGCGCCGAGAGGGGAGCTGCGGCCCCGCCGTGTGGCGCCGCGGCCCCCGCCCGGCAGGAGGCTCGCCCGGCAGGGCCGGTGGCGCGGCCTGGCTCCTGGCGGCGCTCGCCGAGGCGGGTCAGCGGCTCCAGGGCAGACTCGCGGCCGCTGACCCTCCAGCTCGGGCGCCTGGCCTCCCCGCTCAAGTCTCAGCCCAGTGCTGGTCCCATTAAAGCAGCCTCCCCTCCCCAGTTCTCCGTGGCGCCCGGAAAACGGAGGGAGCCAGACCGGGGCTTTCCGCTGGGATGCTCGGGCACCTGCGGCGGAAGAGCCGCCTCGGGTTCTTTGCACCGAGGATTCTCGGTGTGCCTCCACCAGTCCTTCCTATCCAAATTTGAGTCAGTGTACATTCTCTTTCTTTCATCCTGTAGCTCTCGCCTTTCTGCTTTGAAGTATCTAAAAATGTGTGACACGCATTAGCTTTGCCGCGTTCATCATGCCCGTTAGGCGTGTTGGACTACGTTCCCTATTGATGAATGTTGTCATCTGGATTTCGGAAAGACAGCCAGGCACCAATAAACTACCCCTCCCCATAAGGTTCTTTTTTTAAAAAAAAAAACAACAATATGCAGAAATTATAAGACAACAAAAGCGGGAATGTTTTGTCAAATGGAAAATGAAGCCTTCTTAAACTAAGGCTCTGTAGCCAAAGGGATGCTGTATGTTGGCTTTGAAATGGACAGCAGGGAGGGCCAAATACGTCTCACCCCCCCCCCACCCCAAAGCTGGTACTTTGGGTTTCTGTTGTGATAAGAAAGAAGGAAAGAAACTCAGAATGGCATTTTGTGAATTACAGTGGTGTTAAGTCAGACCTAATGCCATCCCATGTATGATCCTTGCATAGGTCAGGATTCTGTTCTGACCACACATTGGCCAACCTTGCTCTGGGAGACAGGTGACATACGGATGCAATAAGCAAGCAGGCAGGCCCCTTCCAAGTTACCTGCCGAGCAGCGCAGCACAGCCCTGCCCTGCAACACTGACGTTTTTATGTTGGCAAAAGGCTGAGCATGGAGGTGTCCAGCTACAAGAAATAGCCAGATGCATTCTCACTCCTCCTCCTCCTCTCTGACAACACGGACATCACCATGTTGGGGTGCTGCGCTCTTGACCAGGCGAGTGTTTTGGTGGGACAGCCTCAGAAGATGCCGCTACAGAGCCGTGTGACAGACAGACGTCTCCTGATGAAGGATCTTGGCTGTGGACTTAGGTTACAGGCACGCAATGCTTATTGGGTGGGTTGGGGACCACAGCACCGTCAGAAAGTGGAATTGGTTGAAAAGCAGAACCCGGTGCTTCTCCTCCTGCCTTTTCCCTGTAGGGCAGTGGTTCTCACTGCGAGGCGGCACCCTAAGGGGTGTGCGTGCGTGTGTGCGCAGTAGTTGCTCAGGAGGATGCAAGAAACATCAAGCTGCAAGTAAAGCAGGTATGACAGAGAAGGCCAAACCCCTGACTCTACCTCTCAGTGCAGGTGCACAAAAGCGCAACATAAAGTTGCCTTCCTCCAAATTCAGACTTACAAAAATTGGCTTCCCTTTTTAAATGCTTCTCCCAATGTTCTTTTGTTGGCACAAGAGGTGCACATCCCTTTAGTGGCCCTGAGAACTCGGTCAATGTTAACGTGGATGGCGCACGTGGCATGAGGGGTCTGTGAGAGAAAGAAGGAGGCACAGGGTAGGACGTGAGGGACGTGACATGGAGCAGGGGGCACAAAATCCTCGTGTGGATGTAAAGAGGTCCACGGGGTAAAAAGTTTGAGAGCCACTGCTACAGGGAACATGAGGGAATTGCACCAAGTGAGCCTCCGTAATTCTCTCATGTTCTCCACAGGAAGAAGGCAGGAGAAGAGCTGACTAAAAAGTGGACCCCACATCAAAAAAATGCTACATGTCTATAATTTACAACAGCGGAAAGAGTGGAATGTTGGGAAATGAGTCATCAAAAAGTGTGGGGTGGGTGCCCATACTGTTTTAGAGTTCCTGGAGAGGGGCTGGTGCCAGTGAGATGCACGCTGGGGTTCCCAACTTCCATGTCATGTAACCAGACTCAGTTCCTCCTTTTTCCCAAGAGGGCATCAGCAGTCCCTCACTTTATTAGCTGGAAATTGAGTTTTTACAAATCCCTGCTGTGTTAAAGCTCTCTGCGTCTCTCTGGTTTCACAAGTGTGTCATTGCATTGCATTGGTGGATGTGCGGTCCGTTATTTGTGGGAGCGCAAACAGAGCTCAGAATTGAAGCCAACTGTTAACTTTCCAACATTTCTTAAACTAACCTGGAATTCTGAAACCCTTTTTACTTCAATGGTCTTTTCTGTCTGGTTCACCCTGAACTTAGGTAGGAAGAAGGAAGAGAAACTGAAGTTTGACCAGAGGAAGTAGCTGTGGAGAAGAGAAGAAAGAGGAGCCAAAACCACCAAGTAATTCAAGGCCAGGGCAGCCAGCAAGGTTGAACATCTAGAAGCTTTATTTGAACCCTTTACAATAGGTAAGAAGAATCACAACATCAAATCCGGAAACGCTGCTAACGGAGACAGTCAAACTATTACAAGTCAAAGGGCAGGAGAGGGAGTCACAAAGGCAGAAGCAAACGTGTGAAGAACCAGCCCCGCTCAACGGCAACACCGGGGCTCTGAGCCCCACCTGGACAGGTTCACTTGCCCGCCTCTCCTGCACTTCAGCCCCCCGCAATCGCCCATGCATTTATATCCCAACCCAGAAAACCCCCTCCCACCCACCACCATTGCCAAAGCAGGACCACCTGCGCTGGGCTAGTGTGGAAGCACTCGCAGAACTCAATCCCACTGGCCCAAGTGCCGCTCCCTCCACCGCCGCCTCCAGTTCCACATCTGTGCTGAGCCTGGGGAGGGAGAACTCTATGACCACATCTGCCAATTTCACAGACAAAAGTACCCTTTTCAGCACCCATGGTACAGGCGGGCACCTCAGGACACAAATGCTTGCTTAATAACTCGCCCAGCAGAAGAATGGCCCAGTTAAATGCTCCAAAGGCCCCCAAGCTCCACGTTTCTTGCCCATAGCTGCACACTCTCAGCTTTCATCCAGAGCTCTCAGACAATTCCCGAAATCCTGCAAGATCTTTCTGGCCTATCGGCCTACTGTGCAACACTCCCTTTCATAGCAATCAATTGCACAGCCAGGAGCAAGGATGCTTCTCAAGAGACGCCCCCCTCTCCATACTGTGGGAGATTAATCCCCATTTCCCATCCTCTTAAGAGGCAGAAGATGCAATGGGACATGTTGTACCTTCTCCCAAATTCCTGCAGGAAATATGCCAATGGATAGTTTTCTTTTTTGAGTTCACCCACTGTGAGGAGGAAGAGCAGCCACTGGACAGTGGGAATATGGAAGCCATGCTTCGCTAATTTTGTTCTTGAATAGAACAAGCAGCAACTTCAGGTATCTTTCTTCTTGCTATAAGAATATCTTCAAAAACAGACTATTCACAGTATTCTGAGCTAAACTGGGATCTTTTTTTGCACAGGAAACAGTATTTTTGCTGTATAAAATAATCTTTCAATATTTCTTCAAGGCAATTTTATTTTTTGTGCAAAAAATACTGAAATTGGGGTCTTTCTTGTTCTGCACAAAACATGAATGTACTTTTTTTGTGTAAAGAACAGCATTTTCTGCACTGGACACAGCATTGCACAGAAATAATTTCTGTGTAGAAAATGCTGTTTCCTCCTCAATAAATCCAGGTGTGAATTTTGTGCTGGGTAACTCCCAAACTGCAAAGATTGCCATCGTGGTTTCCTGACACTTGAGAAATATTTTTCAAAGGTTCTTCAATTATTTTTGAATATCTTTCCCTCCTCACAGTGGGGCCTCTTTGTCCTCTTGCCAGCTGCCTGGTTCTGCCTCCATCCCAGACAAATCAGAGAAGATGCTACCAAGTTAGAAGATACAGGAGAAGCATAAGGCATGCTTACAGACCCCAAGCCCCAGCGCAGCGTTACCGTCTGACAGCTGTAACCCTAAATCCTCTTGCAGCGTGGCAGGGGAGCATTTGGGCACAACTTTTGGGTGGCCCGCTGCCTCCTTAGGGTCTCTTGGATGGTGCTGGCACACTGAGGCAATGCTTGGGTGGCTTAACCCGTCAGCATTCAGCCCCAATGAAAAGGGTGCTTGGCTTTCCCAGTCCCTTCTATCTGCCACAGACACCCTGTGAGGATGGAAGGGAGAGGAGTTCTTGGTCAAACAGCTGTATTCCCAGCATTTGTCAGCTTTATCCAGACAAATCCAAGGTGCCACCTGAAAGCAACTTGGTGGTGCTGGGACACAACCTGAGGTCAAACCAAGAAAACTACACTCAGAATTGAGTCAGGCATCTCTAAGGGTGAAGGAGACAATTTTATAGCCCCAGTGCTTTGCAAATGAAGTTTCTTCCTTTTGGGAAAGAGCTGAGAAATACAGCTTGGTGGGCCTTTTTGAAAGGACTTCAGCTTAGAGGAAAAGCGGTAGCAGCAGAGAGTCGTAGATGGCCAAGCGCCATGGCACCACTGACAGCGTCCACCTGCCACCCTAAAATAGTCCACAACTTGAACAAAAAATGCTTGTAGATTTATTTATTTGTTTTGCAGGGTCGTGCAAAGGGTGAGAATTATTGTGCACATGCTGCCATTAAAATAAAAAGAGGCTGGCTTGAGAAATAGGGAAGGGCTAAGACACAGCTGGTAGTGCTACCTAACAAAACTTGCAGAGCTGAGCACACCCTACAGGTGAAAAGTAGCCTGCAATTAAAAAACAATCATACATCTCTTTTGCCCTCACTTACCCATCAGGGAAACCAAGAATCATTCTGGAGAGGGAGGGGGACAGGGGGAGTCCAGGACGTATCCCAGCCTCCTAGGCAGGTGTGGGTGTGGCTGTAACAACCAGGGGCCCACAGAGCTTTTGACCCAAGTGGCCTTTCATTTGCTTGGCAGGAGATAACACACCTTCTTGTGCGTACCATAAATATGTGATGCAAGAGCACTCAAGCCCCCTGGCCCCGACCCCCCTTCCTTTCTGCTCCAAAGAGTACAGCTGGCAAGCATGTCACACAAAATGGCTGTCCCCCTGGAATGCCAACTTAAGGACAATCACCCTTTCTGCATGCCCAGACTGCCAGGCATTTCACCACCCGGCTTCAGAAAAGGTGCAAAGATGTTCTCTGCAAGAGCCCAGCCATGGATCGTGCCCACTGGTCCCCTCCAACTGTCTCAGAGCTCCTGAGAACAGAGAGGACCTCAGCAACTAATCTTGAGTGAGGTGGGACATGACCAACATGGCCCGGAGCACGCTGGGGAAGCTGTGTTTTGGAGAAAGCCCATGTACTGCTACCACTATTGCTGAGGAATCACTGGGGCTACTCCAGAACACATATTGAAAGCCAAAACTAATGGGGTCCCAGAAGGCTACCCACACTTGTGTGCTAGAGAGCCTCACACCAAATCTTCCTTCAGTCTCACACTCACCATCGCCACCCCCACCCCGCTTTCCACAGTCTATCAAAGTCAGCATCATTGGAGCTTGGTTGCCTGGTTCCAATGCCCAGTACCAAAGACCCTCTCTCACCTCAGAGTTCCAGAGAACACTGATCCCCAGATAGACCACAAATCTACACTTTCTGTAAAGCAAGTCATCCACTGACTGCTTCAGTGGTGTTCATACAACCACTGTGTAAGGTGGCCACATAACTGCTGCCTCCTTGCTTCCCCAGACCCATGCATTGGGTTTTTTCATCTTGTGCATGACACAGCCAACCTGTAAGTTGTACAGTGTGGGCCCCACAAGGAAGGAGTGTTGGCATAGGCTGAATGGCTGTTTGTGATGCCATTTGCCTCAAGGAGGGCATGCCAGAAGAGCCTCCTTGAAAGAAAACCCATCTGCCTATGCGCAGTTATTTATGGGAGTGGGAGAAGAGTCCCACCAGGGAGTTTTCCTCCTGAACCCTTCCTTAAATGAAGGGGCAATGTGCCAGCCAGTTTTCATGCTCCCACATAGCCACTGGGTATTTCCAAGGAGATACATGGCAGGGCAACCACAGTACAACTGTTCCCGCAGAGACCAGGCCTGCCTCCCATTCTGACTGGCACCCCAAATCTGCCACCCGAAGTGATCACGCAGCTAGGCATTAAGCCCAACAGGCTAGAGGTAGGAGCCGAACCAGGTTTTCAAACACTGCTGGGGGGGTGGCTTTGGTACTATTTTTGGGTGGGTGGGTGATGGTCTACCCCACCTAACAGAAGACAGCAGCAAAACTCCCCATGATCTCCTTGCTACGGCACCAGCAGAAACAGCTTTTATCTGTCCTCACAAAGAGGGAGGAGACAATTCCTGGGCTCTGAACTCCTTTCCCGAATTGCAGTACTTACAAGCCACTTAGAAATCTAAAATTGCATTGTTAAAAATCCTCATTAGAAACCATAAAGCTGGGGATTAGAAACCCCTCTCCCCAGAAGGTGACTCAGGGGGTCTACGGCTAAAACACAGGCACGACTCGTGTCAGTGGGTGCATGGCACAGAAGGGTGTGCGCACACACGGCAGATTGTCCAGCTGGAACTGGGTGCAAAGAGAAAGAAAAACCCGTGCCGTTTCCAGAAATGGATGGCTTTTGTTCACAGCAGCACAATAATCTGGTTCAAGAACAAAGGAGAAGGAATCAACAACCCTTTTACAGGACACTGTAACATTTTTGTTTGTTTGCTGTCACAGAAAAAGTGCAGACATCATTGGACTTCCCACTGAGAAACTCTAATGGAGGATCAACCTGTCTGTCTGCAGCCCGCCTTGGTGAGAACAGAAATTTTGAGCAAACAAGCCTCTCTAGGTTCTCCTTCTCAACTTAGAGACAGAGGGGGTAAAAAAAGACCTCACACCCAGGATAGCAGGACTTAGTGCCTGTTATCTGAGCTCCAAGCTCTCCTTGCTTCTGAGTAACCCTTCTGGCAAAAGCAGCAAGGGGACTTCCCAAATTCCCAAGAGGCCCATTTGGCCTTCTGTAGCAGCGAAGATGGCCCCTCTTTTCAGAACACAGGCTCGTGTTATTGCTTTCAGGGAGGGACAAATCTCTCCCCCCCCCATTTAAAGAGGACTTCCTCCACCCCACCCCTTGGTCGTGAGGTGAAGTCAGTGGACTGGAAGATCTAAGCTGGCAGTCAAAACCCGACAAGAGTGTGGGAAGCATCCCAGCATAGGGCAGTGATTCACACCAAGGAGGCGGGCACGTGCAAGGGCAGAGGGACAGCTGGGAGGTCGGGGTTAGGAGATGCTGCTTCCCTTCGTAGGCGGCCGGCCTTAGGCAGTTCTGTGCGGCTCTGGTGCTTTCTCCGGCCACGGTGGACCTTTCCCGGCTGAGGTTGGCAGTGCCGTCACTTACAGGTCTCTCTCCGGGCCCCAGTCACAGAACGCCGCATCCCCACTGCCGTCTAGCAGTGGCCACGAGCCAACGGGGTCGCTTCCTTGTCTGAACCTCGTGCAGGAGCACAGTAGGCGCTGCTGCACGGCCTCACCCAAAAGAAAGCCTCGCTAGCCAAGTATTTGTCTCAACCCTCCGTCCCCAAGCCCACCACCTCAGCGCTGTTCTTGTGGTTCTTTTGCGGTCCACGAGAGGGAGATGCCGCCAGGTGGCCTCCTGAGAACGAGAAAAAGTGTCAGGAGAGGAGGAAGAGGAGTGGTGGGACATGGCAGACACTGGAGATGTGGAAAGCTGCATGGCACATGGTGTGACATCATGGGGCAGCTTCCTGAGGCCCGGAGGATGGAGGAGCCGAAGGAAGAGACAAATGGAGGTTGGGAAGCCTCGGCAGCTTTCGAGCAAGCGGATGATCAGCAGGTTCACAACACCAAGAGGATGTGGTGGCAGGCTCAACAGTAGCACGGCCAAGACGCATGGAGGGGTAGTGAGGAAATATACAGATGTATATATAAAAAAAACTGCCCCTTTCCAGGTGCCAAATCCACAATGGCCTTATTGCCGGCTTATAATATTCTAAGGTGGCGAAAGTGGTGAAGATGTGATCATGAGATTTAGCAGACCATTCTGATGCCAAAAAAAAAAAAAACCTCCTTACAGTTTAAAAAGCCATTTTATTAGAAATCATGCAACCTTTAATATATATATAATATATATATATAAAAAAACCAACCACAAGTGCAATATGTCTTTGTGTGTGAATGGAGACCCGTGGGTTTGAATGTGCCTGTGAGGAGCCTCCTGACCAAAGGGGGTGGGGAGGCACCCCTCCCTCTGCATGGGGGCTTTTCCTCCCCTTTCCTCCCAGAGGGGACGGTGGCGGGGGCTTTCTGTGGCGCCCCCTCCTCTCTCTGGCCTCAGGCACAAGCTCGGCTGTGGAGCCCTCGCACTGCCTTCCTTCCCTGCAGTTTGGGTTCCCAGGTTTTAAATGAGAATTCCTCACGACTCTCACAATACGTGGTTTTTAAAGTTTTATTTACATTTCCATCTTAGTGTCATTTTTTTTTTTTTTGCAATGTGAAACAACGGAGCTCAAACTCTCACAGTCCCCCTCCCTTAAGAAGGAAAAGAAGCGACGGGCGGGGGGTCATCCTCCAAGATAAAAGTACTCTCCCTCCTTGGCACGTTAAGCCCAGCTAGCCAGCGTCACACAGACCGCCTCTTCACACCCTCACACACTTTCCAATGGCCCTCCTGGTCTCTCTGGGGCGGGGCGGGGCGGGGCGGGCGAGCACAACTGCTTGCGCCTTGCACTCCCCACGCCCACAAACCAGATTGCTTCTCCGCCACGGATAAGCTTACTTCTTAAAAGACCACATCCCAGTTTAGCTTCTCTTACAAAATTCACATGCCCGAGCCAAACCCACAGCTACGTGGATTAAAATAAACATTCACTCCCCCCACCGCACTCCCTGCAGCCAGCTCTACGGGAGCGCATGACAGGAGTCTGGGGTGGGGTTGAGGGGAGGAGGATTAGCCGTTCGTGGGATTCCCACGGGATGCCTGCCACAGAGCCGTCCGGAAGAAAACCATTCGCCTCCCCGCTCCTTTTACGGCTCTGTGGGCTACCGAGAGACCCAACGGCTCTTCTGTACAGTTGCAGCTGGAGGAGACCCCTCTCCAAAAATCCACTCCCTCCCCACTACGCAACCTTAGAACTTTCTGCTTTAAAATCGACATGGCTTAATGTGCTTTTGCTCCATCATTTCAAAAGCAAATTTTTAAACACACACAAAATAACCACCACACACACACAAGAAAAAAAAAAGGAAAAATAAAATTAAAATAAGAAGAACACAGTTAAAATGGCTGGATATGTTGATAAGATGCCAGCAGCACTGCAGCAGTGGTTAATGGTTCTTTTAATTCTCCTATGGCAAGGGGAAAATGGGGACGGGGGCACGGCGAGGGGGTGGGGTGGGGAAGCGTGAGCCTGCAATGTAGCGACAGGAAGCAGCAACACTTTTGTTTTTCAGAATCACAATGAAAGGAGAAGGGAAATAAAAACGGCGGAAGGTTAAAGGAGTTAAAAGAGTTCCAGAAAAGCATGGAGTTACGTGTCAGAGATAATACAGACCAGCCTTAGAGAAGAGGCAGCAGGAAACGTGCGGCGGAGATTCAACAGGACTGAGCAGATGAGTTGGGGGTGAGCAGGGAAGACGCCAAAGCTTACCTCCCTCCACTCCACCCCCCCACCCCGGCTCTGCTATGGGCACGGCAAACCAGACTCCCTCACACAGCTAGACAAGAAAAAAACCTTCATTTGTGGAGGTGGGGGGGAACCAGAACATTCACATTTCATACTTCAATCCCCCACCGCCCACCAAAAAACAAAAAGCGAGGAGAAACTCAGGCTGCGGAGGCCGTTTCTGTGCCCAACAAGAGACAACGCAGTCGAGGCGGCTGGACTGCTCTCCAGCGGGGCCATTTCAAAGGTCCGGCAGGTGGGGCAGAGCTCATCAGAGCCCATGGTGGAGGGGGCGGGTGGGAGGGAAGGAGGTCACCTCCCGGGGGCCAAAGCCGGGCTCCGGTCAAAGGGAGACAAGCTTTGCGTGTGGGACGGGAGGCGAGCGTGGGCCGAGGGACAGAGTCACAGGCCTTGCTGAGAGAGAGTGACAGAGGTCTCGTCTTCCGAGAGGGGAGCCTGCCAGGGGAGCGGCGGCGGCGGTGGTGGCAAAGAAGAGGCAACAGAGCCCAGGCTCTCGCTGACAGAGGTGCTACGCCGAGGGGAGGTGCCGCCGGAAAAGACGGGGGGGTTGTTGTTGTTGGAGACTACGGTGCTGTCCATGCCGTGGTCCGTGCGGGCCTTGGCCTTCTCACGGAACTTCAGCTTGTGGGACTCAATCTGCAGCGACACACACACAAGGGGGAACGGGAAGAGAGGGGAGCAGGGGCGGGGGGAGAGAAAAAGGGACGGAAGGCGATACCAGAATGTCATCGTTAGATGCCTGGAAAATAAAAGGCAATTGGCTTCATTAACAAAATTAGCAAGAAGCAACCGAAACAAACAAACAAATTCCTAGAAGTATCCAATGGTGAAAAAGAAGGGGGAGGACAAGGCTCTCTAACAGCTCATCTCACAAGTCCTTCGCATGGATGCTGCCTCCTGCCTTGAGGTGACCCTCTAGAGGGGCACAGAAGACCCCCTTCCCCCTTGCCCCTTCTCCCACCCAACACCTCTCTGCTGTTGGGAAAGTTCCTCTGAATAAGGCTGCAGAGTGGAGGCGTTCTTGAGTCCCCTTCCAAAACGCAAACCCAAACCCTAATCCCATTCCCTCCCCATCAAATGACACCCCCATCTGCCCACCGCCCCCCTTGAGCTGCTATAAAGCCCGGTGGGGGGAAGAATGCCCAGCACTTACTTGTTTCTTGTATGTGAGTGTCGAAGCACTGAATTTCCCTTTGGTCACCACTGCCCTGAACGGGCGCGGCTGGCCCTACGCCATTCTCCTGCATGGCCCCGCTGCCTGGCGGGGGGGCGGTCACAGCTCCGTTCTGTGGGGCTGCCTCCTCACCCCCCTCAGTCTACAATGAAACAATGGGGTGGGGGAGGACAATGAGGCGTCAATACAAGGATGGGGATGGGATGGGGTGAGATGAAGACAGGCTGGCCAAAGAGACTAGGCGACTCCAAAGTGGACACCCTCAGAGCCACCTGGACACAGACACACTGATGGGGAGGAGGCCGTTTACATTGTTCTGCATGCCCCCGATGCCTCCTGCCTACACCAACCCCTTCGACTGGTGCCCCCGCTTCATTCATCACCCTGACGAATGCCTCTGCTCCACTCTGCCTGCGGTCAAGATCCGACCTCCTTCTCAACCCTCCTCTCCCCAACTCCCTTTCCAATCTGCCTTGTCTCCAGATCGATCCCCCTCCGCCTTGTCCTCCACTGTAGTAATGGTCACCCTCCCCTGCCTCTCTCTCTTCCGCTCATCCACCCCAGCCCACTCCTCATATTCCACACTCCTGCCCAAGGCTTCCTGGCTCTACCAGCCCAGTCGCCCATGCATGGCTGTGCAGGGAAACACAGGTGCCCTGAAGGACGCCAAGGAAGTGGTGCACATGACCCAAGAGAGGTGTGCCGGCATCCCCTTGCAGCACTGCAGAGAATGCCAGGGAGCAACGCCCGGGGCTGTGTGTGTGTGAGCCAAGAGTCATGCCCAGCATCCCCAACAGAACACAGGAAGAGGCTCTCCTCTCCAGCCACGTACCATGCAGCCACTTGTAGGAGCTGTGGCCTTTGGGTGGCATCAGTCCCTCTGCCATGGGGATGGGTGTTGCAGTGTCCCCACCTTACCCAAGACCCACATCCTCAATACCACAGGGCCTGCCCAGGGACATGTCTAGCTTCGTCTCCTCTGTTTCTCCCACTGCGGCCCTTTAGCAATTTCTTTTGGCTGGTTCAAAAAGCCAAAATGTACCGTATCTTTACAGCCGGGAGCTTCTCCTCCCTCTTGCTGAAAAGGCAATGCTACTCCTGGCAACGGAAGGCTGCTCTGGCTGCCTCGTGGCCAATTCTGAGAATGAATGAGGAAGCTGGGGGAGAGGGGGTCGTAAAGAGCAAGCACTTCTCAAGCTGTTACTCTGGCTTCTTAAGCCTGTTTCTATGTTCTTCTGTGTTTTCATTTATAAGTTTAATGTTTCAAACATTTTCATCTGTTGGGGACCTTGGCAGACTGAGATGTGATCAATGCTCCAAAGAAACAGACAAATCTTTCTACGGGAGGGAGCAGGAACAGACCTGTGGCCACACCCGCTCCAAACCGCCACTAACTGTCTTCCGTTTTCCACAGATTCTAGCGTTTATACAGACTGAGTATCCCTTATCTAGAAATCTGAAATCCCAAAGCCAAACTTTTTGCCACCAGCTGCCCACTTCCACCCTCAAGGCGGCCGCTGCGGCGCTCCTGCTCGTTTGCCTCTCCCACCCTCAGCCTCCCTCCAGCCTTGTGGTTTCATGCACAACACAAGCAGTGAATGAATGAGACGCGAGGCTGGAGAGAGATGTGAAATGGCGGCAATCCAAGCAGTGCCTGTGGCAAAGCAGCAGCTGTCGTGCTCCTGCTTGTTCGTTTGCGGGCTCCCCTGCGCTCTCCTTTATTTTATGTACATGCAGAATCTGAAGGATGAAGCACTTCTGATCCCAGGCACTTTGGATAAAGATACTCAACCCGTACAGTCCTTAAAGTGGGGTGAACAGGCTGCCCCCACTCCCCTCCTCCTTTCCGGACGGGATAACCCCCGAGACTCTGTTCAGAATCCTCCTTCATGCGGTGCCATGAAAATGGACATGAAGGTGTCGATGGGTGACGGTAGGACTGACAAGTGGCCACACACAGTAAGGGGGGAGGGAGAAGGGAGGGGAGCCATGCCCGGAGATTGCCCCGTATGTACCTTCACTGTGCCCCCAGCTGGGACATGCCCCACGTTGTCCAGAGAGCCCACTTTCGCCTGGGCCTTCTCCTTGAAGTTCAGCTTCTGGTTTTCAATCTTCACATCTCCTCCCCCTGGAACAAAGAAGGAAAATGATTCTTCCTGGGAAAGGGACTCTGTGGTGTGGAAAATATCCTTCTCACAGCTTGTTCCTCTTTTTTTCTACAGGAGAAAACACCAAGCGCTCTGACTGAGGATAGCACCACGGTGACCACGCTCATTTATTTACTTAATTTATATCTTGGCTTTTTCCTGACCTGGGACCCAAAGCAGGTTACAAAAAGTCAGAGCTAAAAACATGATGTTAAAACACAACTAAAGAGGGTAATGCCTTAAAATGTGGCCGCCAAACTCCTGAAAATTGCTGACCCCTGCTTTCAATAGCCAGGGGGCCCCCACAGCCTCCACCAAAACCAGAAGAGACAGGTTGCCCCCCAGGAAGGAGAGGGCACTGCCAACCCATGTCCCTCAAACCTCTTCGGTTCCTCACTCTTACCTGGCTTGTGCTTGATATTTGCCTTTGAGCCACACTTTGAGGACACTTTAGAAAGATCGATTTTCTTGTTTAGGATCTGCACCTGCAGAACAAGAGGAAGGGAAAAGGAAAAAAAGAAACTCAGGAACCAGCAGCGGAACCTGCTCTGTGTCAGAAACTCTGTGGAAGTTTTGAAAACACCAGGATGTTTGCGCCTCCACTGTTCCAGCATCCTCTTCCCTCCAGGCTGCTGGTTGACACAGCAAGGAGCACAACCACTCCAGGGAAGAGAGTCCCACGAAAAAACGGTGGGAGGGCTTCTCAAAGTCCCATCAACAGTTAAAAGTTAGTGTACTGCATAACAGCGGAGGCAGGAGCGCAGCCAAAGAAGACAGATGAGCGTCTTTGCAGTGGCAGTAGACATCGCACAGAGCATCCGTAAGTGCACAATAAACTATTGTCAACAACAACAACAACAACAATAATAATATCATCTGCATCACAAGCTGGCAACTGGTACACTAGACCCACTGGGGCTCTACCTGCGGCCCAGCGGGATCCGTGCCTCTTTGAAATGCTGGAAGGTGGGGGGGGCAGTTGCAAGGTCATGCATGTTAAGGAGCCCCAGCTGCTGGCCAGCTTACAAAGAAATCTTGGCCCAAAGCATCCAGAATATATGTGCCTGGAAACTATTAGGCAAAGTCAAGTAACTTCGCGTAATTTATTCCAGTGTTCAAAGAACAGGGATGAGGGGTGGGGTGGGGTGGGGAGGAGACAAAGACCGGGGTGGAAAACGGGGAAAGGTTGAAGGTGATCTCTGAAATGAGATGGCATTGAAGGATGGCGGGTGGGGAGGGGAAAGATGTGCGCTGGAGGCCTGGCCCAGCCCCATCCTTCAACCAGCCTCCCCAGGAACTCCCCACATGCTCAAATTCAACCCAGGTATCATGATGACTAGCAAATACAGACACCGAACCCCTGAAGGAACAGTGGTCAGGCAATTCTGGCCCCCAACAAAAACTTGTTCAGAGTCTGGAAGTAAAGCATTAAAAGTGATGGCGTTATAGGTTGAGCTTTCCTTATCTGGAAATCTGAAACCTTCCCAAAATGAAAACTTTTTGCTGCCATCTGCCTGCTTCCACTCTTGAGGTGACACCTCTGGCACTCCTGCTCATTTCTCTATCCCAGATGCTCTGTTCACTCTTTGTGCTCCCTGTGGAAAAAAGAGAGTCGAGGGTCTGAGAGACAAATGAGCAAAAGTGCCGCAGCCACCGCCTCAAAGGCAGAAAAGGGATGCCGGTGGCAAAAAGAGAGAGGCTGGCAAGAGGTGTGGTGGATTCACACTGAGCACTGTGCTCGGCTTACTGCCATTTCACAGGTCCTCGGTCTCTCTCCGGCCTTGCGTTTCATACACAGGACAAACAGCGAACAAACAAGACACAAGGCTATTCGAAGAAGATACTGAATTCCAAAATCCAAAGAAGTCCAAAATATGGAGCACTTCTGGTCCCAAACATTTCAGATAAGGGAATCTCAACCTGTATTTGGAGTGAGGGTTTATTCTTTATGTTTTTTTACTGACAAGGGGAAATCAGCATTGTTCTTTTTGAGCAGTCTAAGAAGAATGATGCAAGCATTGCACACTTCTGCATAATAGGCAACACTTACTTGTTAATTGCAAAAATGTTACTTGCAAGATTTTTGGAGGAGGTTTGTGTTAATTTCGAGGTTTAGTTTTGTTTTTAAAAGCTGGCACTAATGCCTCATGATGCAACTGTGTTGCCAGCTACTCACTAGTAGCGTGTTACTCATTAAAAAAATAAATAAAGGTCAAACAATAAACATGGTTGCTTCTTTGCATAATGTTTCCAAGCTGTATTTTCTATCTGTAGCAAAGCTGGGGCTTGTAATTGCGGAATACAGTAAAACTGGGAAAAGAGCACAGTCCCACTACAGCTGCTGGCAGGTAACCGGCAGGCCTTCCTCTATCTCCCCGGCGGGGTGCAGCCTGCTCTTGGATGGGTGAGACCAAGAGCTGGAAGGGACTTCAGACCCATGTCCCACTTCTTGGGCCAACAGGGACTGACATTCTGGGACAGCAAAGGCCGCCATTTGAGCTGGCTGTCCACCGCTGAGCAGAGAGACCCACCCTCAGAGGCCTGTGGGGAGCTGGGGGATCTACACGTAGCCAAGCTCCTGCCACACAGCGGACAGAGATGCTCTGGGGAGAGAAAGCCTGAAAGCTACGGGACTTCCAGAATGAACACCCTCAGCAGCAGGGGCAGAATGGCTTCCGCAAAGGGCAACTGCCTAACCGGGCCAGTGCCCAAGACCAGAGCAGGTAACATAAAATCTTTAAAAAACAAGTAAGGTGAAAACTCAAAGGCCAAGTTGGCCACTGTGGTGGTGTTTACTCACATTGGTACCGCCCTGGCTGGGCTTGGGGGCGGTAGACGGCTGGGAGTGGTTGCCCATGGCTGGCTTGGGGGCATTTGGAACCTGAAAACAATAAGCACTTTACTCTCGGGACTCCACGGCTGGAGAGCTTTGGTTTGAGGACCAAGGAGACGAAAAGAAACAGGCGACAGTGTGTGGGAAGGGGAAGGTAGGAGACCGTTCCAAGACAGACAGAGAGAGACTGAGAGAGAGGAAGGAAGAGGGGAGAGACCAGAGTGGGCACCATCCCAGTTCTCTGAAACTCCAGATGGCCGTGGAAGGAATGGGACAGCAAAGTTGGAAAGCAAAGGGACAGTTTTTAGCACATAATGCTGGAGAATCACCAAGAATTCATCTCTGAAAGTGATTGGTTCTGCAATGATGGTTGCTACAGTCGCTGAGAAGGCAAAAGGAAGAGAATCTGCAGAGAAATAAAGGAAGTTTTTCTACCTACAAGTCCACGTGCAAAGAAGCAGGTGGAAGAAAAGAAGAATTCTATGTATCAAGAGCCACCCCCACCCCCATGCAAGCTTAATGGTTTAGTTACAGCTGCAGCTGCCCACCCCGGGGAGTATCTTCTACCCTACAAGGCTGCATGGAAGCTCGAAGGCTCAAAGCTCCTGAAGGCAAATTAAACCTCACCAGCAAAGGTTTTCAGCAGCCAGGTACCAGAACTAGATGTGGTTTTGCATACAAAGGCATTGGTGACTGCGCCCATCCTGTGGACCCTTGCCCTAACCCCACCACCACCCAACTCCATTTTCCATGACAGAAACAGAATCGACCACAAGTGTCCCTGTCAAAGACAACACAACTCACAACTTAAAAGGCCTTCTGGGCTTGGGGGAAGCAGGAATGCCTCTCAGAGCATCAGCCATGGTTGGAATCTGCTGCCCTACACCCACGGTGGCCCTTCGGCCAGGGCTGCACAGCAGCAACCAGAGAGGCAGGCTGAAGCGGCCGGTTCCAGGCCTTCCGCACCCTCATGGCCGCTGCCGCGCTTGCTTGCAGCCTTGTGGCCTTTTCTGCCCCGGTGCCATCGCCTCCACCAATGCTTGGAGAGGATTCTGGCTTTTAACTCCGAAGGACAAGCTCAGTAGTTCAAGGTGGATCTTGAAAGCCACAGAAGCAGAGCAAACTTACCAGAGGGAATCTCAACTAACACCCCTTTACCTCTGCAAAAAGAAGGCTGCTCCTCGGCCACCCGCGGCCTACAGTGTCACCCCCAACCGTGGGCCTAAACCACGCAAGGAGCCACTGGTTGCCTGAGCCTGGGCCACGCAAAAAGTCTCCAAATGGTCATATCAGAGGAACTTTGGTTTCGCACACAGCTTCAGACTGACTGGGATATTATTCCTCTCCCTGACTGCCAGCCGGTGTTCTAGGCACAGGAGCTGCCATCTTAACACTTAACACTGAAGAAAACAAGAGACACTGACTACCTGTGTGAAGTCCAAGGTTAGGCACCACCAGAACAGGCAGAAGCGGCAAGACTGGGCATGTGAAGTGAGGCCACACTCTCCATGTGTACATGAAGTGTACAGCAACATATCTCCCTGCGGCAGTGATTTAGGTGCTGTGTCCCACTGGACAGTTCTTCCAGCAACGAAGAGTCCAAGCCCCGTGAATCAGAACTCAAAACAGGCCATCCCTGTGGAGCTGAAGCCCTTGGGGTTAGAGGCAAAGTCTGGTACGGCCCCGGAAGAGCCCCAGACCCAGGGGCTAAGGCAGAGGCCAGGCGGGACACACAGCCAGGGTGGTGGAGTGGTTTGAGCACTGGGCTATGACTCCGGAGGCCAGGGTTTGGTTCCCTGCTCAGCCATGGAAACCCTCTGGTTGGTCCTGGGCACGGACACAGCCCAGAAAACCTGTGGTAGGTTCACCTTCCTTAGGGTCACCGTAAGTCAGAATCAACCGGAAGGCTCACAACACAGCAAGGCTGGAAGTCGCATGACAGAGGGCTTATCTGCAAGAGGGCTCCTTGGGAGTAGGGGCCTCCTTGGCTATAAGGGGGTTTCCGGGAGAGGAGGCTTCTGCTCCAGGGGAGATTTTTGGCTGAAGCGCCTCTAGATGAGCCTGGAGGGGGCAAGCAGCTCAGCTACCGGAGGCTCAATTCTATGGGATGATCATCTCAAAACAACATCTATCCTGACCCTGGTAGATCCTGTCTCCAGCACACGCTTTACCTGACTTGCAGGTAAGACTTCTCATCTGACTGCTCTTTTGTCTTCTGACTCTGCCCCGGGGCTCCCCTTGCCTGGTTTGCTGGCTTGCTGTACCAAGCGGAGACTGTTAAGTCCTTGACCCTGGGATCTGCCTACCTGGAAAGAGGACAGGGAAAACCTCCAGCTGTGCTCCCTCACCCATAATAAGAAAAAGCAATCTTGCCAAACAGACACGCACATGCTTTTGAAGTTTGTAGTTAAAACACTGGCTGACTCACTGGACTGATGTCTCTGCTCAGTGTTCTCCTCTGAGGAGGGTCACACGGAATAGCTGAAGTTACCGGCGTCTCAGCACGTGTGTGTGGGAGGAGGGGGCCGTCAAGAACACAGCTATGGCAACTGCCTCTTTGAGAACAAGCTGCCCTTAGAAAACAACGAGGAGTGAAAGCCTTCACGATTTCTTAAGCCCGTAAGGGGTCCTCTGAAATTCTGGAAATGTACGGTGGGAGGAGCACACACATTTCACCACAGTGAGTCTTCTGAAACACTTCCGCTGTGCAGTATCCGCTCCCTGTCACTGTCACCATATCTAGAATGGAGTTTTTGGCTGGCGTTCCCCTCTGGGATATGCACGGCTGCAGCAAAGAGGTTGTAAGCGCACGATTCAGCTGCACAATACACAGTGGCCGTGCATCCATCTGCTTCCCATGGTGTTAAACTTCCTTCCACCATGTTCACTGAAGTGCCTCCAATTCCAGTCCCATAAGATCACTCTCACTGCTTAGTTCAGTTTCAAACTGAAGCAAATCTGACTCAGTATGATTTGAAACCCCATCCTCTTTCGCCAGGGAGCATCTTGTCCTCAGGGGAAGGAAAACAGCCAAACCTATCTGTGACTGCACGGGCATCTGGCAATTATTACTAACGAATTTTATGAAAACTGCCCACTGCAGATGACTGGTTGTCATTAAGAGGTTCCGCCTGAGTCTGAGCTATACCAAGACAGCTGCAGTGGGGAGGAGAATTCACATTAATGATCATTCCTTGCCAGGGAGCAAAGTACAGATGGAAGCCTTTTCTCCTAGACATACCGGCTTTCTACAGGAATCAATTTTTTAAAAAGGGTGAGTCAGATGCAAGTCCATCCAGGGGCTGAAGTGGCAAGTTCCAAACACAGGCTGAGCCCTTGTTAAACTATTGCTCAGGGAGCAGCTAAAAACCACTGGACTTCTGTTAGGCCAAGGATGGCCACCTGATTGCACATCTGGGCTTCCATCTATCAACAGACAGATACTCTCCGTGATGCAGCCAAGCACGAGGCAAATGGGATGGATGAATGTCACTGCCAGCAAAAAAGTACCTCTCTTTAGACCTTTACACCCGGCAGAATCCACAGGATTGTAAAATTCCCACTGGACCAAACTCACATGAAAGAGTACTCCTGAATACTAGCAACCCTAATCACCTGGAACTTAATGTTGGTCATGAAATTGAAATACGAAAAGCTGTGGCTGACCATTCAAAGAGGCTTCAGGCCAAGAAGACTCCAACAAAAGGAAAGAAAGCATTTTGCAAACAGAATTTGGAAGAGTTGTTTCTTCTTCTCCTTCTTCCTCTTCTAAAAGCTGTTGGCTATTCTGACTGTTTACAGGTGTTGTAGTCCCAAAAAAGTAACTGTCCCAAGCTCTGGCCTCAACCATAAGGCAGCTGGCAAGAAGGATTCTCATGGCATCCAGACCTTCATTTGTTGACAAGCAGCAGAGGTAGCTGATTCAGGCATATGCCTGTATGTTTCGGGGAGGGGGACACTTCAGAGTGAAGTCCCCAACCCCAATGGGTAGGAATCTATCTCAATAACAAAACCGCCAGAGATACCACAACTCCCGATCAAGGTAGGGTGAGGTTGTCAGGAAACAGGCGTTGCTTCAGATCCCTCCGTCCTCCCTGGCTCAGTTGTTCTCTGAGAGGAAGATGCTGATGCCTCTCAAATTACATTTCTCTTCAGAATGCCCCCATTTCTCACAAAGCGTCACTGTTTGCCACAAAGTGCTCCCAAGAACAGAGTGTTCCCTGATCTTTCATTTTGACCTTTATTATTTTAAGGTGCCATGAGTCCAACTGCTCTAACTCTAATCAAATTCTCCCTCTCTCTTTCCTCCATTTTCTGATGTGGAAGCCGGAGGTCTCCTCTTAAACCTGAATTCGTTTGTGGCCAGGACACACACACACACACACCCCACACATACGCACCCCAGTCAAAACCAAAACAAGGAAAGGGAGTGAGTTAGTAGAAAGACAGCTGTCCAGCGCCCCTCATACTTACATTCCCACCTCCAGGGACATGCTTAATATTGTCCTTAGACCCACACTTGGACTGGACGTGGCTGTAGTTGGCTTTTTTGGAGACTATCTGGACCTGGAGCATCACAGAGATGGAGAGAACAACACAAGGGAAAAGGGCTGGTTAGAACTCTCTCAAGGGAGCAACACGCGAGACACGGCGGATGGACAGACACGGGGAGACAAGAGAGCTGGTGTTAGAATTCCAACCTGCCGCTGAGGGTCAGGTGTCAACAAACGCGGACAGAGAAGGGACAGAGAAAGAGAGAGAGCCAAAAAAGAGGACAGCAAAGGAACCAACAAGGCAGCCAAGCAAGTGGTGGTAAGTGGCAAGAGCACCGAGGCAAACCTCCCAAGCACCTTCTACGCTTTGGCCTTCATCAGGACAGCCCCATGCCCCACTTCTTTCACGGGCTTAAAGAGCGCAGGCGGGCAGTCAAAAGCAAACGCCCAAGGGACTGTACTGGGACCGGCAGTTCTCAGTCTAGTTTGGTTGACTTATTGGTGGAATCAGAGCAGCCAACTGCTTTCAGTTTGCAAAGGACGAGCACATACGCTGTGTATGTGTTCTGTCTTTGGCCATTTGGCTACCAGAGATCTGCGACGCATGGCCGAGAGCAGACAGCCTTGCTTACAGACATCTGTTGAAGTGCCCAGTGGGATGAGGCCACTTTCCAACCCTGCCTGGCCTTCCTTTCAGTTAAAGGAAAGGGAAAAAAACCTGGAAAGGATCCCAGCTCACTTCTGCTTGCATTACGGATTACCTCCAAGGACATGACAGTGGACGGGAGATGTCTGATTGCTCCACTTCCACATGCTTCTTGACTGATGTTCCTCACATCTTGATAAAGGCATCCCACTTATTTTCCACTTACTTTCGGGGAGAGGAAAGACCCTTGGCTTACCTCTCCCAGGACACAAGATCACAGACAGAAGACAAGTCACATGCTGAGGAAAGGCCTTTATTTCAAGCCCAATGTGTTGGGCCTACCTTTCCTCAGCATCTAGGGCCTCCTCTCCTTCCTCTCTGTGGTCCTGTCCTGTTTTTGGCTGGGGGGGGTTACTCCTCTCAGTGAGGCCGGATGAGCCGCTGTCCATCTTTAAGCCTCCCCTGCCTTAAGAACCCAGCGAAACCCAGCTTTACTGAAGGAACACCAGCCTTGCTGCATAACTCCAAACTTTGCGTTTTCTTTAATCTGTGCCTGAAGGGAGATCAAAGGCCTTTTGAAGAGGCTCGGAAAGACTCTGCTACAACCAACTTCTTAGTTGTTAAGGCCTTTTGTTGTGGTTGCTTTTACAGCTACTCTGCCTGGAAGTTATACCTGGATGGAGGGGTATAGCTGGGAGGGGGGAGGGAAAGGATGGATGCAATAACAATTCTGCCCCCTCTCAAATGTTCCTTCAGTTCTCAAATTTCGAGCACTGCAGAGACTGAAGACAATTCATACCTAGAACTCTTCTGTTTGCTGTGTCTGTGCTCCCTTGGTTTGCTCTGCCTTTCCCTTTTCTTTGGATGCCTAAGCTCAGCTTCTAAATGCTTAACTGACATTTTACATCACTGCACAACTAGAAATTTGGGGGCTGGAGGAAAATTTCATGGGGGGATTCTTATCTGGAGGGGCAACGCCTTTATTTTGCCCCCTCCCCCAGTAACACCCCTGGAATGGGGGGGTCTCCACTGAATGTCTAGAAGGGATGGGCAGCAGGCATTCCACTCCCCCATCAATGCCTCCAGTGGGGTGGTGAGAGAGGGAGTGAAGAGATGAAAGGGAAGGGCTGCCTGCCGCAGTGGCTCCTAGGTCAGTGAGGCAGTGAATCCATTCCAGGCTTTAAGTGGTGCTTCAAGAGAACTCTCCAAGAGGAAGAACCTATTTCAGGGAGACCAGCTCTGCTCCTGAAGGGGAGCTCCTTCAAAGTCTGGACTGGATTTACTGCCCTACTGATGTGGAGCCAGCAGGGATACAGCCTTCTGCTGTGTGCTCCTGAAACTGGTGGGAGTGAGCTTGGAAAGCACTGAGTGGGCAGGCCGGAAGCCCCCCACTCAGTGACGAGGTGAGCCAGATTTCAAAGCACCTGGATCTGCACCTCTCCACTCATATGTGTGGCAGGGGAAAAGATGTGCAAGTTTTGGAGAAATGAGTATGAACTGTTAAAGAGATGTGCTCCCTTTGTTTCCATACAGAAACCCATCTGGCTCCTTCTCCCGGGACGCCCGTCCTGAACCCGCCACCCGCCTCTAGCAAACGTATCCCTGAGGTAGCCAGCCGCTTGCCCTTTGAAGCTCCAAGCTGGCATGAAGCGGAGCTGCAAAGCCTGCAGACTGGCGTAGGCCAGCTTTTGGAGGAAGCAGGGCCAGTCCCCATCCTGACAAAGCCACCAAAGTTCAACTTAATTGGGGTCAGCTCCAATGCCACGGCATTGTCTGTGTTCCGGACAAGCTCAACCAAGCCCCGGAGCCCATTAAAGCCTCACAAAAACAGCAGTGTTGGAAGGCCTGACCTGACAAAAAGCCAAGACTGCCAATGAGCGAGAGGAACACTCAGCGCCACTTGCTCTGGTCTGCCACGCCTTCAAGGCTGTCTGGACAGTACGAGCTCTTACACAGGCAGAGACCTTCCTCGCCAACAATGGGGTTCACGTGTGGGGAAAAACTGAAGGAGAACCGTCAACTATGGAGAGCTCACCCACGACTATCTGAACACATCACCCACCATGGAAACAGCAAAAGCAGGAAAACAAGGAGCCTCCTGGTAACCTGACCAAGAGATTCCACTTCAAAATACTTGGCTCTGGCAAGTGAAAAGGGGACTAAAGGCAGGAAACAGGAAAGCAAGGAAATTTGCTTTCCTGGGGCTGACAGAAACAAATCTTTATCATTTTATTCATCAGTAAGCTGGTCAGCCTTTGTCTTGCTCGCTTCCCCAGGACTTAGAGAAGATCCTTGTTTGGATTCTACTTTCTCAACTGCCATGTTGGCTACGGGATTCTTGGAGTTGTCGTCCAAAAAAGGACTTTTCCAAGCCGTGTAGGAGATGACAGGTGGGTGTCCTCAGAACTAAGAACACCTGTGTGGGAGAACCTGCTGATGGACTCCAGGTGCTGCTGGGCTCCATTTCCCATCTGCCCTGGTCGACTTTGCCAATGGTGAGAGGTGATGGGAATAGCACTTTGTTATTTTGGGGGTGGGGTCACAGCTTCCCTGGTCTACATAAAGACCATCATTGCCTGCACAGAGAAAGCTAGCATCTCAGGGGAAAAGCTACAAGTCTTTGTGCTTTGTATGGAGGTGCATGTCACCACAAGCCATCCTGAATCACAGACACAAATCTGCCTCCTCAATGAGAACCCAGCCCGGGTATTCAGCTCCAAAGACACAGCTCTGCATGCAGATGGTGAACGTCCTGAGAGTCCCTTCCCTCCATCACGGTCCAGTTCTCAGGCCTTCCATGAACCATCCTGACAGGATATGGAAGACAACTGGAAACTTCCAGGGAAGTTTCTGGCTGGCTGGGCAGAAGGTAAACTGTGTTTTGGGAGCCTGGTGAATTGACTGACCTCACCATTCTGGGTGGGAAGACAGAGGCAAGTAAACCTGCCGCACAAGCCCAAGGGACTCTCTCTCAGCATCCTCCTGTCATTCTGAAACAAAGGGGATCAGGGGTGGGAGAGACCCCACTTTGAGGTGTGTTTGGAGAGAGACATTCAATGGACAGTTTCACCAGCAGCAAAGTGGAATACAAAGCAAAGAACCGCACGTGCAGAGGAGGAGGGAAGCAGGCATCGTGCCGAGGTCAAGAAAAACATGGAGAGAGAGTTAAGAGAAAAGAGGGTGCGGTGACCAAACCCGAAGGGGTGAGGTGGAGTGGAAAAACGAAAAGAGAACAGAGCAGAAGAAGAGTCGGTCCTTTCCTCTTTCCCAAGTGATAGAAGTTTGAAACAGAAACTCACTTTCCCATTGGGCTGCTTTGGGGCACCCTCTTTAGAAACAGCTGTTCTAGTGGGAGCCGTTTTAGATACTGCATTGAGTTCAGGCTTCCGGGCAGCCCCGGCTGAGTCTGCCTTTCTCTCTACTTTGGCCTAAATGGAGACAAACGGAGGGTAACTTTCACATTGTGAGTGGTTTAAAAAAAAGAAAAAAATGAGAAGCAGCAGCAATGATGGGAAGAGGCGACTGGACATGAAAAAACAACAACTGGGATGTTGATATGGGGGGTCTGGGGAAGAGGCAAGGAGGGTGACCTGAGGTTAGAGGGCCTCCATTGGGCAACGATCCATCCCACTCACTCTAGGCACAGCGGGAGGCCTGGCTCCAAGCAAAACAAACAGAATGCCCAGCTTAGTGTTCCCCCTCCCATGGAAAAAGCTGGGCTGGTCAAAAGAGACTACTAGCTCAGCATTAGGTTCCCACACTGACCACAGGGAAGTCTCCAAGCAGGATGTGAGAGTATCACCCCCCCACACTCCAGTTTCCTAGGAAAGCTGGTATTCAGAGAGAAACCAAATGCTGGCACCGGAGGGAGTAGAGGGCCATCATAAGTAGCAGTCGCCAATGGCCTTGTTCTCTCCAAAAGGGAGGGTCAAAGAGTGACCAATGCATTCCAGCAATGCATTTGGCCTTTGGGGGCCAGAGCCCATGAGGGCTGAGCCTGAAATGTACGAGTTCCTCCTAAAGGCCCACCAGATGACTTTGGCCTTCCCTTTGAAATACCATAAAGGACTTAAGAAGAGCTCTTTCTTTGAAACCTCTCCTCCGAGAAACTCTTCAACCCCTTTCAAAGTGGTCTAAGATGGCAGCCCTCAATCTTTCCATGGCAGCAAATTCCAGCACAATTATACACTATCTTTCACTCTTGTACAATCCTTCAAATTAACTCTGGCGTATTGTGACCTTATCCCAGGGCTTCCTTGGCCAGGTTTCTTCAGGGGTTTGTCACCATTCCGCTCCTCTTTGCCTGACAGAAGGTGACCTGCCCCAGGTCACCCCGGGGGTCTCCACGGCTGAGTGGGGATTCAAACCCTGGCCCCCCAGAGTCTGAATCCAACACGTAAAACCACTGTGCCATGCTGGCACTCTCCCTTTTCCCCCGACCTGTTCCAAACAGTCACTGTTTTGCTTCGGCTGACAACACCAGCAGCCTCTAGCACTGGGGAGGGGGTTTACTTTCTCTATTAGCATGCCAAATTCTGTGCACCCCTTCCAGCCGCTCACTTTTGCAATCCTTTTTCCCCTAAGCTAAAGAGGCTCTGGAGGCGGTCTGTTCCCTTGATCACTCCAGTTGCCCTTTTCTGTCCTTTGTCCAACTCTACAGCATCTCAACTCTTTCTAGATGGGTGATCTGACAAAATTCACTTCTGAAGTAGCCCAAAACACCTACATCTTCACTGGATTTAAAAGTGAACCACTGACCAACCGTCTTCACCAAGTTGACAGGAGGGAGAGAATCCTCATGCTTCATTGCCACTACCATGGGTGATGTATTTTGCTCCATCCTTTCAAAACCATGAGCTCCCAAAGGCTTTTGCAATCACACTTGAAAACTGAAAGATCCCCCTCACCGGATCTTCCACAGCAGTTCTGCATTTTGCTATAACGGAATAAAGCAGGCTCCCTTCCTTGTTGCTAACAAACAGATTCAGACATGGTAACATAGGGCAGAAGTTGAGAAAACATTGAAGGAAATATCCATCTTTTCCCTTGGATCTCTGAAAAGAAGAGGAGTTCAAAGGAAGGGGGTAATTTCCTGTTTAAGTCAGGGGTGGGCAGCATTTCCTGTGCAGAAAATACTGTAGTTGGGGACTTATTCTGGGCAAAATTCATACTCCCCTTTCACACTGAACATAGCATTTTCTGCACAGAAAACAATATAATTTCTCATATTATTTTCTTTGGTGAAAATGCTTTTTCCTGCACAGAAAAAATGCTGTTTTCTGTGGAAAAAAACAACAACCCACCATGTGCTTATTTTCTGTTCAGAATGAGTCCTGAACTGAGAAGACTCTTGTTGATTCAGGATTCTCCTCATCTGGGTTTTTCACCAGTGGAGAAACTAGTTTTTGACCATTGTCTGAATATTTCCCAACATGCTCTCCCTCCCTGCTGGACACAACTAGATGCGGAAGAGTAGAAAGGCCAACAGATCAGACGTACGCTGGGAATTTGTCCTGTGCCTGCCTCGCCAACACAAAAGGGAGCCAAGCAAAGGTGCTACTCCCTTCTCATCAGAGGCTTCTGCAAGAGAACTTCCCAGTGCATTCCATTCCCCAGCCAGTCAGTGTCACTGGTGCCAGTGGGAGTTGCTTCCAACAATCCCCAGACAGGCAAACACGGGGCTCCAAAAGAAGCACAAGCAACCCCAAACCTTCTCAACTGCTTTGGTTCTTTCCTACCTCAGTGTGACTCGGCAGAAGTGGCAGGCACTGCCACAACCAATGAACTTGGGACAAAAGCGTAAGGGGCCACGGCCTGGACTCTCTCCTCATTGTCAAGCAGGGATGGTTGGACTGCAACTCCCAGCATTCCTAACCCTCTGCTATGTTGGCCAGGGCTCCTTGGAGCTGTAGTCCAATCACATCTGGAGGGCTACACTATTCCCTTCCTTGCTGAAAAATTTTCTCATCATCCTCAGGAATGAAGAAACCAAAGCACTCAATAAATTAATTTCAATGTGAGTGCTAATTTAAAATTGGAGGAAGAGAATGCGGACAGGGGTTGTTATTCCAGGATAACTGAAAGCACCAACAAGCTCCAGGTTAATCCGACTAAGCTCTCCTTTGCCCCGGGCCACAGTGCCAAGACAAACACAACAAGGCTGGAGTTGTTTCCCACAAGAGGGACTGCAGAAAAATCACCACCAAAGGAAGAAGGACTTGTTTTGGCCAGCCTCTAGTGCTGCTCTAGACCGATCAAAATGTTGGGATTCCTGGAGGGGTGGCTGGGGGTTTCACACCCTCCATGGAAGTGGCCCCCCTTCCCACTTCAGCAGGGAGCCAGGCTCACATTTTGGGATCATCTGCCTGGGCAGAAGAGGGTGGGAATTGTGGGGCCCCCTAGATGTAGTTGTAGCAACTCCAAGCTAGGGGGATGCTGGGATTTACAGTCCAACAATGTCTGGAGGGACTGCATGATTCCCAGACCTCCTGCACAAAATGGCAGAGGGAAAATGGGAGCCTTACAGGAGCACCACACTGGAAGCTCCACCCAGCCATCCCTTTAGCTTCGGTAAGCTGGAGATACGACTAGAGGTACTGGTCAGGAAAGCTCTTCCACAAGGGATTTTGCCTTCCTGCAGCCGGGAGAAACAAATCTTTTTAATTTTACTCCTCAGCGAAGTGGTCCGTCTTTTTCTCGGTTCCCCAGAACTTCGACAAGTTTCCTGCTGTATACAAAGACTATTATCACCTGCACACAGAAAGTCAGTGTATCAGGGGAAAGGCTGCAACAACATCTGTGGGGACTGCTTGATTCACACAACAGGAGTGCTACACTGGCCCCTCCATACCTCCATTGCTTCGTTTACGGACTGCCTTTTCCCCAAACTGGCACTCAAGTCAGCTCCTTCCTGCCCCAAACACTCAACTGCAGTCTTGCTCAACTGGTTGCTCTGGAATACAACTCCAATCATTCCCTACCAAATGGGAGCTGTACCTTAATGTTTCCAGAGAGTACTAGGTTAGGACATGGCTGCTCTGCTAGGGGCCCCATAAGAGACTCAAATCCACTGCCCATAAAAGATCCACCTGGACTTTTGAGCTTGGCTTTCCCAGACCCAAGGCACCTGCCTCTGAGCTGTACAAAGAACTAAACCCATCAAGCTGTGTAGGTCTTGTGAGCAGGGGCCCATTCACACTGTACAACGATAGTGCTATGATTCCACTTTAACTGCCATGGCAGAAGCATATGGAATCCTAGCATTTGTAGTCTGGTGAGTCATCAGAGCTCTCTGGCTGAGAATCTGAAATATACCTCCCTGCCAACTACCAATCCTGGAATTCCCTAGGACAGAACTAGGGCAGTTACAGTGGAATCACAGTGCTATAATTCTGTAGTGTGGAAGGGTGTTTTCCAGCCACCCAAGTGAACCATGATCTAGAAAGAGGGGCCTACCTTTCCTCCACCAGGCTGGTGTTTGATGTTATCTGTGGACCCGATCTTGGAACGGACGTTCTTCAGGTCAGGGGCGGACACGCTGGTAGGGGGCCGTGAGGGTTTGGGAGCAGGGCTGGTTTTGGGGGCAGTTTTCAGCGTGGAGGCCTTCTTGGTGTCAGCCATCGCGTTGGTTGTCCCCGAGGCCTTGGGCACAGCTGGCTTGGCCTTGGGCCGGCCAGTAGCAGCAGCAGCGGTCGTGGTGGCTCCGGCAGGAGCGGGAGAAGGAGTGGTGGAGGCCGGGGCGCTTTTTGGGCGGCTTAGGTCAGCTGCAAATAAGAGGAGGAAGGCAGTGAGCAAGGCCTGCAGTGGGCAGAGAAAGCGGAACGAACATCTCAGAAGCACAACAGGGAGTGACATTACCCTTCTTTTTCAGTAGGCCATTTTTTTTTAAAGTAACAGCTACATCAAATAAAAATGGAATAAAAGATAAAGCAAAAAAACTCTACAAACTTCAAAACAAAAAAGTAAAAACAAAACTTACAACATTCAAACCACTAGCTCTATACGTAACAAAAACTACAATTAACAATTTTTTTTTTACTTCCAACTAACTTTTCTGCAGATATATTGTAACTATTAAAGCCTACCTCTTTCTGACTTGTCTATAGGTTACACTTCATCTATATATTTAACTTCAATTAATTAATAAAACCAGCAGTCATCAAGTCACCCTCACTATTCTTCAGAAAGTCCATCAGCGGCTTCCAGTCCCTCAAAAACCCTGTTTAATGATTTTTCTGTATTAGAAAGGGGAATTACCTGATGGCGATTTTGCGGTGGACTTCTTGGCATCGGCGGACTTTGTGTCTGTCTTGATGGCTGCACAAGGCAAAGAGAGCCGGCTGAGCCTCTGCACTGCCTCCCCCAGCATCCACGTGGAGCCTTCCCAGCCTTTGCCTTAAGATGTCAAATCTAAGCAGGGGATCGTAGCAGGGCCTCAACCACAAACAGGTTTTCACCTCCTCTGCTGCTGTGTTCCTCTTATTCTTACTTTGCCTTCCTGATCCTTTTGAAGCAGAGGCAAGAATCAGGCAGCCCCCAGCTGTTGCTGGACTGCCACTCCCAGCATTCCTCTCCACTGGCTGTGCTGACTGAATTAAGGGAGTTGTGGTTCAACAACACCTGGAGGGCTGCATGATTCCTGACTTGACTGAAAAGACTTCATAGTCTCCAAAAACTTAATTGGAACATCATTATTAACTCTATTCATACCCTGCTTTTCCCCACAAGACGGGGACTGAAGGTGGAAGATACATATCTGAGATTGGGCAAGAGTAGGACTTAGGAAAGTTAAATTTTTTGGACTACACCTTCCAGAATCCCATGGTGGATGGGAGGTGGCTCAGGCAGTTGTGGTCCAAAAGAGTAACTTTTCCAAGTTCTGGGCCGGATATATGTCCAACGTGTTACAGTCTCTGCTTCCACTGCATCTAAGGGCATTTCATCCCCCCCTCCTTAAACTACATATTCCGAGCTCCTATGAAGGTTAAGTAAGAACATGTACCATTGGCACAAACTGATATGTGCAGCAATTCAAAGCCAGGCTAAACCAAGCTTTTGCACTCAGAGTAGTTAAAGTGGGTCCTCTTTTCCCTCTTTGCTGGATGGAACGAAGGTCTGTCTAGCTCGACATCTGCACAATAGCCAACCACTGAGACACTCACATGTTGGGCACCATGCAGCTGAATTCAGCAGCCCTATAAAAACATACTCTGTGTGTGTGTCTTTCCCCATCATTTATTTTGCTTTTGCCTACCATTGGAACTGACAGACAGCACTGGTGCTGGTATCACCAGATCTTTAAAAACATTTGTAAAAGCAAGAATGGCTTTTCCATGTCTTGTCAAGGTCAGAAGGCACCACTGTTTGATTATAATGGGTCTAATTAGAACTCATTTGTCAGTTTTGGTCTGCAGAATTTGGGAGCTGGAGCTTCTAATGTGGCACAGCTCACAAAGACATTGGCCCAATGGGACATAGGTGTCTGGCCACAGATTGGGAAAGTTACCACCCTGGACTGCAGCTCCTGGCATCCCTGATATAATGTGGCCAACAGCTGCAATGTTGGGATTGCATTTGGAAAAACAAAGTAAGGTTTCTAAGCTCTCCTTCTCCCCAGCTAACCACACGGTTCACCTCTAAGGCTAAGGCTAAGCTGAAAAGCAGAAATCAGACTCCTCAAAAGAACAATCAGCATCCCGCCCAGCATTGTTCTCCCTTCCGGTGCAGTTAGAGGTAAGAAAACACTTACTGGAGGGTCTCTTCGGCGGGGAAGTGGTGGTGGTGCTCCGGGGGCTCGGTGCACTCTGACTTGGCTGTGCTGTCGATGGCCGCGGGGCGGCTGGGCTGCTCTTTGCATTCAGTCGAGGGGTTGTAGCAGACGGTGGCTTCGAAGGAGAGGTTCGCTTATCCGGGCTTTTGACGTCTGTCCCCTAGTAATGAGAGAGAAAGAAGGGGGGGGGAGGACCCACTTCAAACTGAAAGCCTCACTCCTCCCCTCTGAAGAAAACACCTCACATAGAAAGGCCACAACAATGGCCCATGAACACATCTTGTCAAGAAAACCCTGTGTCAGCTCCACCGTAAGGTCAGAACTGAGAAGGGAGGTGAGCTGCAACAAGAACAACAACAACATCTATGTCGAGTTTTGCCACCAGCCAGATTACACTATCAGGGATTATGTCAATGTTTATGTTCAGCTTATGCAAAAAATCCCCCTGCTTCAGCTGCTAAGCCACACCCTGTTCAGAAGGTGGACAGCAGAGAACCGTCTCTTCAAGACAACAGGCATCCATTGTTGAGGCATGTGGGCTCACAGGCCGAGAGGCACCATTGCTACACAAAATGTCCAGTTTTGTTTTGAGTCCTCTGGTCTTTTAGGCCTCAGAGCGCTCTGTCCCTCAACTTATTCATCCCTCACCCCCAGCCCATCATCTGCCAAGAGGAAGCTCTTTAATTACAGGCAGAAAGAGAAAATTGCTCTGCAGGCTTAGATGGCGTTTGTCCGAGACCATCTGGGACATGAGCAACAGCCGATCAATCTAGGAACAGCTGACGCAGCAGGCAAAGGGGAGGAAAATCTCTTTCCAGGAAGGTAGAGGGGCTGCGGGGGGGGGGGTTATGCTTCAGGAATACCTTGGAACTGAGAGCAGGGAAGAATTGATTATCTGACAGGCTGTCTTCTCATCTGTAACCACTAAAATCCAACGCCAATTGCTAAGCAGCCCCATTGACTTATCTAGAGAGTCAAAAACGCTTCTTGGAGAAGACTTAAGAGTGCTTCTACGCTCACTGCCTGTTTGGTTTACACACACCCAAGGTTAATGAGAAGTGTCAGAATTTTGATAAGCAAAGTCTGATCTCAACAGGAACTGGGAGCCCAGTTGAAGCTTCCCAGCCAAAAGGCACCGTTTCCAGCAAATTAAAGGCTGGGCCAGTTTCTACTTCGGGATGCTCACTTCCACTCAGCCTCCTTTTCCCCCTTAAAGTGAAGGAGTACACTCCACCCTCGTGCAGTGGTTAGAAGAGAGGCAGGGATTCTGGCTTCCCCATTTAAAGTTTGAGAGCAAATGCAATTTTATCACTAAAGCTGCACAGCCCTCCATACTCCCAGCGCCTCTCAAAATGGCTGCGGCACACTGACCCAGGCAGGGCTGAGTTTATTCCCCAGCTGTTAGTAGAAGCCTTCAATTCTGTCTCCATGCTCATTTCCCAAGTACAGGTTATTCCTTATCTGAAATGCTTGGGACCAGAAGTGTTTCCTATTTTGGATTTTTTCCAGACCTTGAAAAATCTGTATTTGCTTATACATAAAATACAGAACTGTAAAGGAGATCTCTGGGGAGCCCAGGAGCAAATGAGCAGGAGCGCTGCGGCCACCGCTTTGCAGAGAGCACTACCTGCTTGGGTTCCCACCATTTCACTGATCCTCATGTCTCTTTCCAGCCTTGAGTCCCATTCATTCGCTTGTGTATGAGACGCAAGGCTGGAGAGGGACTAAGTAGGAGTGCCTCGAAGGCAGAAACGCAGCTGGCAGCAAAAGGTTTCAGTTTTTGGAGGCTTTCAGATTTCGACATAAGGGATGCTCAATCTGGACATGCTTGCTTGTGACCGTTGCCTCTTTCCTCCTCTGAAACACTCTGTTCCTGCTGCCCACAATGCCTGGAACTCCCTCTCAGGTCAGTTACTTGGCATCAACACTATCCCTCTCCCTACCAAGTTCAACTCAAACTTTTCCTCTGCCACAGTGCCTATAGCCGGATGCTTCAGACAGCTGAAATAAGTTAGCACACCTGTAACTGAACTGATCTGAGCTTAGGAGCTTGGCACTCTAACTACAGCTCCCAGAATCCCTCAGCCAACATGGCTGGTGGTCAGGCAGGTTCGGGAGTTTTGGGAGATGGAGCCCAAAAGAACCCAAAAGAGAATGCACAATTTTCCCCTGCCACTCTGGGCTCCATCTTCAGTGTTCTCATCTAGAAATGGGTCCAATATAGTATTACAAGTGGGGTAAACGTCCCTCGCTCTTCAGCTTCTTTGGGTATTTCCAAGTTCCGAACAGACATGATGACTGATTAGACACCCCTTGTCCAGAGCCTTGAACGAAATACAAGTGGAGGGAAGCATCACCTAGTTCACAAACACACCCTGCATAAAGAAGGCTAGCAAGTCAAGGAAGGTGAGTTAAAATCTTTGTTCTCTGGCATATGAACTTTATGACTGAGTGAATTTTTATTTTTTAAAAATCAGGACAAGCTTTCACTAGTGCAACTCCACACCTATGTTCTAACGGCCTGTTTGTTGCTGTGTGCCTTCAGGTAGTTTCTAACTCATGGTGACCCAAAGGTGACCCTATCATGGTGTTTTCTTGGCAGGATTTGTTCTGAGGGGGGCGGTTTTTGCCCTCCTCTAAAGTTGAGAGACTGTGACTCGCCCAAGGCCACCCAGTGTGTTTCCATGACCAAGCAGGGGTTTGAAACCTGGTCTCCAGAGCTGTAGTCCAACTACTCCACCGCACTGGCTCTGAAGTGGAATATTCCTGGAAAAAGGCTGCCATGTGCAGTCTTCAAATGCTGAAAGTACTTCCAGGAGAAGTGATGTGCAAAAACTGCCACAGAAAGATGCAGCAATGGCCATTTGGCCAGGGAATTGGGAGACGGCAATGAGCTATGTGTGCCCAAATGAGGAATGGAAAGATGATTTGAAAATATTCAAATGACAAATGAAAAGTGGTTTTCCTGAGGACTGCAAAGCTCTGAAAAGGCGAATACTGGAGGAATGAGAACCTTTTCAGGACTTCTTCTCCATCAAAAATTCAGACGGGTTCTTTCAGTCCGAAAAAAGCGAAAAGCATGTTTCCTGTGTGAAGAATATGATTTTCTGCATAGAACAGAACATTTAGGCACAGAACAGTTTTTCTGCACAGTAATCATCTACGTGTGTGTTTTTTCTTTGCAAAGATTAAGCCTGAAATACAAATAATCCTCAAAAATTGTGCAGTTTTCAAGCTCTTTCTCACAGCAAAAAGGGAGAAGAGGGTAAAAAATATTTGTTTTCACCTGCCCAGCAACCCAATCCCAAGGCTGCACCATTCTTCCTGCTGTGACAGTCCCACAAACAAGGCCTTGGACACCCCCCCCCGGAAAACCTCACCCTGCTCCTTACCTTTGGTTTAGAGTCTTTAGGAGTTAAGGTGGAGGGCCGTGTTGTGCTGGTTGCCGGGCGTTTAGGGGTGGTGGTGGTGGCTGCGGCTGGACCCGCGGTGGGACTGGTGGCCTTTTTGTTTTGGCCTGGCGTAGCAGAAGCCGGCCGCTTGGTGGTGGGAGTGGTGGTGGTGGCGGCGCCCACAGGCTTGCTTTTTGCCGCAGCAGACTTTGCTGCTGGAGTGGAGGCTGGAGTCTTTATGTCAAAACGGATGTGCACACGCAAGCAAAAGAAAGGAAGACACACACACACACATGTGTAACAAAAAGAAAAGAAGCGCATTGTAAACCAAATATTTAGCAGCAAAAAATGAGTGCAAAATAAGAAGTCAATTCAGAAGGAAAACAAAGATGCCAGGGTTCATTTCTCTGAGTGTAACAAAAGAAACTGCTGTGTGTTGGGGGGAGAATTAACAGAGGCCCAACTAGACTGTTTAAGGCAGTGGTTCTCAACCTGTGGGTCCCCAGATGTTTTTGGACTTCAGCTCCCAGAAGCCCTGAGCATTGACCATAGTGGCTGGGGTTCTGGGAGCTGAAGTCCACAAACATCTGGGGACCCACAGGTTGAGAACCACTGGTTTAAGGCCCAATCCACTCTGAACATCACTTGAAATTGTTGGCCTTCCTTACAAGCTTTGTCTGGTCAGCCTCTGTGTAACAATCTGCATAGCTGCTGTTGGCTAGAGCTAATAAATAGGACTTTGTTGGAAAGACATGCCTCCAAATTTTCTCTGGTTATCTCTGCATTCTTCTCTTAGCAATTTGAGGAACACTGGATGGCCCGTATGGTATCTGAGGGAGGAATGAATATGGAGGAGAAAAGAAAAAAGAAGGTCTATCAATTTGTCCAAAAAGAGAAAGGGGGGACACCACCCCAGTCATAACCTGAAACTTCTAATTTCTTTCCCTGTATCCACTAAATTAGGCTAAGGTTTGAGGTAGACTGGACAAAATAATTCAGGTAAAACAGAATGCAGTTAGTCGTGTTCTGGGGGAGTGAGATCATGAAATCACAGAGTTGGAAAGGACCTCATGGTTGTCTAAGTCCAACCCCATTCTGCCATCCGAGGACACACGACCGAGGCATTCTTGAGATATGGCCCTCCATCTCTGTTTACAGACCCCTAAAGCAGCCCATGCCACTGGCAGGCAGCTCTTACAGTCAAAAGGTCTTCCTAGCATTTAGGAGGTAGTAGTAGTTGTTGTTTTATTAATGCTTGGGCCATAGGCCATTTGCATTAACACTTAGGTGGAATCTCTTTTCTTGCATTTTGAACCCATTAATTCATGTTCTGGTCTCTGGAGCAGCAGAAAGCAAGCTCTCTCCCTCTCCTACGTGTCATCCCTTCAGATACATAAAGAACGGCTGTCATGCCATCTCTCTTTTCTCTTCTCTTCTCCAAGCTAAACATATGCAGTTTCTCAGCTATCCACATAAGGCTTGGAGGTTTCCAGACCTCTGACTATCTTGGTCACCCTCCTCCGGACACTTTCCAGATTGTTACCATCCTTTTTGGGTCCCAGTTGAGCAGCAGAATGCAGGCTTTGTAAGCAGAAGGGCCCGAATTTGAGGGACTCTCCTGTTAGAAGCCTCAGCCAGCCAGGGATGGGAAAAATCTCTCTGGGCCTGAGAGCTTCTGCCAGTCACAGCAGACAAATACCAGGTTAGGTGGACAAAACAGTCTTGACCTGTGCCCAGAAGAAGAGAGTTCTTGGCATGAGGATAGGCATCAGAAAACAGGCAGCTGCATTACAGTCAGAGCTTCACTCCACCTGGCTCAGCACTGTCTGCTCTGGCACCATGGCATTCCCAGGCTTCAAGTGGCAGCCCTTCCCAGTCCTACCTGGAGATGGCAGGATCGGAACCTGGGACCTTTTGAGTGCAAGGCTCGCATGCTCAACCACTGAGCAGCAAACCTTTCCTGAAGGTTAATATTTAGTAGATGTTCTTTCACTTGCATTATTCTGTCTGAAATACCAGAAATTTAGGGGAAGAAAGGAAAGGAAGAGAAGTAGTAGGCATTGCTTATGAATGTCTCTTGGCAAAATGGATGCCATTTACCTTGTTTTTTGCAAAGTGAAGAGAGTCTTTCCTGACTCCATCTCACCTTGTCCCCAATCCCAAGGCCCTCTAAAGACCCTCGGTGTCAACTGAAGCCTAAAATTCCACCAAGGATGTAAGGGACGGCTAATCTTCTCTGTACTTTAACAGTTTTAAGATCTTTGGAAGAGAATTTTCGCTTCACCTTCTCACATTCAAGTTTGGTGAGGATATGGGAGAGAGCCTTCCTGGGATATGGACTCCTCTTCTGTGCTGCAATTCTCTCTGTTCTCTCTCTCTGTCACGCAAGGACCTTTTCATTAAATCTGGCCTTAGGCTGCTAACTGCTTGTGGCAAAAGTGTCTATCTTCATTACTATGCTTCAGATGTTTTTTATACTGTTTTAAATTAATGTTTTTAAAAAGGCTGCTTATTATTGGTATTTTACTTTCATATTATGAATTTTTCAAGTGTATTTTGTTTTAACCTAAGTTATAAGTTTTCTTGGATCCCATAAGGGAGAAGCCCAGGAGATACGTAAAATAAAATAAAATAAAATAAAATAAAATAAAATAAAATAAAACAAAACAAAACAAAACAAAACAAAACAAAACAAAACAAAACAAAACAAAACAAAACAAAACAGGTGCCAATCGAAATACAGGAAAATTCACCCCAGGTCTGGTAGTATCTGAAGATTCCTCCAGCAGACTGACTAGTCTTATGAACAGTGCGTGGAACAATATACTTCACGAAACTCACATGTGTGGCCAATGTTCTCTTACATGCCAGCAAGAAATGGGGTTTTATGGCTTTATCATGGGTCAACTAAATTGCAATTGCAGCAGGATAACAGCAACTTTGGCTGAGACTTGTCACACGAAGTCATTCCTCTTCTGTTGTTCTCCTGGGGGAGATCATCTGGGAAGCATTTCTTTCACAAAGGAGATCATCAATGCATTTTTTTTTGTGTGTGCGCTAAAAAACACTTTTAAAACCAGAACATCAGAAGAGAGGCAACGTTTTTGGGTTTCTTTAAATCACCATATAAACAGAGTGATGTGGGAAGTCATATTTTAACTTTTTGCAAATATGTAAAACTCTAATAAATATAGTTTTAAAAAAAGGAGAGGAACAATGTCATGTGATAAGCCCCATCCAAAGATGCCATTATTGTGCTGCTGCAGAGATTTTCCTGCCTTTTGTGATAAAACTCTTTGTGTGAAGCAGTGGCCTTGAGTTCCACAGAACGAAGCCCGGGGCCCTGGGTGCTCCCCTTGGCATCCATCAGCTCAGAGAAGAGAACTCACAGGTGGCTTAAGAAGCGAAGGGGAACGTAGCTGCAGGCAATGAGAACCAAAACCCGCACGCAGCCGGAAGGGCGAGAGGGGAAGGAATGCTCACCTTGGCCTTCTTGTCAGGGCTCGGCGGAAGCTCCTTGCTGGGCGGGGCAGCAATGTCATTTGCGGTGGCAACCTCAGTGGCCGGCTTCACCTCTTCTGGTTTTGCTGCCCAAAGCAAAGAGCAGGGAAATGGACTTAGATTTCAGGCATTGCAATGAGTCTTTTGCAGCACGGGGAAGACAGAGACAGAAGGGAGACAGAGCTCAAAGAGCATGATGGCAGCAACGGGGAGAAGCACCTGTCTCATCACGGAAGGCAGCTGGAAAAGCCGCTCCATCACAGGGGGAGAAAACTTCTACAGGCTAATTACAGAGTTTTTAACCCTTTTTAAATTTTATTTTAGAAAGCCAACTCTCTCTGGTTCACTTCAGTCTAGAAACAGTGGTGCAGCCACAATGTACCCCTCATCTCTTCCCCACTTTTTCAGCCCCTGATGTGCACATATAAGCCTGTCTGCTCCCGAGCCAGAGGCTCTGTTTCTACCTTCCATGTCAGTAGCAGAGCAGGAGAGGACCAGAGTGGTTTTGTGGTTCAAATGCTGGACTACGACTCCAAGGAGACCAGGGCTCAAAGCCCCTCTCTGCCAGAACCCGCCGGGTGACCTCAGGCTCAGGAGGAGTCAATAGCAACCTTCCTGGGCACAGATCTTTTGGGGAGCCAGCACAATACAGCAGCTTGAGTATGGGACTAGGACTCTGGGCAGCCAGAATTAAAATCCCAGCTCAGTCATTTAAACCCGCTGGAGGGCCTCAGGCATGCCCCACCCCTCTGAATAAATCTTGCCAAGGAAACCCTCAAAGTCAGCTTAAGTGGGAGTTGAAGCTGGCAGCCCATAAAGTGGGAGCCAGCATGATGTGGTTGTCTGGGTGTCAGACCAGGCTTCTGGGAGACAGGGCTCAAGTTCCCACTCAGCCTGGAAACCCACCGGGTGACCCTGGGCAAGTCGTGCTCTCTCAGCCTCAGAGGAAGTCAAGGGCAAACCCCCTCTGAACAAATCTTCCCAAGAAAACCCTAGGATAGGATTGCTGTAAGTCAGAGATGACCTGAAGGCACACAAGAAGAGGAATCAGAACAGGAGAAGTGTTAAGAACATGCGACAACACTGTGCAATATGTTGCGTGTATCTCTGCCAAGAAGCCATGTCGGTGGCAAGGCAGATGCACGGGGAGCGGCCATTTCTGGCAACTTGTATTTCAAAGCCCACTGGACTCAGCAGGCTCCATTCTCTGAGAGTCCCGCTGAATTGTAATATACACAACCAGTCAGAACATGGCGCCAACTGCCGAACACATTAAAGGGCCTTTGGGCACTTTGCATCAGGGTTGAACACACTAATGCTCCTCAATTCTTTACCCACTTCTGAATTCTGATCTCAGAAGAAACTGGAGACATGTCTCAAAATGCCCAAGAGAGGGCTGTTTCTTTGGTAAAAATGCCCAGGCTTTTTCACAAAAAGGGAGGTGTTTTTTACTAATGAAACAACCGTCTTGAGGTGTTCTCTACTTTCTTTTGCAGATGCCACTGGATGCTCTCCCCGTTTCTCCTCCTTTTAAGTTCTAACCTCAAACAAACTGCAGTGAGATCTCACGCAGAGTTTTATGCTGAGGAGAAGCTGATTCTCTTTTGCAAGGGGTTACTGACAGGACCAGCAACTCAGCTCTTGCAAACCTTCAATCCAATCTGCAACAGCAGTGAAGGGATCTGAGTGAAGAAATCAGTGGATGGCACCCAAGGTACAAGTCATTTGGAGGAAAACAACTATTAGCAGGCAGAGGTAGAGAAGGGCAAGTAACACAGGAGGAACAAAAAAATTCTTCCCACCCACCCTTTTTGCAGCCAAAGCATGCTGCTAAGCGGGACCTATATTGAGAGAAAGGCAGGGTATAAATTAAATCGATAAAAAATAACGTAAGACATGCCTGACATGCCTGCTTCTTCCTGTACAGAAGAAGTGGAAGAAGTAGATGCACAGAATCTCAAGAGTTGGAAGGGGCTTCAAAGGCCATCTAGTCCAGCCCCATCCTGCCATGCAAGAATATTCAGCTAAAGCACTCCTGAGAGATGCCCATACCCCACCTCTACTTTATAAGCCTCCAAGGAAGGAGGTTCAACACCCTCAGAGGCAGCTCTCACAGTCAGGACCTTCCTCCTTATGTTTAGGTGGTATCTATTTTCCTCTCATTGTTTCCAGTTCTAGACTCTGGAGCAGCAGAACACAAGCCTGCTCCATCTTGTTCCTGACAGGTAGGAGGGACATAAATCTACCTGGAAAAAGGGCTCCCCCGAAGCTGTCCAGAAGCTTAGGTATGCAAAGGACTCATCAGGTCAACGGAAAGAAATAAAACAGTTACCAAGGGTGAGTTTTTCTGCTCTAAGTACCTCCAAGGCTGATTTGGAAACCTCACAAACAGGCCCGGTATGGCTCTGGCTGTGGGAAGAGGCTCTTTCATAGTCTCCCCCCAATGTGGTGGGTGTAGGAAGGAGGTTCTCACTCAGTTAAGCCCCCACATCATCTTACTTTTGAGTGTTGGGCTGGGTGGGGTGCAGCCAGTACCTGGCACTGCAGTTTGGGGACTAATGCTTCAGATTTCCCCAGCCAGCAATGGCAGTGGTGGTCTGAAGAAGGAACTTTTCCAAAGTCTGGGCAGCGATACCCTCCCAATCCCAGGCAGGGGAGCAGTGTGGCCCACCTTGCTGAGTCCTCCTTGACTCTGCTTCCACAACAGTCCTGGAAAAAACCCAGGTCATTCTCCCTCATCAGAAAAACGAGGCACACCCCCAGATGAAAAGTGGAGAGGGGAGATAACCCAATGAGGCATTCAGGAAGGCGAGAAGAACAGACTCAGCCCAGCCTTCCAGATCAAAATGAGTTATTAATGTGTTTTAGAATTCTCTTTGGCCTCTGGCAGAAGGACGGCACAGTCTGGTCTGTCACAAGCGTGGATTTCACACACCAGAAAAAGAAACTTCTCCAAGGCCTAGCTGCCCCAGGCCTCTGGCCAGATTAAATTAACAGCCGGTCAGAGAGGCTTCAAGGCTTCAATGGCTGTCCCTTTCCTCCCTGCCGCAAGCCATATCCATCTCCCATTCAAGTTCAAGGGCAGACGGAGGGACGTGCTGACACAAACCCTCTTTGAGTTCACAGATACCACCTTTGCTGCAGTATCAATCGATGGGCATTCCCGCCAGCTCAGCAGCCTCCACTGTGCAGCCCGGCAATTGCACTGGAGGCCACTATAAAGCTGTTTATTCAAGCACAGACAACACTCCCTTGTGACTGTAATTCAAGAGGCAGAGAGGGGTGCAGCCACAGGGAGAGGGATGACAGTGTTACCCTCCAAATAATTATTCTGCCCCCAAAATGAATTTCTTTCCAGTCACCAAATTAATAGCATTGCAATAACTTAAAATTTCAGTTAAATATTAGAGAGATACAGTGGAGGTATCCAAAGAAAAGGCACAAGGCCACTTCCTGCTGAAAACATGGCCTCTCGTGGGTCTCCAAGAGCGCACAATATGCTGAAAGGTTGCCCTCCAAATCCCCTAGTGGGACAAGTATTGGGATGGATAGGCCTGGGGACGACATGGGGCTTGGACCTTCCCCGCCCCACCCCTCTGTCCAGTGCCAAGGTGCAAAGGATTCTGCAGCACAGATGCTCCAATCTGAGAATATACAGGATGGGGCTACACCAAATGCAACGGCCACCTCATACAATCCCAACAATTTAGCAATTTAGCCCCATTTTGGGAGGCCACATTATTCCAGAGCAACCTCAACAAGAACCACACTGGGAGGCAGCACCAGATAAGGGATGCTTGAGCATCCCTTATCTGAAATGCTTGGGACCAGAAGTTTTTCCATATTTTGGATTTTCACTTTCAGATTTTGGACTGCAGTACCCTTTTGGAATATCCTCGTCCCCTGTTCTTTCACTAACTGTGTTGGGAATGAGAGGTGAAGCTGGAGAGAGACTGAGGCTCTGTGAAATGGCAGGAATCCAAGCGGAGCGCTCAGTGTGACTCTACACCTCCCACCATTTCACAGAGCCTCAGCCTCACTTTTCGCTGCCAGCCACCCGCTTCTGCCTCTGAGCTGCAGCTGCAGTACTACCCTCGTTCCTCTCCCAAATCCCCAGCCTCTCTCTTTTTCTGCTGCTGCCAAACACAGAGAGAGAGACTGAGGATTTGAGAGACGAAAGAGCAGGAGTGTTGCAGCCTCGGAGGCAGAAGAAGGCAGCTGGCGGCAAAAAGTTTTGGCTTTTGGAGATTTTTGGATAAGGGATGCTCAACCTGTACTTCCAGACTAATTACTGATTATGGTTCACACCGATGCTATTCTCATTGAGGATGGGGAGGAAAAGGTTCTTCAAAGGGGGGCAGCCACCAACAGAGAAAGCACAAGAGGCCATTTCTTCTCTCTGTCACTCGCACCCCAGGGCAGCAAGGGGGAGACTTCCGCTCTCCTGCTCCTGCTTCCCCGCTCATTTAATTAACCACCCACTATGCTCACCAGCAAACACTAGTTCTCATTCTCCAGTGTCTAATTACAAGGCTGTCCTCTTTCAGGCCACTCGCGCATGAACATTTGCTTCCTCCTAATTCCGGCGAATATGGGGTGCAGCAACGTGCTGCCAAACCTTTTTTGCTGGGTTTTTTCTCCCCATTAATTAGTTAATCAAGACTAAGGGAGGAGACTTTTCCAGGCTGCAACCCCTCTCTCCAATAGGTGTTTCAAGGACACCTTTAAAAAAATGTGCAAAACACACACACACGTTGTTGTTGTCCCCCTCCCTCCCCTCTCAATCCCGCGATTATCTCAACTAATCTGTTCAGCTGACCCAGCAGGGCCAGGGCTACATAAAACCTCAGACCAGTTAGATTCATAATTCTATTAATATTCCTAATCTGCCTACCCATCTAAAAGGACAAACGCATGCCAGAGAGAGAACGCCCCTCCCAATACTTGTGAAATGTGAGAATTTGCTGTGAATGCAGGGATTGAAAACTGCCTCACTTTTCACAGTCATTCACCCGCCTGCTCTGTCCTTCATATGGAAGATTTCTTTTCTTTTTCCTACGTGAAATGTAACACAAAATGTCCAGAAAGGCAGACTGTACTAGACTCAAACTGGGAGAATCACCAGAGGGTGGCTGCTAACTTTGCGGGCAAGGAGAGGACAGCAGTCAAGATGAAGACGAGAGTGACTGGATGGGTTTGCAACCAGCTGAGCTGAGCACTGGGGAAAGAAGGAAAATTTAGGAGAGAGAAGTTTAGGAGAAAGGAGAGATGCAGAAGAAACACTGGAAGAGCAGCTGTTTTTCAGCTATGCTCGCTGAAGGCAACAGTCGAAAGGTTAAGTGACAGGAGACAGATTTTGAGTTACTAAATCTGTAACTTTTTGAAATAAACACTCAGCAACATATAAACTGACATGACCTAGGAAAGCTGAGTCCTCATCTTTGCTGGAGGTCTTCAGAAGGGAGACAGACAAATATCTGCCAGAAAAGCATTTCAGTACAAAGCGTTTGGGGTCCCTTCTCTAGCACAAACAAAAACATGCCCTACCCCAGAGACTGCGGCCTCCTGTTCAGAACTAACAGCTCACAGACTTGCCTGTCCAAGCTCAAGAGCACAGTTCTGGAGAGCAACCACACTGCACAAATACTGGATCATGGAGGCTCAACCACAAAACAGCCCCTTCTAGGGTCCGAGCCCTCTGGCCGTGTAATCTGAGGGATAAAGATACGGATTATCTCTGGTACAGGGGGAGCCTCCTAAGCACTTCCTACCTTTATCTCCAGCTTTGTTGGTCAAGTGAGACCGTGTTGAACTAGTTCCTCTCTGGTGAACAACGGGAGATTCAAACTCAATGCTACTTGAGAAGGGGAGTTTGCCTTTCCCTTTTCCTTCATTTTCTTGCTGCCTGCTAGCAGAGGAAGGTTCCAAACATGATCTCTCTGCCAGGCTCCATGTTTGTAATTCGGTGTACACAGGGTCTGCTCAAGCCACTAGTTTTCCCATGCAAATGGTTGCCTGCCATGCAACTCCCACCTACAACGGGAGAAGAATTCTGTGTAGCCTGAAGGCTCACCATTTCAGCACTCTGAATGTTACTTGGATCATACAACACTACCAGACAACCCCAAAAGACAGGCACCTCTAAGGCTGTACTGGATGTAATTTCCTCCAAAGTGGGTATCCTCACATGATCTGGAGTCATTTATGAGCCACGCTGGCTGAGCTGACGGACACAAACACACTCCTCTTCCTTGGAGCTGGAAGAATGCCTCTTCCTTGACTTTCCTGGCTTGCCACAAGCTTCCCACAATGTCTCATCAGCGGAGAACGCTGCAAAGGAGCAGCTCAGCTGAGCTCAAATCCCTCCCTCCTGTTCTCCCATCCACCCTCCAGGTGCCCAAAGAAGGACCAGAGAACTCGGCTTCATGCAGCAGCTATCTTCACCCATTCCCTGGTGAACTGCTTTTGTCTCCCTCCCCTGCCCCTCGCAGAAGCAACAGGAGATCGCTCTCCCAAAGGGCTCGTGAAGAAGCCTGGGCCCGTAGTCCCCTGCCAAACATGTTGCTCCAGTTCCCTAAGCTGAACCAAACCACCCTTCATTGAAATAGCTCCATAATTCTCATAATGGATTTTCTGCCGATGACGCTAATCCTTCAGAGCAATGGATTAAGCTGTGCGAGAATGGCCGTCTTCACTCTCTTTTCAAACAGAATCATGATAGACAAAAAAGGAGCGGGGGGGAGCAGCTATTCAGAGAGGAAAGAGCAAAGGCAGCAGGCAAAGGGATTTGATGGACCCGAAACAGCACGCCGTGACTACAGCTGAGTTGTGGGTTGCAGGCACCACAACCGAGATGCCATTCAATGCAATTGCCCCTCAACTCCACAGTGCAAAAAAAGTTTAGACCTAAAGGAACCTTCTCTGCTCTGAATGCAGTTATACAGAGGCACATACAAAAAGGGTTTTTCCCCCTCTTGATCTAAGTACAGAAAGTCTCAGACCTTATGAGGTTGCATGTCAGACTAGAGATTTGATTGAGCACCTCTTCCCTTCCCTCCCTTCTACTTGCCTCTGTCTCCTCGGTCTGCTTTCTGAGAATAAGCATTCCCAAACCAAGAAGACTCAGCCATGGAGGCTCAAGAACCAGCAAACTACCTTCTCATTAGGGCTTTGCTGGATTCAGTCAACCAGCGCAGCACAAAAGAGCCAGCTTGTGATTGCTGCACAAAGTGGAGAATCTTGCTTTTCAGGGGGCAAATTCAGCACTGTGGAAAGCCCGCACACTGGCTTGATTTTTAAATGCTCCTTTTGAATAACAAGGTAAATAGTGCTGGAGAGTTTAGAGAGGTTCACAAACATAATCTCTGCTAGAAAGTGCTCAAACGCAATTCCTCGCCATTCATCTTTTGCTACGCCATCTCTGAAGGTACGACTTATACTACCTACACACAGTTGGTTCAGAGTTCAGCAGTTCTATTTTTGGACTTCAGATCCCAGAATGCCCCATCAAGCATGGGCTGGTGACTGGAGAAAGGAGCACTGCTGAGCTCTGAATTAACATACAGAACTCACTACTATGGCTGAGCACCCCTTATCCAAAATGCTTTGGATCAGAGATGCTTCGGATTTGGGATTTTTTCAGATTTTGGAATATCTGCATAGATGTAATGAGATTATATACCTCTGTTCTTTCAACAGAGCCTGCTCTTTTGTCAGTTCTTCTCCTCTTGCCTTCTTCCTCCGTAGAGAACTCGAGGAAGTTAGGGAGGCTCGCTTTGGACCAGCCACATGGTCCCAACGGAGCCTTTGGAATTGCCTCATTTTCCTTACAGGAAGAAGACTGGCTTCCGCTTTTCAAGTTTTGGATTCTGAATTTTGAATAAGGGATATTCAACCTGTACTAGCCCTAAATGTGCTGATGGCCATACTGGCTTAGTTGTTTTTAACAGGGATCACATCCATTTACAGAGATGGGCAGATCAAAGGTAAGTTGTCCTAAGAGCTATGCAGAACTTGTTCATTTGGGGCAACAGTATTTCCCCAAACAACAGTCAGGGATGGCTGGCAGCAGCAGAAAACAAGCCTGCTCTGTCCTTCACATGACATCCCTTCAAATGTTTAAACATGGCTATCACATCATGGACCGCACACACACACACGCCCTGGATTACTTTTGGCAAGTCGCACTCTTTTGGCAAGGGCAACCCTGCTCTGAATAACAAATCTTGCCAAGAAAGTCCTTGGAAAGGGCTGCCAGAAGCCAGAGTTGACTTCAAGGAACATAACACCAAAATGCTGCCACACTGGCTAATTCCTAAGTGACACACACTCCTCCTGTTTGAGCCTCCAAGCAGCCCTTTCCTCTGATTTCCAGCTCCCCCAAGGAGCTCTAGTTTACGCACAGTCTTTCTCAAAATGGTGTCCAGTTATGCCACATCACTTGCAGTCACCCTTCTGGGAAGGACCCAGATGAAGAAAGAGGTACTTGGGAGCCCTGCTGGAGGACTGCAACTCACGTGGGGTTTGGAGGGGAAGGAATTGTCTTCTGCTCCACACAGAGTTGCCCACCTTGGTTTAGATCAACAACTTGGCCATTTCTGCACTAGCCTGTTATAGTGCTATTATTCCACTTTCAACATCCTATGGAATCCTGGGGTTTGCAGTTTAGGGAGGGCCTTTGAAGGCACTTGTTTCCAACAGCTGTCTGCCAGGCAGAGGTGGAAGGCAAAGCCTGCACACAGGTCAGTCCAAAGCAGCTGTGGTCTAGAGGTACACTGCCTCTGAACTCGGAGGCTCAATTTATCTCCCAGAGCTAAAGTCTTTTAACAACCTTGACCTCTGATGCAACCATTTCCCTGCAGACAAAAGACTGGTGAAGGAGGCTGTACCTCAACCTAGCTGGGGGGGCACCAGGTTGCAGAAGGCTGTTCTTATCCCCTGACTCACATCCTCAAGTGCATTTCTTGGGCAGATCTGAAAAGTAATACTACTACAATCATTACCATCCAAAACAAGAAAGAAATTACGAAAGGATTTCAGTATGTAAAAACCTGCCCACACCTCACCTCTCCCCTGACTCTTACTGGGCTGTATAAATTCAATTGGCTCTTTTCTTCTCATCACGCCATACATATCCACACCCCCTTTCCACCAATGCCTGCCACCCACTCTGGATTGCATACTACAGTGATTCCCCACCAGCAAACACAGCACATTGAAAATGTTTTCTTTGAAGGGCGGGGAGAGAAAAGAAGAAAGCGTGCCTCCATTCTTGCTTTTAGGTTAAGATCTGCCTATAGAAACCAAATTTGTACAGCTCCTAATCTGCTCAAAAGCTTAACATTTTCTACGCACAAAGAGGTAATAGAAGGTTATGCGCTGCAGCTTGTTTTGGACACACACACACAAAGCCACACAAACTCACCCTAACACACACACATGCGCACAGCAGGGAGTATAACCCATAGGGAATCTCCTGCATTTGAACAGCAACGTGGATGAAAGAAATTTAGAATGGTTTTGAACAGAGCCCATTTGTTATGGAGGTGTGGCAAAACAAGACTTCTAAACAGCCCACCGATTCTGCACAGCAGCTACAAAAAGGGCATTATGCACTCAGAACAGGTCGGTTCTTTGCTCAGGCAAAGCGGTAAAACAATACAGGGAGGGAGAACAATGTGCCCACAAGGACGAGTCACAAACAATCAGGAGAATGAGTTCAGAGAATAAGACCCCCAGTCACTGGTGCAGAAAAGGCACACAGAAGATCCACCACTACCTGGGCTGCACTGCTGTGGAACACAGGTGAGGGGGCTCACCCTCATGCTGGAATGGCCCTCCACACCAAACCCTCATGGAGATATCAGGCGGAAGGAGCTCAGCTGAGTCCTCGCAGGGACCTCCCTGGTTCTTATGAGGAAGGTGCTCCTGCCGGCACTATGAAGTGGGGAATGAATTTTGCAGCCCTCCAGGTGTTGTTCCTATGCATCTCCCAGCTGCCCCAGCCACCAGAGTCAGTGAGGTAGGATGCTGGGTATCACACTGGACGTCTGGAGGGCCACACAATTCCTGAGGCAAATGGGGAAATGTCAGAGCTCAAAAGAAGAGTGTTCATGCTCACCATTATCTTGCACAGCACTTCCCCAGGGCATATGTGACAAGTCACTGCCTCCCCAATAAGAATAAGAATTCTGCCTCTCCCCCAATTAAATTTTCCTTAGTCTCCAAATTTATAGCATTGCAGTAATTTAAAACTCCAGTCGAGCATCTAGAAATACAATTTAGGCACCCAAACGAAAGGGGCAACAGGTAAAGGGACCAAAGGAATGTGAATACACAGCAAACAGAAGATTTTAGGTGGGAATTATTTTCAACATCTCACTCTCTGCAGTACTCAAATTTGGGGGCAAAATTGGGGGCAGGAGTTAACGGAGGGGAACCCCCTCACTCTGCATTTTACATCCCTGCACTTTCCATTCTCCATATCACTTCTTAGGCAACAACCCTGGTAATGCATAATTTAATGGCAAATGTATGCAAGAACATTGACTGTCCATGAAAGATCACCATCCCGCCCAGAACATGCCCAGTTTTGTCTGAGTGTGCCAAGCTGGGTCAGCCCTAGTCAGTCTTTGGATGGACGGCCCCAAGGAATCCCAGGAATCTCCAGGCAGGGCTGGGCAAGAAGATCATCCCGCAACTTGGAGAGTTGCTGCCAGCCAGAGTCGACAATACAGGGCCAGGTGGATCCACTGTGGTACTCAGTATAAGGCAAAATGCCCTGCTCCTGTGAGAGAACCTTGTTCTGTGCCTCCCTGCTTGTGTGAACAGCTAGGTTGTGTAAAAATGGCTCCTGCCTTCTCTCTGAGACCCTCCACTGCTTCAGAAACACACTCAAGGTTAAAGGAACAAAGGGCAGCAGGACAGAGGAGCCGAAATTCTGGCTGTGCATCCAGGAAGCCAGCTGGTTAGCTCTGGGTGAGGCCTTTTCCACTCTCTCTCTGGATTGCTCCTCACCTGTTACTTTAGCCACACAGTGAGAATCGGTCTGACCAGCTCTGAGTGAGCTGCACGTCTTCTAAGGTGGCTGCTCTTCAGACCAGAGGGGACAAGGCACCCACAGAACTGGAATGCGTGCGTGTAGCAGCAGGACGTGAGATACGAGCCATCTTCTAGTTATGAAACAAACAGCTGTGGAGCTTGCAAACACTGGGGGCTGCTTCAGAGACTCAGACCCCACCCACCTTCTGCCTTTGCAGATGATTGTTTCAGCAGGCAGCCAGCCTTCACCTTTGGTCTTTGGGGGGGGGGTCAGGATTTCTTGTCTTTTCCTCTTGTCTTCTTGGGGGGTGTTGTCTTTCCCTTTGGTCTTCTCAGTTATTCTCTACTCTGGTCTTTTGGGGCTCTAGTCTTTATCTCTGATCTTCTCAGCTAGTCCCTACCTCTAGTCTTCTGGGAGGCTTTACCTCGGGTGCTCACAGCTAGTCTTATGATCTCCACAAGTAGTCTTTCCCTCTGGTCTTCTGCCAGAAGCAGTCTCCCATTCCTTCTCTGGAGGTACCAATGGGTCTATCATACTAACAAGGGATGTCCATTCCTGATCTCTGTATTTGGTCTTCCAATACTTCTTGATACAAGGTTCCTGAACACGAACATGTACACGCATGCACATTCTGCTTTATCAGGGATAGGATACAGCTCGGTGAAGGACTGATTTCAGGTATGAATCTCTGTATCTCTACTTAGAAGGAACACAGGTAGCAGGGCTAGAATCCTTATAGCCCCTGAATCCTTGGACAGTCATGGCAACCAGACCCACCTTCTCCGAAAGCCATGTTAACTGCAGATGATGGCTGCTGTAGTTCATAATCGCTAGTGGTCTCCATCACAGATCACAGAACAGCTGGAGCACATCGTGCCAGGTTTAAGAAGGGTCAATGAGAAGACTCAATCTAAAACAGGTTCTTGTAATGTCTCTTGAAGCTGGCTCTGTCTCTCCTATCGCCTTTTTGGCTAGATTTCTTCAGAAGAGGTTTGCCATTGCCTTCCTCCACTGAGGCTGAGGGAGTGCAACTTGCCCTGTGTCAACCAGTGGGTTTCCATGGCTGACCAGAAATTTGAACTCTGGTCTCTTGGTAGTCCTAGTCGAACACTCACACCACGACCCAATGCTGGCTCTCTATGCCATACCCCCCCTTTTCTGGGAGGTTTTTAAATTCAGATTCTTTTTATGAAGTGCCGATTTCTCCTCTCACGTCTCCATTCTTTTGTATGGCAGGAATAACAGCTCCTGGCACAAAAGGGGTGGGCAACAGCAACACCAATACGCCTACAGCAGTCTTGCGAGACAGCCACCCAACTTGTGTTTAAAAGCCTCCAAAACAAGTCTTAAAAGCAGGAGAATCAACATCCATTTGTATCAGAACCAATATGTCTCCTTGCCTCCCACTCCAATTAATTTATTCATTAAAATATTTCAAAATAAACCACTAGTTTCACCAACAATAAAGAGCCAATAAGTGAGCAAACGTCAGGAGCAGCCCTACCCTTATTTCCATGCAAATCCTGGCCTGGTAAGAGTAGCAGGTCAGGTGGGACTTAAGAGACATGAAGGTCTGCGTGCCTGGGGGGAACTTGGGAGAGGGAGTGTCTCTTTTTTTACATATTTTTTCAAAGCCTTCTTTGCCTGGAAAAATTGAAAAATACAGATTACAGAATATTTTCTCTTTAGAATGAAGAGTGGCAATCTATTTAAGACAAGGTGTTCACATATTTGCTGCCCCCAAAGTAATTTCTAAAAACAACGTACGAGCAAGAATTTATGAGGCAGGGGGCTGCCTGCTCCTCAAACTGACCACTTCAAAGAGAGCCCTTCTAGTTCAGCTGATCAGGAAGCTTTTCTGGAAGACTACATACAGCATCGTACCACTGTATTCCTGGTCTCAGTTTCCCTTTCCAAGTTCTGTTCAGGGGAACGAGCGCACGAGGTCTGCTTGATACTGTGGAAAGGTGGTGGAGACTTTGTAGCCCTATTTGCAACACTTATTATTATTATTTTTTTTAAAAAGCAAGTTCAATTTGTAATTATAATCTAAATATACTCTACTTTTAATATATCAAGCTTGATGACACTATTCCAATGCAATTTATATTCAGTGGCCCCTCCACTTCCATGAGGGTTTGGGGTGCTGAACCCTCGCAAAAGTGGAAAAACTGTGCATAACGTTCCCCGTGCTCCCCTCCCCTCCGTTCCCTTCCAGGGCTCCCCTCTCCCACTCCTTTGTCTTTTGCTCAAGCGCAGAGAAGGGAGGCGCACACGCGCAAGCAAAAGGCAAGGGAATGGGAGGAGGAGAAGTGGTGAGGGAGGCACGTGCGCCTCACAAATAATGAAATCCACAAAGGTCAAAACCACAAATGTGGACGGAGGAGTGCACAGTAACTTCTCTGTTCCCAAAGCAAGAAAACCACTTTCAATATGTAAAGGATACTAAGTACTGCATTTTTCTTAAAAATTTCAATTTTTTCTTAAAGACCCATTTCCCCTCCAACATTTCTGGAATTTTTACATCTCTAAGGGAACGAGAAAGTGCAGCCGTGGTCAAGGCAGTCCACGGTCCACCACTAATGCTGGTGTTCACCCCACTCCCTGTGACCGCCAATAGCGTGCCAGCATGTCTGAGGTAGTTTAAGACATTTTGCAAGTGGGAGTCAGAAGAAGGGTGTCAGTCACTGCACTATGCTATGGACAGAAAGACATGGAACGGTGGCAGTCAGAGAAGAAGGCACCTGGCCAACCACGGAGAAAGAGCAACCCTGCCTGCCCACAAGGTTACTGGTACAGGAGAGGAAATACGACCATTCACAAAGAGCGTATTAGAATGCCAGAGCCTCCGACAGCGTGCTTATTATCCATCCTCCCAAACAACCAAGGTGGAAAATGCCAGAGCCTGGATCGATACTTCTGGAGGCTATGACTCCCAGGGCACAGGATGACGGCTGTGGTGGCCAGAGATCTGGGGACATTCTGGGATTTGGGTTCCAAAAGGGGATTTTTTTTTACCCCCAGCTCAGGAAAATGCCATGCTTATTACAGTGCTAGGGCCGAGAAAGAGTGACTTGAGTGAGCCCAAGCCTGCACATCCAACCATAATGCAAAGAACGTGCTGCTACTTTCAGAGTGGCTAAGGGCAAGCGGACTGGAAGGGGCCATGCATTCTCCATTCAGTCCACTCACAGTGACAGAGGAGATCCCAACAGAGGCAGAAGCCCATCAGTCTCATGTTCAACTGATGTTCTTAGAAGCTGGGAAACCGACCCCAGGGGGCTCTTGCTAAACCCTTCCACTGAGCAGAAGAACAAAGCTTAAGGCCAGATGCCAACTCAATGAAGCCCTAAAAAGTGCCCCTTGTCATCTCCAGATGCCTCCTCCCCTCCAATGCTGCCCCTTCTGGATCACAGCCATACAGAAAAGGTTTGTAGAAATTTAGGGTGGGGAAGAGGGGGGAAAAAAGTGAGGAAGGAAATCTATGAAACATTGGTAGGATTCTCTACCATTGCTCCCAAAATGGAATGGACCTTCCCAACGGCTGGAGACAGCACGTGGAATTACTTCAACACCAGAGAGAAATTTCCACTGAGCAAAAGCAGAAAGGTCAAATCTATAGAGTTTGGCAGCCAAAATGAACCTCCTACTCTGCCCCCAACCCTTGCTTAGGGGAGTCTAGCACATTGAAGGTTATGGGGAGGTGAGCGCAAGTGAGCCAGCCGTCCTCGTGCTCCTTTGTTCTCAGCGCTAGCAAGGCAGCTGAGAGCTCCACTTGGAAAAAGGAAGACACTCCTGACAAATCTCCACCTCTCTTTGAACATCTCCAAACAGAAACTCTCCCCCAAAAAGTGCAACTACCAGGAAGGTATCTTGAAGGTCCTGGAAGGATCAAACTGGCTTAAAAAGAAAAAAAAACTGCAAAAAATTCTGTAAAAAACCCTTTAGTGAGGGGTTTGGCAACTGATGACTTCCAAGAAGTTTAGAACAGATATAGAGACAAATGCACACATAAAGGGATAACTTTTTTGATATTTTTATGTGTAGCTGTTTCAAGGTTTACATGGCGCCTCAAGTCCCAGATCTAAGGGGGGAAATGGGACATAAATAAAATTAAATTAAAATTAAAATGATGTGGCTTTGTGTTTTTGCTTTTCTGATGACTTAGCTTAGCCCGCAATTGCTTCCCTACAGTCAGGTTGCAAACTGGAGGTAGGTGGGTGTGTTAACAGCATTGGCTGTACAGAAACACTCAAGAAATGCCTGCGCAGGATCAGGAGAAGAAATGCAGCTGAAAAGCTTTTGAGGGGTGGGCACCATTTACCTCACCAGGGAAAAGGATTCTTTCCCACAGCTTGAGAGAGTGCCCACAACTGGTACCTCGGACTGTGAAACTTGTGTTACGAAGACTGCAACCTGGCCATTCAAGCAGAGTTGACTACCATCTAAATTATTTGGGGAGGGGAGCTCTGTCACCAATCAAACCGACGAAAATGCAGCCTTTCATTTTGCAGTTTTACAGACTTAGCCATCTTGATGCAGAACCAACTCCTGCCCAAAATTCTGCCAAGTGAAATTCACTCCTGCTGCCTCAACCCACTCTCTCAGAGAAGCTCCACACTGATGTTTCAACAGGATGCCAATCCCCAGCAAGTTGTTTCCAAGGAACAGGGAAGAATGGACCTAAACAGCCCTGCTGAAACCAGCTTGAGAAGAAAACAAGATCCACTCTCCTTTTCACACCACAAAAGATGGACTGTGCTCGTCCACTGGCTTTTTTTCTTTCATCTCGTCTCAGCCGACTGACCTCAAAACCATTGTGTGAGGACCAAAATGGCACTAAGAAATAAAACAAGCCACAATTGAAAGAAACCGGTTGGCGTGCAGGAGGGGGAGTGGAGAGACTGTGGGAGAAGAAATGCTGCAGCTGGCAAGCCGAACAGCTTTTTGCTTTGCCACTATGAAAGGGGAGGGTGCTTTTCTACACAATCCGAAAGGAAGAGGCTGACTTTTCCAGCCTCTCCGGGAAAGGGCCACCAAGGCTCACTGGTCTTCCAAAAAGCAGAAAAGGCCAATAAACCAACCCAGTGAAACAGCAGCGTCCAAAACTTGCCCACTGCCTATTGTTAACATTTTTGTCCACAGCTCTGTGAATGTCCAGGGGTCTCAGCTACCTCTAAAGCTGCAAGTCAGCAGTAATTTCTACAACTGGCATCTTTAAAACCAGGATGCAAGACAAACCTGGCTTAGGTTCCTGGCCAGGTATATGTCCCCTCTGCTCTCTCCTGGCACCTGGAAGCAGTCTGCGATGCCCAAGCTTTGTTCCCCCCACCCTCCTTGTCTGCTGCCCCCCCAGCATCCCATTGTTCTGTCTGCTCCCTCACAAGCCGTGTCAGTCCTGAGAAGACGGGAGGAGCCGCCGCTGCCCACCCTCCTGCCCACAATCTGTCAAGTCGGCTCCTTTGCTCCCGTCTGCCTGCTCCCCTGGGGGAAGAAAATTTAGCAACATACCGTCACGTGGCTTGTCTCCTTGCTGGGAAGATGGAGCGCTGGGCGCATCGCTGACCTCGATTTCTTTTCTCTCCAGCACAGCCGGAGCCGCTTTGCTTGATTCCATCTCATCCGCACCGCTGCTTCTCGGAGACCCGGGGAAACAGGACTCATGCCCGGTATTGCTCTTCTCGCCCTTTGCTGCCGCTGCCAGCTCTCCCTCCCCTCTGCACACTTTGCCCTGGCCCCCGATCTCAGGGATCTGCTCCAGCTTGCTGTGGTACTGTCCAGGGCTGGCCAGCTCCCTCTTGACTGTGCCACTGCCGCCGTTGCTGTCCTGGTCTTCTCTCTTCCTGGCAGATGGCTCCTCCATGGGGAGGGAGGGATGCTCCTTCACTGGGAGGCTGGGCGGCTCGGCATTGTTCTGCGCGGTGGCGCCCAGGCTGTGGGCAGATGTTTGATCTTCTGAGACAGTGGCCGACCTTTTCATTGGTGCGCTGGGCTTTCGGGTCATGGGGCTCTCCACACTGCCACTAGGCGACACCAGGCTGGTGAGGAGCTCTTCCCGCGCCGCTGGCTCGGGGTATTTGTCCGCTAGATTCAGGGCTTGCGGGACAGACAAATGGGAGCACTCCGACATGGCACGCCTCATCGCCTTCCTTTGGTGTGCCCCTCGGCTGAGGAAACTGCCCTCCGCCTCTACCGAGCCCAGCTTCTCCTCCGCTTCGGCCAAACACCTCTCCTCTTCCGTCTCGGGGCCGTTGTTGAAATAGTCGCTTTTGAAGTCATCCTGGGCCAGTTCAACAGTGGTCGTCGGGGGTCCCAGCTTGGGCGCCGCTGGGGACGAGGCAAACCCACACTGAAGGTAGCTGTCATTGACAACTCCTACCACACTATAGGCAGTCGCCCCATCCTTCTTCCCAGGCACCTCCGGATCACTCATGCCACTCGGCAGGACGGGGCTGAAACTGGGGTTCCAGACGCTGATTTCAGGGTCTTTTGTGTATTTGCTGGATTCACTCCCCAGCAAAGACAAACCAGGTTTTTCCTGCTGACACCTGGCCACCTCCGCTGGCTCCCCCAGCACCTTCTTACCTGCTGCCTTCTCCTGATCGGTGATGGCCTCATTTTGTCCCAGGCTGGCAGACAGATTCCGTGCGGGCTCCGTTTGCCCTGCCTGGAAGCCTGCAAGGCTGACGTCCTTCGTGCTCCCTTCTGTCTCTGAAATCAGAGACCAGCTCTCAAGGTGACCCGGGGCTGCCTGGTATTTTTTGCCTTGAGCCTCAATTTCCCTTTTGTCCTTGGGGGTCATTTTCAGCTCTTTGTCCAGCTTCCCTTCAAAGAAGCACAGCTTGTCCTCATCTGTGAAGCCCGTGCTTTTCACCAGGCTGTCTTTAAGCTGCCCCCCGGAGTTCACATTCAGCCCGATCTCGTTGAGCTTGCCCTCCGTCCTCTGCCATTCAAATTCAGCTTTGCCAAAGTCCTTTTGTGTCTCCATGCAGTGAAAGGCTTCCGAGAAGCTGTCCGTGTTCTTGGCTTTGCACAGCTGGCTGTATTCGGAGAGGGGTGCGTGTGGCTGGTTAGAGAGAGCATCTCTGCTTGCTTCTCGCTTTCCTCTCCTCCAAGCTGTAACACCACCCAAGCAAGCCAGGCTCACAGGCAAGCCGATGCAGTGACGACACATTATGCCCCCTCTGCTCATATTTTTTTTTGAAAAAAAATACCATCCCCCTGCATCCTCAAAGCTGAAGCACTCACCCAAATATAGAATAACGTTTTAGCTAGACCCTTCAAAAAATTACAGGCACTCAAGGCTTTAGCCTTCCTGGACATAAAATGGAAATTTCATTTGCAAATGCACTTTGGGATGCCCAACAAGATGCTCTGCTCGTACTTTTTCAAACAGTGCAATGAAAATGACATAGGAAGTGAGATGGGAAAGACAGCCCACCAGCCCCATTCTCTAGAGCAGCAAAGAGGTCAGCCCCCCAAGAATATTGTAATATTCCCCTTACTGAGCAGCAAACAAAAGGAACATTCCAGAGAACTGCTCCAGCTCAAGACAAACCACCTTGGCAGACGTAAGCCCCTCTTTCTTTCACCCAGGAACGTGAATACATCTGATGTCTTTTTATAATAAAAGAATCCATAACAACAATCTCCCCTGTGACAGAGGTTCTGACTACTGGACTAGATGAAAGGTGTGTCAGTTGGGAGACGTCAAATTCAAGCGCACCCATCAAGTTTGTCTTAAAGCAATCTCTCTTCCACCACCTGGAATCTGTGTCTTAAGTAGGTACCCTGCTATTCAAACAGCAGAATGTCCCCTTTCCCTGGGGAGGGGAGGGACTGTAGCTCAAACCTTGAATGCAGAAGGTCCCAGGCACTGTCTCCCACATTTCCACTTCACAGGATCAGGCCCCAGGGAGACACATAGGCCTATGCAGCCTGACTCCCTAGAAAGCCTCTGCTTAACAAAATAGATCTAGATGGACAGACAGGATGATGCTTCCACAGATATGGACAACTGTGGCACAGCAAGATGTTTCTGGCTCCAATTCCCACATTTTCTCTCTTCTGACTATGCTGGGTAGTGCTGAAGGGCAGCATAGGCCCCAAAGAGACAGAGGGCCACAGTTGGCCATGCTCGACCTGGTGCAAGGCAGGATCCTGGTGTCTCCAGCGTCACCCCCAGGCTTAAAACAGGTCCGGCGCTTCTCTACAACATGGTTCTTACCTCAACCTAGCAGTTTCAGAAAGGCTTTAAAAAGAAGGCTTTCTTGATGATTTGCCCAAAGTCTCTGGTCCACCTGAAGGGCACGATACGATGCAACCTCATTCAGTGAGGAATTTCTGATTCTGCAGAAGTGATGGGACTGCAGTTCCTATGAGCCCTACACAGCACATCCAATGACGCAGGACAATGAAATTTGCAGTCCATCAACATCTAGAGAATTGCATGGTCTTTAGGCCTGTTACACAGGCAAGCAACTGCCATCATCAAAGGCTGTTTTACCTATCTTGCATAAACTCACAGCATTTCAGCTGCTCCAACTGCCAGAGAGTTGGAAGAGACCACAAGGGCCATCCAGAGCAACCAGACTCTGCTGGGAGTGTTTTAACTGTGTCTTTCCGCACAACAGGAGGTTGGACTGGATGGCCCTCGTGGGCTCTTCCAACTCTATGATTCCATGATCTTAACTCTGTCATTCTATGATTCCATGACAGAGACAGAAGGAAGGTAAGAATTATGTGTGTGGTTCCCTGGACTGAAATCAGTATTTTCCACCCTGCAGGAGAAGATGCCCACTCCAGGGTTCCAGGAAACCTGATCTTACTCCAACCAATAAAGCTTCCCATGTACTTGGTTCTTGCGACCGTGCTGAAACCACTCTGTCTTGTCAAAAACCCTACCACAACCCTGCAAGGCAGTGCTCTCCCCAGTTCACTCACGTAATCCTGCACCATACTTACCTGGAGAAAAAGACAAACCCTCAGATGTATCACATTTTAGACAACTGTGTTATTTTGGGCTATCCCACCCACCCCTGCCCTTGGGAGTCAGTGTTGGGAGAAGGAAAACGAGAATGGGGGCTCTGCTGAATGGCTGTACGTTCTAGGTGGCAGGTGGCACAATCATTCGCTTTTCCCAACAGAGACGGGAAAGTGAAGGGCGTCTCTGTGAAATGCTACACACCTGGACTAACTGAAATCTAGCTTCTGGGCCAGGACAGCTCTACAAAGAGCTGTCCAAGTTGCAAAGAGGCGCAGCTGTGCTACTCACAGTGGTGGTACGTGGACCAGTGCCTGGCCACAAGCCATCAGCTGCTAGTCTGCAGAGAGTTTCCAGGAAAGAAAAGAGGAGAAACAACTGTGGTCGATGGCCACAAACATGTGCCTGAGTCTTAGCACATGGGAGAAAAGTTCTGAGACTCCCCCACATCAGATGGCTTAAGCAGCACTAGAAGCACTACCCACCTCGGATCCTGCACCAGGAGAAAGGTGGGATACAAATTAGACAGAGAGGCAGACAGACAGAACAAGCAAAGAAAGCATCACATTGCTTCAGTTGAGGGGTCTCCTGCATTCCCTTCCAGAAAGTGGAATACTTGGGCCCCTCAGCAATTAATGCTACTCTGACTCTCCCAGGACCAACACTCTTGATCTCCCTGTCTGGTTAATGGGCGCCTGGGCTGAGGAGCATCTCCCAGCAGAAGGACAGCAAAAGATGGGGCCCCAGGATTATACAGGACAGAATCAACAGAAACAGAAATGTACAAGCCTGGTTCATCTCCCATTTTACCAGCAAAGGAAACACTACAAGCAAGTTGCTAAAAGGAAAAGGACTTTGACTTTGCTTCCAGGTGTCAGTCAACTGTTGGCCTTGAACCGCCTAGCTAAAATGAAACTACTGAGCAGGGCCTGGTGAAAACGAATGAACACTTCTCATGTCCCTGGACAGCTGTTAAGCTTTGGCCCTGATGCTGACAAGGACTCTAAAACACATCTGTCTGGTAGCAGGGGCCATGCCCACAGCAAACAGCCCGGCAACACGGGCACGGCTGCTGCCGGGAAGAGAGCGGGAACGCTACCCCTACGCCACCGTGCAGCAGTGACAACTCCTGCTCCTTAGTTTGCTGGGAGTATTTTTAGACTCCTGAACTGCAGCACACCCCCTCAATTTATCCTACTGCATTTAAAAATATAAAGTCACCCACCCTTTCTCAATCCAGACGTTTGACTCGTTGCATTTAAGTACAGGGTGGAAGCCATGTCGGAACTGTGAATCAAGCGGCGTAAAGTGGTATTAACCTTTATTTCATGACACTCCCCAATTATCACCCACCCAGATCGGCTGAACACAAAAGAAGTGAGAGCTCATGTGTGCAGTCTTAAATTACACACACACAGACAAGGCTAAAAACTGGCTGTCACCCTGACTGCCAGCCCTCCCCAGCTGCCGGTGTTGCCACGGAATGTCAGCAACCATTCTATCTGCTCAGGGGGAAACAGAAGATAACCACACAAAGAATCGAGGCAATGGAAGCGAGGTGCTGGTTTTGGGGGGTGGGATGGGTGAAGGGTGGAGGCAGGGCCAGGGGACAGACAGGGTCATGTGCTCCCATCCAAAAAGGCGGGTGGGCACATGAACAACCAAACTGACAAAAGCAAGGAGGCTGAAATAATGGGAAAGTTCATAGTTTGGGAGCGGAACGGAAACAGAGCAGGAAGCTGGCCAAGAAGGTCCTTGAGGGGATGCCACAAAAGCCTGATAGCAAAGGAGGCAGGGAAGAGAGAGGGAACTGAGGGAACAGGGAGAATAGTAACGGAGACCCTCCGAGTTCTGCGAGGGAGCTTTGGAAATGCCACATCAGCACACCAGGCCCAAGCTGCCAGCTCCCACCACAAAAGCCTCGGGTTTCGAGGGTGGGTGGGTGGGTCACTTTGCTTCTCACACAAGTACTTTTTATCTGTTCGATGGTTTTAAAAAGACTTTGCAAACAAACTGTTTCAAGCAAGAGACCCCTTTGCACCTGTTTCCAAGACAACAGCACCTTCCCGGATGGCAAAGTGCTCCTCGATGAGCCCAGGAGATACATGCGTCTGCTAATTAAGCAACCCTATCATCAAGCAGAGTCACCCAGGCCGATTGGGACTAGTGGGGATGTCTGATGGTAGGAGCGGCAGAACTCCTACGAGAGATTTCATACCCAAGACCTCTGCCTCATTTGTACCTACAAATGACTAATAAACTGTAAGGAACAGGAAACCTCTTCTCCTTCAAGAAACACGGAACCAATAGAGGTTAAATTTTATTAGATATGGGAGAAACCAGGGATGGCAGCACCCAAATCTTCTGAAGAGTTCACTGGGAAATCTTGGTAGAGACATACACACAGCACCTGCTACTACACAGCCAGTATGTTGTAGTGGTTTAAGTGCTGAACTAGGAATCCAGGAAACTAGAGTTTAAATCCCCACTCAGCAACCCACTGGTTGAAACTGGACAAGCCGTACTTTCTCAGCACCAGAGGAAGGAAGCACCAACCCACCGCGGAAGACATCATCCCAAGAAATCCCTGTGGTACATTGGAGCTGATCTGAAATCACAGAACAACAACTTGAAAAAAGTAGTTTCTGACTTACGGTAACCCTAGACTCCCTTTCATCAGGTTTTCTTGCCAAGATTTGTTCAGAGGGGGTTGCCTTTGCCTCCTTCTGAGGCTGAGAGAGTGTGACTCACCTAAGGTCACCCAATTGGTTTCCATAGCCAAGCGGAGATTCAAACCCTGTTCTCCAGGGTGGTTGTCCAATCCTCAAACCTCTACACCAAGCTGGCTCTCCTTTTAATTCATGTGTGATGCTCCTTGGGTGCCATTTGGGAAAAAGGCAGGCTATCAGTTAAATAAATAAAATAGTATAAATGTAAACAAATAGACTCTTAACACAGCCATCTACCTTCCCAAAGAGCGGGGAGGCTAGTTTCCATCTGGGGGAGGTTCCTCCAGGGAAGGGATAGATTTGCTCCTGCTCTGCAAGCACTCGAGGTGGGGCCCACCCAGACTGGCCGGCTCACACAGAAGGGACTCCGGCAAGCCACCGGGCCTCCTGGGGCACAAGGCTCCATTTGCAGCCCAATTACCTGTACATTTTTTTCATTTTTTAAAAAAATCTTTTTAGTTAAAAAACGTTAAGTACGAAAAGGAGAGCAGACAAAAAATGAGCAGTAAATAACAGGATAAAATCAATATCGATGTCTACAGACCATATCGCAGTACTGAAATATCATCTGGAATCATAATTTATTTTATCCAACTGCATTGTTCCCAACAGTCCTGTGAGTTTTGGGAGCTTGTTTCCATGTGCCCCTGGGATTCTTACTACAGCTAATAAAAGGAAACCAAATTTCTGTAAAGTTGCCTGTGCATCCATCAGTTCTTTAACTTTACGCATTAGTTTAGCAAACCGATTGTTTCGCTAAAACCTGTCTTTTCTGATTTGGAGCAGCCTCCTTGTTGTGCTCACGCTTCTTTTAAATACAGGAGACTACAAGGAGGAGAAAATAGTGTGAAAAAGAAATAGACTTGCTGCAGCTAAATTAAAGGCGCTGCCTTTAAACACCTTCCTCGTTTGCACCCCCTCATGCAGGAACCACACACAGACACCCCACCTCTCAGGAGGCACACAGGCATGCAGAGAACAGCACTTCCCCCAAAACAGAACTACTTTATGGGTTATGCAACCTTCATGAATGATACACGACATCTAAGAGACCACAGCAAACATCAGGGCTAGCGTGACTCAAACTTTCATTTATTATTCAGCCAGGAGTCTTCCATGCAAGCCAGTGCTACAACACTCTGTGGAAAGGCACCAACTCATCAACCGAGTTGCAAGGGTTCTAGCGAGAAAAGTTCTAGGTAGGGCCTAGAGGAAGTAATGGTTCTGAAAGCTGATTGGAGCAGGCTGGCAGGTCTAGGTTGGGCCTGCCACCATCCCTCACGTTCCTAAACCGGTGGGAGGCGCTGCCAGGTTACATTTGCTTTAAGAAAAACGCTGATGTTTACTGGAGAAAAACTCTTTTTCATAGTGGATACAAACTAATGCTTTCAAATAAATAAATTTTATTGACTGGAAAACTGTGAAAAATTTCTCTTAGTAAAGGGTAACTTGATAAACATTGAACAATCCAAACAGGTCAAATAACCAGCATTAAGCAACGTCTCCTGTTAACGTGTTCTATAATTAGGAAAAAAAAATCAAGTCACATAAAAATGATAGAAAAACATTCTCTCCAACACAGGTGCAAAATGAACATAGCTGAGTGATCAGATACACAGCGCTGCTGAGGATATATAGACGTAATATCTATATCTATCTATCTATCTATCTATCTATCTATCTATCTATCTATCTATCTATCTATCCATCCATCCATCCATCCATCCATCCATCCATCCATCCATCCATCCATCCATCCATCCATCCATCTGGGATTAAGTGTCAAATATGTATTAATGAGCAACTTGGCTTAAGACACATTTGTGTCTGTGCCTGCTGATATGGAAACAAGGTGGAACAGAGACCTCTGAGCATACACAGCGGGCACATCCCTGGACTGTGTACCTCATCTAAGGAAGACTGTCTCCTCACTGCAAGACATGTCACTGAATTTTCAGAGGGCCACTTGGAGGGGGATTTCTAAATGACTCCACCTTCCACACAAACATCCCACAAGGGCCTCTGAAACACTTCTATGTGGCTGCATTCCATAAGGTTGCATACTGCTCTCCATGCGGGTCAACAACCCTATAAAGACAGAAGAGGTTTCTGCTGACTTTACAATTCATCGAGCTTTTGTCTATGAACTATGGTGTGTGTGTGTGTGTGTGTGTGTGTGTGTGTGTCTGTCTGATTAGCAAAAGACCTGAATGCACCAAGACCCCAATCTCAGCTGAAACAAGGCGTCAAGAAGCTCCCAGTCAGCCACACGAGTGAGTAGGTGTACCAAATACATAAACAAGGAGAAGCACATAAATAGAAGCTATGGAGCTTGGCTTACAATGTCAGTTCTTCAAAATCTGGCCGTTAGCGCCGTGAAAACAGGCAAGCGGAATCAAACAGGTTCTTTGGGGGAAAACAGCCAAGACACAGTCATGCCAGGTACCGTTTGTGCGCTGGGCGCAGGATTAACAGTTAGGTGCTCATGCCAACCCACCAACATGGAGCCAATTCCCACACACAAGCTGTAGTATGCATTATTGCTGGCAGGCCACGGTTGCAAACACACACCTTTCTCTTGCCTTTGCAGCTGGGAGGGGCTGTCCGATTTGGCCGGCCTTTTCCTGCCTGGCTCCTGAGCAGCGGTGGTTCTCAGCGACGGAGGAGGAGGCCCCCGGGACTTGGTGGGCCTCATGTAGCCCTTCACTGGGGGAAGCGCCTTGGCTTTCGCCTCTTTCTTGCTGTCTTTCATTACTTGGTCGCCCTGGTCAGCAGCAGCCTGAGGAACCAAGGCCGCGCTCTCCCTGGCAGCAGACTCTGGACTTGGTGCCTCTTTCGGCTCTACTGCCTCCTCCTTCAGATAACTAGCATCCTCCTTGCTGGCCTCCTGGACTGATGGGATGAGCTTTGGCTCACTGGCATTGTCAGGCTCCGGATGCTCAGAGAGGACTCTGGGTTTATCAGCAGAAGCCGCTTCCTCCACATGGACATCTTCCGGGACCTTATCTGCCTGAGCCTTACTTCCTAAACCCTCTAGACATCCAGAGGCCTCCTCTTCTGCCTTGCTTCCTGTTAAGACCTCCGCCTCGGTGCAACTACTGCCCACGAGGGCTGCCGTCAGGGCCTCCAGTGTGGCAGCTTCTTTCTTGTTCTCCCAAAGGGATGGCAATTCCACAGAAGGGACACTGGTTCCTCCTCCAACAGAGCTGCCTCCTTCTGTTGCAGCAACCATCTTTGGTCCCCCTTCCACCAGCAGTTTTGTTAAACCAAGTCCAGAGTCTTGTGTTGCGCCTGGGAGTTTTATTTCTCCACCTTCTCCTGAAACAGAGCAGACAGCTGGATCCTTTCCTGCTCCAGCATCTGCTGTTGGAAGTCGATCTGACGGGGGACGTTTACTTCTCTTCCTCTTCTCTCTGGTTTCATCACCAGCCTTCATCAAAAGGGATGCTTCTAGTGCAGCCTCCGTACCTTGCAGCTTTACCAAATTCTCTTGCAGCTCCTGCTGATCCTTCTGGTCACCTTTGTCGGCATCCTTGGGTATTTCAGGAAGAAAAAGCTGCCCCTTGCTTTGCTCACCAACCAACTTGCCTTCTAGGAAGGGGCAACCCTGCCCTTGACCAGCAGCAGCTTCCTCAAGAGTGCCAGACGGAGCAAAGGGTCCAAAAAAATGTGCTGTATTCTCCTCCCAGTGCATCTGATGCCCTAGGAGAAGGCTCTTAATATTTCTGTTTTCATCCACAAACTCCGTTCCTCCCATGGGAAACTCCAGACCAGGTCCCTTGGGCCCTCTGCTTGGTTCTGCCTTTGCTTGAAGAGTAACAGAAGGCAGGGAGCCACTCGCAGCCCTTTTGCTTTTCCGGTCACTACCCCGTTTGGTGGCTCTTGTGATGGAATCCTGCTTATTTGCAGACTCTGAGCCTCTGACCCTTTCCTCCTTGTTGCCTCTAGGGGAAGAGTGCTCTTTCGACTTTTCCTCTTTCTCAGCTTCCAAACCTGTATCTGTTTCTTCCTTGGCTCCCAAAAGAAAGGACTCTTTCCAACAAGGCTCATCCTTTTTGTTTTTTCCCTTCCCTGCACCTAGAGGCCTTTCATCAAGAAGAGACACAGCAGAGGCTGGGCTGGCAGCTTTTGCATCCTTCAAGAGTTGATCTAATCCTTTTGTCTTGCCTTCCTTAGCTGTAGCCATCTCATGACACACAGCAGCTGGCTTAACTGGCTCTGGCTTTGCCTCCAAAGTGCTATCAATCTGGTGGCCCTGCCCTTCAGCATTCTGCTTCTTTGGCTCTTCTGCCACCAGCTCTGGGTGTAACTTCAGGGTGTCTTTTACACTGTCCACATCAGATGCAAGCTTGGCTTCCTGCCCTTTATCAGTGGAAGGTGTCTCTTTGGCTTCAGTCATCAGCTCTGGCTCGGAACTGAGTGTCTTCTGATCGGAAGTGGGTGGCTGCTCAGAGCAGCTGCTTTCTTTAGCCCTGCTCAAGTCTTTGCTCTTCTCGTCTTCAGTTTTTTCCATTGGTTTTGAAGCAGGAAGCTGTGTGTGACTGTCGCCCAACTGTTCCAGCAACAGGGAGCCGCCAGATACTGGGCCTTTATCAGCAGAACCGATTTCTTTTGTTAACTCAGAACTCTTGGTAGGCTTGCTCATATCGGATGTCTCCATGAGGAATGGCTGCTCAGAAGGACTTTTCCCAGGCTTTTTGCTTTTCCCATCACTGCTCCTCTTCTTGGGTTTGCTCGTCGGCAACAGTGGAGCAAGGTCCGGGATGGTGGGGCTCTCTAAAATGGGAAGCCCCTTCCCTTTATCTGACATGGTAGTTCCCTTTGTCTCGGCAGCCGCCTGAAGAAATGCAAGACATTCTGTCTCTTTGCTTGGTGCTTCTGAGATAAAGGGGCATGCTGAGAGAGGGAAGTCAACCCAGTCAGTTGTTCTGGTAACTGCCTTGCATGTCTTTTCTGCTGTAGGCATTGTTGCGACATTTTGCAGCTTCACTGTATCTCCAGCAGTTTTCAATGGTTGGTTGGCAGCTAAGAGGTCAGTCCCTGCTCCCCCATGGCCTGTTGTCTCTCTAGTTTGTTCAGGGCTGGCCCCTTCTGTCTGAAGATGCCCGGAGCTATTTTCTGCTTCCAGGAAGAATGGAGGCCCGAGAGAGCTTTTCTCTGCAGGTCTTCTGCTCTTCCCTTCACTGTTTCTTTTCTTGGGTTTCTCCACCAGCCCTCCAGAGCTAAGAACTGTTTGGTTATCCACCATGCTGGAGAAGCCCACCTCTGCTGTAAGCTCAGCTTCTTGGGCACCTGGAACCTTGCTGGAACTGGCCTTGCTCTCTGAAAGGAACAGACGCTGCTCCGACTGATTCTTAGCTTTCTTGTTTTTCCCATCGCTGCCCCTCTTTTTGGGCTGCTCACTCCCCAGCCTGGGCACAGGCCCAGCTGGCTGTTCCAAAGGACTGGAACAGGCTCCCTTGTTTGTAACGGTGAAGGGCACTTTCGGACCGTCAATGGCCTCAGCAGGAGGGAGGGACTTTGCTGGGTCACACTTAATTTCCAAGAACTGGAGAGATTCTGCTGCACTAAAGTCAAGCTTTTCACTTTTGGCTGGACCACTCTCCTTTGTATTTGTTGACAAAAGTACCCCAGTGGGGCTCGACTCAGGCAGAGGCTCCACGGGAGCAGAGCTGCTTTTCTTGCTTTTATCAGAGGAACCTCTTCCCTTGGTCTCTTCAGTGGCTTGGGCTTCAGCAGGAGACCTGGCAACTCCTTCACCAGCCCCTTCGTTCTTTTTCTCCTTCCTTGGCTTCGCTGCCAACTCTTCCCTGCAGGGAGCTGGGGCCACCTTCTGACCTGCAATTGCAGGTACTGTGGACGTGGCCTTAACTTCCCTGGTTACTATGGCTCTGGTCTCCAAATCAGGGGCCAAGTCTATGAGAGGCAGAGGCCCTCCTTGCTCTGCGTTTTTTCCAAAAGGACTCGTTGCCATAGGACCGGCCTGCGTGGGTGGGGAGGTAGGGCCTCCTTGCTTACTCTGCTCAGCTGGGTGCCTCTGCTCCACTTCAGAAGATTCCCTCCGTTTGCTCACAAATGTTAAGCTGTCATCACTCATAGCTTCCACTCTGCTGAATTCTCCTGCTTTTGCATCCAGCCCTGGTTTAGACAGGCCTTCCATCTGCAGGATGGGTTCTGCTTTTGTAGGAACTGGGGGGCAGTTCTGAGTGTCTCTTTCATTCCCTGAAGAAGCCTCTTTCCCAGGAACTTCTCCAGAAGCACTGAAGAACCCCTTTGGGCTCTCCTGGGGCTCAGCCAGGGAGACCTCAGGTTTACGGGGCTCAGCAACACACGGAGCCCGCAGCCTTTCAGCGCTGCCCTCCAACGTCTCTGCCATCCTCGGCTGCTGGCTCCTTTTCTGTTTCGGTTTCTTCTTCTTCTTCTTCAAGGCTGCTGTGGCTTCGACATCCCAGCCCTCTCGCAAAACGTCTCTCGGAGCCTCTGCAAACTCAAATGGCTGGCTGCCCGCCTTCCTTGGAGAAGCTCTGCTGCGAGGGGATGTTCCAGCAACATAGCTGTATTCCGCCATGGAAAAAGGGTCTCCTCCTTGGTCATGACTCTTCTGAGCTGGGAAACCTACAAGAAGCTCCTCTGGGACGTCTGCCACAGCCACTCGGGCAGGCTTTGTTCTGCTGAACCTGTGGTGGTCACTGGCTTTGTTAGGTTGTCTTACTTGGGCAGGAGGAACACCTGGAATACAGGAAGTCTGCTCAAGTACCAGAGCAATTCCTCACTGAGAGTAATGGCGCTAAGGGTCCCAACGCCTACAGCAGGGTGAGCAACCCCATGGGGCCAGAGCCCAATTAACTCCTGTGCCCCCCCAGGCTATTGCCCCCCAAAGCACTCCCAAAGGCTCCAATCTTCATCTGAATCCTTCCCAAAATGGTGACGTTGTGTCACTTTCTGTAGCCAATTTGCGAAACACCTCAGTGAAATCAGAGGTATTTGTGGGTGCTAAGATGTTTTTGGTGTGGGCCTGGACATGTTTTCACATTTTGGGGCTCTCTATGCAGGTTTTGGGCAAAACTTGCCCCAAATTACACCAAATTCTTTTTCTAAAATGGGAGTTGGGGGCTTCAGAGGCTTCAGAAGGGGGCCGCAGGCTCCCCTTTATTCCTCTCTGGTCTACAGCCTACAGTAGCATCACCTCTCACCTAGCTGCACCATGGGAGGTGGGTTGGGAAGGGTACCAACCCATTCAATTTTACACTTCATTTCTCTCTGCCTCTACCAAAATATCATCCAATACGGACAAAAAGTCTGCAGAATTTTTCTATGAAAGATATTCAAGCAACTGCTTTAATACTTGAAGACGGGAAGCCTTAACACTTTTCTGAGGGTACTTTCAGGGCCTGTTTTGCCTCTTCCTTCAAGTAAGAAAAGGCCAGGTACACAAGCAGGAACTCTAGAAATAGAGAACTCTTCTTGCAGGAAGTGAAAACACCGGTGAATAAAGATGCGGCAGAAGGTGGGCACAGGTGAATGGAGAAGCCAGACAGGCAGGCATAGAATGATTTAAAGGAAAACTTCTACAGGTTTGGGAAAGGGGAACACAGGTTGAGGCTGAGCCCAAAATGTTTCTTCTTCAATGCAGAGACCCCGAAGCCCTCTTTGTCCAAGCTGGGTCCCCAATTCATCCTCCAGTTCAGCAACAATAGCACTGTGTGTTTATCAGGGAAGATGGAGGACATACCAGAACTATTCTCCCACACAAATGCAAAGCAGTATTCCTAAAGAGTCAGCTACAGAATGACTGCCTCAATGGCCAAGAGTAAAAATTAAACCAATGGCTCTCAGAGACAAGAAAGAAAAATGAATTACAGAGCAGAAAGAGAAAGGATTTTAGGGAAACTACCCTTGCTACCAGTGTGATGTTAGCAATCCAATAAGGGATGCCCACTCTGGGGTCGGAGAAGGGGAAGCAAACAGAAAGAAAGATGAAGAATAAGCTGAGGCAGTTCTTTAATGAACCACAGCAGACGGAGTTTTGCCCCTCTGACAGCAGAAGGAGAACCGCCTTGCAGTAGGAAGGAGCTGGAAGAACCATGCTTGAAAGAGAGCTCGGCTCTCTGGTTTCCATCACCTCTTACCTGTGGGTTCCAGGGGGACTTTCTCCTGAGCCAGCTCAGCAGGCTTCTCAGAGCTGGGCTCAGGCATCTCCTTGGGCTTGGCTGCTTCAGCAACAGCAGAAACTGGCTTTTCAGTCAGAGCTTCTTTAACAGTGTCAGCTTTGGATTCTCCTGGGGACACACTTTCTTTTGATGCTGCTAGGAACAAAAGCAGAAAGAGATCACTGTAAGAAACAAGAGACTTTTCTGGCACTTATGTCTACGGCCAGAAGTACAATCTCAGACTGCAGCCACGGTAAGCATGGTCTGCCCTGACACGTGACTCCCAGAGGACACTGAGCAGAACGCTGGCCTGGACCACTTTGGCACTGGGACTGTGGTTTCTTTTCCTAGAATCCTGCCTGTCCAGTTAAAACCCTAAACAAAGGTTTGTGGGACAGGTGGGAGGTCCCCATTTCTTTTAAATCCCACCACCATCCCGCATACAGATCAACTGGAAGGGCTTCCTACCACCTCCACCATCACATGAGCGAAGCAGGTTCAAACAGAGAAAGTGGGGCTTTCCTAGCTGCCAGAAAGAGAAAAGAAAGAGGCTCCCTACACTAATGGAATCTATCTTGGCCATGGCCTTCCTTACCTGCAGGCTCCGGCAGATGCTCCACAGGTTTTGGTGGCAGTGGCTGCTTTTGCTCCTCTGGCTTCTCAGCAGATACTCCGGGAGCCTTCTTGCTTTTCTCATCAGGTTTCTCCAGTCCAAGAAATTGTTGCACTTCTTGGTTGGGGAAGGCAGGTGTCTTAACTTCTTCTTTAGGAGATGCCTTTCTCTCCTCTGGCTTCTCTGGTTGTTTGGGGGCAGAAGGAGACTTGATCTCCTCTGGCTTCTCTGGTTGTTTGGGGGCAGAAGGAGACTTGCTCTCCTCTGGCTTCTCTGGTTGTTTGGGGGCAGAAGGAGACTTGCTCTCCCCTGGCTTCTCTGGTTGTTTGGAGGCAGAAGGAGACTTGCTCTCCTCTGGCTTCTCTGGTTGTTCGGGGGCAGAAGGAGACTTGCTCTCCTCTGGCTTCTCTGGATGTTTGGGGGCAGAAGGAGGTTTGCTGTCCTCTGGCTTCTCTGGCTCTTTGGGGGCAGAAGGAGACTGGCTCTCTTCTGGTTTCTCCAGTTGTTTTGAGATAGGAGGCGGCTTGCTTTCCTCTGCTTTCTCTGGAGGCTTGAGGGCAAAAGCAGCCTTGTCCTCTTCTGCTTTCTCTGTCTGTTTTGGGGGAGAAACCTTCAGTTCTTCAACTTTTGGGGTAGGAGAAGGTTTATCTGCCCCTTCCTGTGTTTGCTGGGTGGGAGAGTCCTTGGTCTCCTTAGCCTTTTCTGTGGGCTGAGCAGCAGCAGGAAGTTTTGGTTCTTCTGCTTTGGGGCTGGGCAGTTTGCCCTCCGTTTTCTCTGCAGACAAGGTGAGAGAGAGCTTACTGTCTTCTGCCTTCTGGCCAAGAGGCTGGGTTGCAGCTGCCTTTTCCTCTGCTTGCAGACTGAGGGGAGTCTTACTTTCATCCACTTTTTGACTGGAGGAAGGCTTGCTTGCTTCCTCCTTGCTGGGAGACCTGCTACTGTCTTCCTTCTCCTTGTGCTGGTCAGGCGAAGGCTTGCTCTCCCCTGGTTTCTCCAATGCAGGGGAACCGCCTGCAGCCGGAGATGTTGTGTCAGTGGCCTTCGCTTTGGGTTCCTTAGTTGCAGTGGCTTCTGAAGAACCTGTTGCAAAGAAAAAGGAGAAAGAGCTGCCTTTTCCCATTTGCAGTGCACTCAGACACTGTCTGATGATCAACAATTTCCTCTCGTCAGATCTGGCAGCACCTAGAACCAGCGGCATGCAAACCACTCAACCCTTCTTGGTTGTTACCTTTAAAGTCCTACATGGTTTGTGTTCATGTTACCTACAGGATCACCTTCTCCCATATAACCCACCCCGTTTGCTCAGGTCCTAGTCCTAGTTCTGGCTGACATTTGCTTCAGTCAGCCAGCACTAGGCTGGTAACTGTTAACCAGAGGACTTTTTATTCAGCCACCCCAAATTGTGGAATGACCCGCCAGAAGAAATTCGACAGTCAGATACACTATCTAATTTTAAAGCAGCATCAAAGTCAATCTCTTCCAGCAGGCCTATCTGGAAGGTTTTCAAATTATGAGTATTTAAATTATGAACTGATTGTTCTTAATATGCATGTTTTTTTAAACAACGTTATGCTCTTTTAGCTGACTGTTTTTAACTAATGTTCATGTTTTTTAACACTGTTACATGTCTATTTGTTTCTGCATTTTAATCTGTTTTTCCCCATCTTAATCCACTGGGAGAAGTGGGTAAGAAATAAATATTACTACTGTTGTTGCTGTTGCTGTCGTCACTGCTGTTGAGCTGCTCCTCAACGGTCAAGTTTCCAAAAGCAATAGGAATGCCAATGGCTAAAAGCAGTTAATACTTCCCAAACTAACTCTTCCTGAGCTCTCCTGTGCAGCTTTTGATTGGGAGTTCTGCCCCAAACACCCAGATCCCTGGCACACCAGAGTGCTACATCTGCAAGGAAACCTGGCACCATCGGGCTATGGGCACTGGAGCGGAAGGAAAGAGGTGCATCCATGAAGTGATGGAAAGGAAAGGCAGTCATGGAGCTGAGGGGAGAGGGGCATGGAGGCTGAGAAGAGGGGAGATGAAGAAAGAAAGCAAGAGGCAAAGAGGACCAACATGTATCCCCAGTTCCTCTTGCTGACAAGGCTATTTTTTTCTGGGTTCCTACAAGCAAGGCTATTTGGCACCTAGACCACTGCTTTACAGAAAGATCTACAAACCAAGCCCTGTGAAGAATGGTTGAGCAAGGTGGGTGTTTTTACCCTCAAGAAGGGAAGACTAAGAGGTATGGTAGCCACCTTCAAACTGAATTGAAGTGAAGCCCCCTTGTTTGGGAAGAGGGAGCAAACTTGTTTTCAGCTGCCCCAGAGGACAGAACCTGAACTAACTGATTCAAACTGCAAGAAAGGAGATTCTGAGTAAGAAGGAGGAAGAATTTCTTGACTGCAAAATCTGTCAACAATGGAACAAACTACTTCTGAAGGTGATGGACTCCCCACTCGCTGGAGATTTTTATGGGCATCTGTCTGCCAGTGACGCTTTAGCTATTGATTCCTCATCTGTCAGGTGCTTAAGCTAGATCACCACCAAGAAGTTCCCAACTCTACAACTGCCTGATTCTGTGATCTTCAGGAAAGCTTGTTCAGGAAGCCCCAAACTCAGCTGGCTTTCACACAACAGTTCATGGGGTCTCAGATCAAGCGGAAGCTCACCGGCTGGAGATTCTTTCAGCAGAAGAGATTTGTGGTCAAACGATGGTTCGAATCCCATCAACTCTTCCAGTGCAGGGGCAGGACCAGTACCAAGTAGAGAAGGGGACACTGCCGAGACCAACACAAAGAGAACGTTCGGAAGGCCTTTTTCTTCCCACTACCCCTTTTTAAAATATTTGGAAATAACATAATGCCTACAGCCAAGGGGCTGCTCTTTGCTGCTGAAGGAGAAGCAGATTCAAGCCCGTCTGCTCATCACTTGGACAAACTGCAGCTCAGTTACAAATTAGTCCTCCAAGTACCATGAATCGGGATTCCAGGTGTGTGTTTGAGACATTCAAGTCGGGTTCTCCTGTCCAACAAACTCCATGGCCCACCAGGTAAGTATCACACCTCCTGTACCCCCACCCAACCCTGAGGCTTAGTTTGCAGGGATCACACTGCTAGAACCGCTCAGCAGCCAAACCACTTTGTAGCAGGATGTGCTCATCTCAGCCTCACACAGCTACCTTATTCACCCAGCAAATGAGCACACTTGTAAAAGCAGGGTGGGAGGTGAGATTCAATTCAAGAATACACAAGAGGGAATGTGTCCAGAGGAGGGCAACCAAAATGGTACCCACGAAGCCCAGTGAGGAGCAGCTAAGGGAGCTGGGTATATCTAGCCTGGAGAAAAGACAGTTAAGAGGTGACATGACATGTGAAGGGATGTGATATGGAAGATGGTGCTCCTCTGCTGCTCCAGAGACTAGGACACAGAGCAATGGCTTCAAACAACAGAAAAAGCAATTCCACCTAAACATTAGGAAAAATTTCCTGCCAGTAAGAGCAGTTTGACAAGGGAATCTGCTGCTGGGGAATGTGGTGGATTCTCCTTCTTTAGAGGATTTTAAAGAGAGGCTGGCTGGCCATCTGTCAAAGGGAGGGCTTGGATGGTGTCTTCCTATATGGCAGAAGGGGGATGGACTGGATGGCCCTTGGGGTCTCTAGGATTCTATCAGTCTATGAATCTAGGGGGTGCCCAGGTGTCAAACTCAACTAGGTTTTTCCCTCTCACCTGACAGCTGAGACTGCTTCGCCTCGGGTACTTTAGGCTGCCCTGCAATGTCTGCCAGCACCGCAGAGGGGCTTCCCAGAACATGCTTCTCTGCAGCTTCAGAGACCTTACCGGGCTCTAAGAGAGAAATAAACCATTTACACAGAAGACAAGTCAGGGCCTCCAGCTTGCCCAGGACTTTGGTTTTGAATTACTAGAAACCTAAAGAGTGAGATTTCCACACAGGATGGTGTGAAGTGAAAGAAAAAATGGAACGTGGGAAGCAAGGGCCATTTAAAGGTCTGAGGCTAAGAACTGTATGGGTGAGCAGAGGTCCCAGAGTGCCCCTACCATCATGGCTCTCCTCCTGCCTCTTGTCCCTTCAGGGGAAAAGAAGAGGAGCTTTAGTGCCTTAGAAGGCACAGAGAGAAGGAGGGTACCAAGTTGGATTGTGCAGGAGACAGCTAATCTCTCTCCTCCCTCTCCCTCCTTCCAGTTTTAGTCAGACAGGAGGATGAGGGCAGGAACGGTACATCTTCTTAGGTGAGAAGCAAAGAATTTTGGAAAGCGTTGGCTAACGTTCTGCTGCTCTCTCCTGCCTCAACCTCACCCCCACCAACTAGGCGCTTCCACACTTTTAGGTTGCCATCTTGTACTGCGGAGTGTAGCATAAACTATGGATCTGTGTTATGCTAACCTCTTCTCAGCACCCCACCACCACCACCATTTAGTTGTTTCAGTCCCCACTCTGAGGACATTCTGTGGCTGGTGGAGAGCAGGCAGGAGAGTCACAAAAGTGTTTGGCTCAATCCCCATAGTCAGATGCAGACAAACAGCATCTCCTATGGAGATCACCGAGGTCCTCTCGAGGTCTCAGTGGACGACGTATGAGGACAGAACAAACCCTTCTCTGATCCCACCCATCCCCAAATGGCTGGGAGGGGGCTACACAGGCTAAAAGATGAATCCTGAGGGGGCTCTGGGCATTCCAAAGGGAGTAAAAAAATATCAATTTCCGCAATGACCCAAAAATGCGTATGTTAGACTAACTGGATGCAAGCTTACAGTTGTCATCTAAAACTTTGGGACTGGACTTGAGACTACTGTCAGGGGCAGAATTGTTTCTTTAAACTGGTCACTTAACTTTGGGCAATCCAACTTTTCCTTTCTTGCAGTAGCTTCTGTGAAAAACTAAGGAAACTACAGCTAGTCCTGCACTACAGCCAGAAGGGCAAGCATCTTTGGCTGAAAAGGTGTCCACAGGGGCACACAGGCATCACTTCAACCACAACCACCAAGGGAACAGGATAACAGTCTTGAGTCAGACATGTGCTCTGCCATGGGCTGCCGGGAGCCAGTCCCCACAAAGGGGCTACAATGCTCCTGCTTAAGTCACATGAAATGGAGACCAGCCTCCCCAATTCTGAAGTTTTTTTTACCTGGGGGCTCAAAGAAAGGTGCTCCTTGTCCCGCCATAAATTGTTGAGATCCCAACCAGAAATCTTCAGGAAGTCCCATTTCTTGTGCAGGTGCTACGGGAGACAGGGAGCAGATACACAGAGACCCTCAGGTGAAACCATTCCCAAAGGTGGCTTCACTCATACACAAAAAAGACTTTGGTAGCCAGATTAAGCCCCACCAGGCTGGAGGCTAGCAGTTCACCCACAAGGGAACATTTCTCCATTTTAACGAACTCTGGGTAACTCTGGAGTGGCTGGCTGATACCTGGCTCACCTGAAACACTCACCTGGGCATGCACAGCCCAGCCAGAGAACGGATAACAGAGGTATTCTGAAGAAAGACCCAGCTGGAGACCCATCTTGTGCCCTGTCTCCCACTCTGATTTTTCTTGCCCTCTGGCCTTCCCAGTTATCAGCCATCATTGCTTCCACCAAGTGCTTTGTTTTTTGTTTTTCTTCTTTTTAGTTATAGTTATCTATTGTACTAGTTTCAAAGCAGTAGTTAAGCAAATCATGATGCATAAATAGAGAAACTCAAAATAGGAATTAAACAAGCAAAGCTTTTAATAACTGAAAAGAATGAATAAATAAGAAGGAACTTCTTCTCTCACAAAATCCTAGATCAAGAATGAGAAACATGTGTCCTTGATGTTAATGGACTTCAACTCCCAGCATTCCTCACCACTGCCTATGCAGGATAGAGCTGCTGGGACTTGAAGGTTGCACAATTCTTAGAGGGTGTGTGTGATTTCTGGCATAAACACTTAAAAAAACTGCGGTGTTGAGGCCTAATGGATTGCAAAGGGGAGACAAAAATATACAGGTTGGACACCACCAACCAGAAAGCTGAAGGCCACAGTAAGGAAAACAGTCTAAGGTTTCCAGTGACATCTGCTAATTCCACCCACATCACCCCCCACCCCCCCAAGTTTTCAAGGCCCAGCTCCCCCCTCCGGACCTCCTCTTGTTCCTGGTGGCAGCAGATCAGCGTGGGCTCACCTGCTCGTTTCTGGTTCAGCAGCATCTCTGCCCCCGAATCTCCACTCAGGAAGCACAGTGGGTCAAAAACGTTTGCAGGAGAGCGTGGGGCCCCCAGTGGGTGGGGCTGCTGTTCAGGTACTCCCGCAGCTCCGAAGGTGCTGGAAGAAATAAGGCAGGTTGGGCACGGCGGTGGCTCCACTTCCCCCATGGGGAAACCGGGCTGTCTGACATAACAACCAACTATCTTGCAGGACTGGGGACTCAGCCTAGTTGTAAACAGAGGTTGGATGGCTCCCTCCCAGGGATACTTTTTAATCATGGATTCCTGAGCTGGCAGCAAGGGGGTGGAAGAGATGGCCCTGGGGGCTTCGTCCAACTTTGTGATTCTAGACCATTTGCAGTGAGGTTCATGTAGGCACGGAGGGGGTGAACTGCTGGCCGAACCAAGACCAGTCTCGTTGCATCTCTCAAGTGGGAGGCGAGGCAAGGAAGACCCAGTGGCTCTTTCACCCAGGGTCCCCCTTCTAGGGTGGTCATTCCAGTGAGGAAGAAAACCCAGCTCCAGGCAAGGGAGGAAAAGCTTCGCTAATTTCCTCTTGCTCTTCCCAGATGATGCTTTCGTAAGAACAGCGGAGAGAAGACCTGCTAACAAGTGCCTGGGAATCAGGATTGGAACCATGCAACCCTCCAGAGGTTCTTGACCTGCAAAGCCCAGCATTCTTCACCACGTATTTTCCTGGGTAGGGCTGCTGGGAACTGCACTCCAACAATACATGGAAGGCCAGAGGATTCCCAGGCAGAGGTAATTTTGTGTCACCACCCCTGCCCCCCACCCCAGGCAGAGCCAGGGACCACAGTTGCTGCAGCACCCCCACTGGGTTACTGTTGGTCAGCTCATCCCCCTTAAGCTAGAAGGAGAGGGCAAAGTATGGCCGGTGGGCCACACACCACCACCGCAGGCCAGAAAGTGTGACCCCCGGCAACCTTAAAGACCCCAGACTCCCTTCAAATTTTTAAATTTAACAGCAAAGGGATGGCTTGCAATCTTTTTTAAAGGTAAAATGTTGCACCTGAAGGCCCCTCAAGCAGCAATGCATCCTTTTTTTTTTTTTTGGTCTCTGGTTTCTAGGCATTGAGGGCCACAAAAACATCACTGGGGGGGGGCTGCATGCAGCTCTGAGGCCACACCTTGCCCACCTCTGGGCTTACTCATTTTCCAGTCCCAAACACCCAGGGAACAGGGGGCCAATGCTAAAGCCCCCCCAGGTATCTGGGATCCATCTGCTGCCTGTCTGTTCTGGCTGCAGAGAGGAAGGAGGGCTGAGGATCTTGAAACTGTGGTGAGCAAAAGTTACAAAGGGACAACAAGGCATTTAATCAGAAATTAGAACTTTCAGCCCATGTGGTCTTCATATTCCTGTGCAATCCTTCAACACAAGAGAGTCAACACAGAAGATTAAAAAATTCAAAGGAATGCACAAAACCATGACTTAACAAGCCCATTTCCATGGGGCAACGGCAGGCATGCAGGCTATCAAGATCCACAGAATTTTAGAGGGAAGAAAAAAGCCTAGTGAGAAAGCAGATTATGTCCCTCAACACTTTCCATAATTAATGTGAGTTTCAAAGCAGCCGAGGAGGAAGAAAGATGTCAACCATGCAGAAGAATTCCTTAGTGGCGCTTGAAAGCGGGAAGAGTTATGCAACAGACAAGCACAATGGAAAACGGTACCAGGGCCTTCTTTGGAAGCTCCAAAATACTCTCCAAAAGGTGGAACATTCATCATTTCCTGGGGAAGCAGCAGCAGGTCGGACAGGACGTCTTCACGGTTCATCTTGAAAGGCTCTGAAGGACAATTGCAGGGGTCACATGCCTTTCACTCTTGTCTCTTATGCAGAGGGATGGGGTGGGCTGGTGGCCCATCTTGACTTGGCTTCCCAGGGCAGTCAGATCCTCCCCCACACCCCACATTTCTTGCTATCTCCAATGCCTGCAGCAGTAGGCAACTGTAAGAGGTTATGGGGCTAAACTGGGCCCCAGGGAACCTTGGAGGGCCTTACCTCCTGCCACACTTACCCAAAAAGGGCCTTACCTCCTGCCCCCCCACAGCTAATTTTGTTTGGGAGCATCATCACTGGACCATTTCAGGCCCAGGATAGGCCTTTTCCCAAAAGTAAGTGATGTCCAGTCAACTTCTAATCACTTCCTGGTAAACAAAAAGGCCCAAAGGTAGCCAACAAGAGCAGAATTGTTCCCCATGCCCTTCCCAGCTGCTATTTGGAGGACAATCAGCGGCAAAAAAAGGGGGGACATTGTTGGTTCCTGAGGGCCACAAACACAGCAGCACTTTCCCCATTCATTATGTAAGGCCCTCTTTCAAGCTTGACCTTCAGTTCGATACTGTGGATGTTTCTGTTGCCAACATTTCTCTGAGAATGCACAAGGTTTTCTTTCACAACAGGCCCCAGCCAGATAGTGTGTGATATTTACAGGGAGAGAGAATTTGGGACGGATCCTCAGCTGAGGTTGAATAGGAGAACTGGCTTTACTTCTTTCAAGATCTGGAATTCACTAAAGCATTGGCCTTTTTGATATCATTACTCTTCAATTTCCATCATCTCTTCCTATTGGTTGTTCTGGCTGGTGCTGATGAAAACTGTAAGCCAAAAACATCTGGGGAGGGGGAAGTTGCCCACCCCTGTATAGACTTCACACAGCCCTCTTTCTGTTGCCACCACAAGCTGTGGGATGCACTGCAGAACGAAGAGACTGCTTTTTAGTGGGCAAAGAGAAGCGCTGCACCGCTTCCCCCGCCCCAGTGGTTTTCCCAGCAGAAGGGTAGAGGTAACTTCTGGCTGTCTCATATGCCTCTCCTTTCAATTCCTAGCCAGACCCAACAAGTGACCCAAGAAATGAAATCAGAGCCATTCAGAGGCTTAATGTCCCTTCTGTTTTTGCTGCCTACCTGGGAGCTATCAAGCTTCCAGCAGGCCACCTTATGGCAACTCTCTGAACACAATCAGAGATACTCTTCAGCAAAGGGACGTAGCTGTTTGAGGGAGAAGACTTGGGGCATGATTCAAGGACAGCAAGTGGTGAGTTACATAAAGTAACGTGCTTTGGTGGTTTTTAACAGTAGGGAAAACAAAGGGAAAGATCTGGATTTTCTGCTTCAAGCATCAAAACATACTGCGAGGTCAACCCTAACTTTGAGCGGTTGAACCCATGAAAACCGTGCAGGATTCCTGAAATTTAGAGAAGCAGCGACTTAGGCTGGGTTCCCACGATGCTGCATTGCTGTGCTTTCACATTCTGTTGTGAAAACACTGAGATTTCAGAAACTAAATGCTGAACTTAAACCCCTTCTGTTTCAATCCCAGCAACTGTATGGAATCCTGGGTTGGAACAGAGTACCTCACGCATGCTGAAAAAAAGCTTCTCCATCAGTATAATGACCCCTACCTCACCAACCTCATGCAATTATAATACTTACCTGTGTTTAAGTGCTACATCTGACCACAGCTAAGGCCCTACAGCTAAGATACAGACACCAGCTAGGATGTGAGACTGAACTCTGAAACAAACTGCAAACCATGGAGTGCATTAGCCATAGTTAAGTGTTGCATCAAGATTGGGCAAAAAAAAGGGAAGGTCATTTCTCTGCCACTCCAACTTGTAGGTGGATCAACAAGATGGACATCATCTCCCCCGGTGCCTGGGCATGACTGGACCTGGCATGACAGTCTGTGGTTTTACTGTACATTTGGGAGCCACAGCCAAATATGTTTACACCTCTCCCCCCTCCCTCTATATGTCTGCACGAGAACTGAGATCTCCTGGAGGGGCCCTTCAGTTGTCTGATTGGCCAGGGTGATGCACGGTGAGAAGATACGGGAGGTCCCCTTCTTTGCTGCTGTGGCACCTAAGCTGTGGAATACCCTCTCCTTGGAGGCTTCATTGGTATCTGTGCGGCTGCCATTCCAACACCAACTGAAAACATGGTTGTTCTCAAAAGCCTAAGTGGTTTCACACAAGCCCCCACATGTACACAGTCCAAAACTATTTTAAACCACTCAACCAATTTTAATCCATCTTTTCAAACCCATTAAATCATTTAATATGTTTTAGCCTTTTTTATAGTTTATTGTTCTAAATTAGTCATACTGTTTTTATTGGACACTGCCCTGAGATCTTTAGACAGAAGAGATGATAAATATTGTAATAAAATAAAACTAAGGGCCATAGTCACTGTGGGTAGGGGAAAGGAACAATGACATCTTCTATGCAGGTCAAGCCCGAATAATTGATTGCTGGGCTTGCCAACATGTCAGAACCAGTGATCCACACAAAAATGGCTCAGGGAAATGGCTCACTCCTCCTGATGCAGCCCAATTTGACAAGGTTTTTGACAGGAAGAAAGAAAGCGCTAATCTAATAAATGGCTAATTTCTCAGATAAGGCAGGTAAAAAAAATGCATCCACCCAAGGCATAGGTGCATATTTGTAAGCTGATAATGACGACCTGCCACTTCTTGATAGTTTTCAAACCTGGTCCCTCTCTAAACATCTATCTTTTCAGCTCGTGCCAGAATTCCCATTACATCCTTGACTGGGCAGAGGCAGCTGAGCACGGCGGTGACCTCCTTGCAGACAGGATGGCTTTTCCAAAACAAGCCTCTTTCCTCCAGCTGGGCAGCCTCCAACATGCTGAAGCAACACTCCTAAGCAAAGCTGGGCCAGGAGTGCCTTCCACATTTAACATCCATGATCGTAAATGAAGAAATTCAGTTACACAGATGAGGAGTGAAAGGTTGTGGAACTGGAGCATAATGGAGCTGGGGGTTGGGAGGATACTGGATAAACACACCAGAAGAGGAACTCTTGGTGGTTCTCTCCCAGTGCCACCATGCAGAACCAACCTTTCAACGTCAGCTTCCATGGACATAACACAGAGTCACAGTCTGCATTAGGGCTCCTTTTCACTATCAAACCTTAAAAGCTCCTTTCAGGACAGTTATTCTGAGGTAGCAGCCTATGTAAATCACACAAGAAATCCTGGGGAGCTTTAACCTCAATTATCTGAAGGAGCATTCCTGATTTCTGGATCATTCAAAGCATTTGTTAAAGCAAGGGAGGGATGACTTCTCTTCTGCTCTTCTAGTTTCTCAGGAACTGAATGGAAGGCAAATCAAGAGCCTCACCAATCTTGGTAGGTTTTATGGGTTCCTGAAACCCTGACACACAATTTCAGCTTGTCAGTAAGCCAGAAAGAGTTGCAGAGGATATCCTGAGATCCTTCCTTCGGTCCAGAAAGGTGGTGACCACAGAAAACAAGCATACTTAGATTCCTTGCCCCTACAAGGGTAATCCTCCCTTATCCAGGAATCTGAAAACCTCCAAAACCAGCATTTTTTCCTGCCAGCTGCTTCCTCCCACCTTTGAGGTGGCAGCTGCAACTGGCTGTCAGCAAAAAGAGAAAGGCTGAGGATCTGTAAAATGGCAGGAGACGAGGATTCATGGGGCGCACTACACTTGAATTCCCACCATTTCATAGATCCTCAATCTCTCTCCATCCTCACGTCTCATACACAACACAAGTAGAATGAGACACAAGGCTATTCCAAAAAGGTACTGCATTCCAAAATAAAATAAAATAAAAATCCAAACTGTGGAACACTTCTGTTCCCAAGTATTTTGGATAAGAGAGACTCCAAAGGTAAGTGAAAGCCATCGTGGGGGCCTAACTGAAAGCTATTCCTGCACATCAGCTACCACCACCGACTCCAAAAGCTCTTTTTTGCATGGCTGAAGCAGGGGTGGGGCTTCTGTGCTCCTCAGACGCTGGCGGGCTCCCCCGCCCAGAACTCCTCATCACGGGTTATCCTAACCAGGCATGCTGGGAATTACAGTCCAGCGGCATCTGAGAAGCCTGGGATTCCTATCCTTGTGTTAGCAGAAGCAACAGCAACGACTTCCCGCAAATCCTCCCCCTTCCCTTGTTCTTCAAGAGAAACAGAAGACTTAAGCCAGCTTAAAAAAAAAACTGACACAGAGAATAAATCAATTTAATGGTGCCATCATACACCCTACACTAATCTTTCTGTCCCAGCCCTGCAAACCAGCATTCAGAAGCTATTCTGAGCCAACTGCGGTGTGAAATTGAATGGTAAGGACTGGCAGGTCCAAAGAGCCCCTCCTCGCACAGGCAGCCATGTGGAGAAGGTGAAATATGCTTCAGCTCCTTGTGTCAGGTTGGGGGGCGGGGGGAGGAGAGAACAATCCAGACCCACGTTTATGCTCCACAACACAGCCATTGTCACTCTGGTGTGGCACACAACACATCTCATCATGCAAATGCTCCTGCAGCTGTACTGTCCATGGCAACTATATGGGCTTCATTATCGTACTTATTAATGGAATTAACACATTCAGCACAGCCAGGAGCATGAAGGGATGTCATGTCAATGAGAAAGCGGGCTTGTTTTCTGCTGCTCCAAAGACCAGGACAAGGAGCAACGGATTCAAGCTGCAGGAAAGGAGATTCCACTGAACGTCAGGAAGAACTTCCTGACGGTCAGAGCTGTCCAGCAGTAGAATCTGCGGCTGCCTTAATGGAGTGTGGTGGAGTCTCCTCCTTTGGGGGTTTTTAAGGAGAGGCTTGATGGCCATCTGTCAAAGGGAGGGCTTTGATGGGTGTTCCTGCATGGCAGGATGGGGTTGGACTGGATGGTCCCTGGGGTCTCTTCCAACTCTATGATTCTACCTCACAGGGAGACTGAGTCATGAGAGGAAACCACATGCATCAGCTGAGGAAGATGGGTAATTCAAAAGGTGTTCCTTTCCTCTCATGTGAATCTAGTTTGGCAACACACTCACTCTCTGAAAGACCCACTAAATCCTCTCAGGCATCCTCCAACCTGCCTTCGGGTGGAGGAGACACAAGCCTTGAGGAAAAAGCAACCCAACAGTTTGGGATCCTGAGAGCATAATGCACTCCTATAACCAGGGCAGATACAGTAACTCTGGTGAGCCTTCTTGCACAAGGGCTTTGTCAATTTATGGCAAACCCATGAATTTAATGAGGTTTTCGTAGGCAAGGAATACTCAGAGGTGGTTTTGTGACTCCCCTCCTCTGAAATACACCCCATAGCACCTTGTGGTCACCTTCCAATTACTAACGAGGTCTGACTCTGCTTAGCTTCCAAGATCAGATAGCATCTGGTGCCTTTGTGGTATTTACGCAAGGTGGAACCTTTTATTAACTGTTGTCTAGTCAACTTTGAAGAGAGGCCTCTAGGTGACTTTATCCTTAACTGCCCTGTTCACGTCTTGCAGATTTCCCTGACTGAGTTTACCCATCTGTGATATGTTCTTCCTCTTTTCCTACTGCCTTCCACCTTACCAAGCACTAATGTTTTTCCTACTGAGTCATGCCTTCTCCTGAATCTTAACTCTACCTATTATGCAGACTGGCAGGGGTGGTAATTCTAAACTGGTTCTCACCATCCATGGAAACAGAGCTCACGAGGCACCATCAAAAGTGCACTGAATATGTCAGTTCAAGTTTGCTGCAGCAACACGAAAAAGGCCAACAACTGTCAAGAAGCACTCTGCGTGCTTGGAGAGTCCTCTGTGGGATTCCGGGCTGCAGTGTCTCACTTCTTTGCATGCAACAGATAATTAACCTTTTACCACCTAGTAGCTATCAGTGACAACCGCGATCTACAGCAGAGAAAGATGCTTCACACAATGGGAAGAAGGAGGACCCAAAAATAACACAGGTGTTGCTCACATCAGGAGGCACAGTGATCAGCAAAGTAGAGGCAGGTGAGGAGGGCAGATCTATTCCAGGCCTTCAGTTCTCAGAGAAGGGAGGAGACCTCCACTCTCTGACAAACCCACTGGATATGGAGACTAGCCTGGAAGTGTTTTCACATTTGGGCAATTCTATTCCCACCCTGTTATCACTTCATGCATCATCTTCATAATCAAGAAGGTGTAGGACACTGCCATGATTTCAGTTTAAAATTACAACAACAGAGGGTTGTAGGCTTTACTTTTCATCAGGCTCCCCTAAAGCTGCTTCTCATTGTTGCTTCTTACCTGTAACATCCATGGGCTTAAATGCAGGCTGTGACTCAAAGCAATGGCCCCTCTCATCCGTCACCCACGAGTCATTGCGGTCTAGAAACTCCTGGTAGGACATTTTTTCATCCATGATCTTTCCTGTGGACACTGGAAAGCAAAGGGAAAGGAACAGTGCTGTTAGTAACAATCAAGCAGAGACTGTTGTTCTTATGTGCTTCCCAGTTGATTTCAACTTAACAGTCATCCCATCATAAGGTTTTCTTGGCAAGACTTCTTCAAGGAGGTCTGCTACCATTGCTTTCCTCTGTAAGAGAGAGTGTGACTTGTTCAGGATGACCCAGTGTGTCTCCACGGCTGAGCAGGGATTTGACCCCTGGTCTCCCAGTAATTCTAGTCCAGCATTCCAACCTCTACACCATCCTGGGATCTGGCAGGGATCCCGCAATCAAATGAAGCCCTTGGGTGTGCTGGTAAAAACCTTTCAACTGGATACTCCACCTGGCCTTCTAACTTAGGGTGATGGTTAAAAAGACAGGGATAGTTTCCTCAAGGAAGAAGGAAAGTAGTGGTATTCATAAATCTGATCTTCTGAAATCACTTAATATTCTCTCTAACTCATTCCTCAGATCCTGAATTCTAGGTATATTCCTAAGGAAGATATATAAAGCTGTTTCTTTAAAATCTCATGCTTTTCCTTCAATTTTTGAAGTCAACCTACTAATCTGCCTTCCAAACCATCCAATTCCTCCTCCAGACATCTTCCCTCCACAATTATCAGGTACATCAATATCTTTCATTCTTTTAAAAATTATTTTTCTTAATTTCACATTTGAAACTCTTGCTTTTATGTCCCAAAATGCAAGATACCTGCATTGAGGAATGTGCTTTTCTATGAAAATTTAGACATCTCCAAGGTATGTCAAAATATTATCTGTAGTTTTCATTGCCTGCCTTATCCACCTTCCATCACCTGCAGCCTCTCTCTAATCCTTGCATTTTTTGGTTACTGACCATAGGCAGGAAGTATTAATTGTCACAGATCACTTTTAAGGTATCTTAAACAGAAGTCTAGCAACATGGCTAAACAGCAAGTAGTTCTACTAACCAACAGAAATTTATGAAGTGCCCTTGAGCATACACAAAGCCAATCTCACTACAGAGGAACTGAAGCCTGGCAGTTGTCCTTACCAAATTTTGAAAATGGGCCTATGGAGCAACAAGATGGCCTCCAAGGTTGTATTTTTAGAAATCAAACACTGTCAGTATGCTGTTCACATCAGAGAACACCCAGTCTCTCTCCTCACAAACACGGTACCCTTCACAAATACTTTTACACACTTGCTCACGTATGTGCATGCCCACACACTCAGAGGGATCTCTTGTAGCTCCCTTAGCTGTCCACAGACTCTACCCATCATCAGCCCAGGGGCTGGGGAAGGGGCAGAAGGGGTGGAGAACAGAGAGGAGGGGCAGCTACGGCTGCTGCTGAGAACGGTGAGCTGAACGGAGAACAGCACGGCAAAGAACCAGCACGTTAAGAGCAAGCAGTTCCCACTGCAAAGAGACCTCCCAGCCTGGCTCCTGGCTCTGCCACGCTGCTTACAGACCCGGTTGCCTTACCTTGGTCAACAGTTTGGAACTGCAGGTGGTCTTAAAACTCTGATGTGTCCTAAGGTAACTCGAGGTGCTGCCCAACCTCAAGTTGCCATGTCAGTTACACGCCCTAGCCCTGTAACTGGATTTTCCTGCCCTCTTAGGAGAACTCTGTGCTATGTTAGCGCAGGCACCTTGGCGTACGTGACAGGTAACCCATGGCCAAGGAAATAGGTCTCTGTGCTCTCCAGCGATAGCTCCGGTCAATGACAGAAGGCGCCACGAGTCCTGCTCATCATGTAAATAGGCCCGAGAGAAACAAACAAAGAGGATTGTGTTTGAGACCTCTGAGTGAAAAACGGGTATGTAAAATGCTTCCCGGTTGACAACAGTTTGCACGGGCTCTCTCTTCTGGGAGGCCTGCAGCTGCTGGTCTGTCTCAGCGGCAGGAAGTCACCGACAGACAACCAGCCCTTTATGCCCCCGAGTCAGCTGCCTTGCCTCTGCCCAGGCTCCTGCTGGGCTTACACAGGGGGGCATCTTCCATGGAAGGTCCGGTAGAAAGGAAACACCCCATCACATCCTTCAGGGTCAGAAGATTTTACATCCTGTGGTACTCATGGTCACTCTAAAAGCAAAGTTATCTTACTAGATGTCTGCAAGGGACTGCTGGGGAGGCGACCCTTGAAACCAGCCACGTCCACAAATTCCTCAAGACCACAAGGCAAATGCAGCCACTTTCCTTACACCCTCTGCCCACGTCACATCCCTGGGTGGAGCAAGTATTACTTGGAAAAGTCCACCTTAGGATTGAAAAGGATTGAGTTTGGGGCAGGGGTGCTCTTTGGAAGTGCTGTGTCGGAGGACAGGCTCTTCTCCCTCAGAAACCCCCTCATTATGCCTTCCCGGAGCACCTCAGGCCATTGAACCTATCTTGCTGTGTTTCCCAAACACAACCCCAATTCAACAAAAGGTACCTGAGCTTCCTTCCAGCAGGCCTCCTACCTGTTCAACTCGTGAGCTATGTTCAGTATGTTTGATTTTGGGCAAGATTTAAGGCTATCTTGCTTGCCGGATGGGAAAATAAGTGATATGCAGAAAGGAAGATGTGACAATCATGGGTCAGTGATAGAAGAATGGAGTTTAAATCAGTGTTGGATAAGAAACCCTTTGAACATACTAAGGTGGAGGACAGAAGTGACAATTTACACATCAGTATTTTTGCTGAAACAAGCAGGGACCACAAAGCACCTGAAATAATGAGGTGCAGATCCAAATGGATCTTTTTTCTCTCCAAAAGCTGGCACCATGCCAGACCAGAGCTAAGTGAGCTAACCATAGCTAACTTTTAAATAAGGAGTAATATGAATTTAATAGGGGAAAAAAATCTACATTATATTTCAAGATGATGAGAAGCTATTTTTCCACCAGAGAGAACTGCAGAGCTCCCAAATTCCAGGACTCTCAAGATTATAACATTCAGCTCCATATCCTCAAAGCTGAGATTAAGACTTTTCTCCTGCCCGCTTTCTGGAGCCTATGCTTACCCCTGCTCAGTTCCAAGGGCTTCTCATAAATCCTTGAAAACATCTTCAAGTTGGAGAGCCAAGAGTCTGATTTGGAGAGCGATGTTGTGATTCAAGAATGTCAAAATTAAATGCAAATAAACCCTGACAGTTGGCAGGGCCAAACTGTATAAATCAGCACCACAGACTTGCGCTGATTCTCCCAAAGGAAACCCGGGAACTGTAGCAGAGTGAGTGAGTGAGTGTGTGTCTGTGTGTGTGTGTCTGTGTGTCTGTGCGTCTGTGCCTGTCAGCAGAAGGGAAATCTAACAGTTCTCAGCCCCTTCAAACGTCAATGGGAAGAAATGGAACAGGGAGCACTGCCTGTGGTGAGGAATAGTGAGAGTTGCAGTCCAAAAACATTCGGAGGGCTGTGTGGTTCCTACCTCTTACAGCGGGGGTGGGAAAACCTGGAAGGCCAGGAGACCACATAAGATGCTCAGGAGGCCTTGCAGAGCTGTAGCCCCTGCAGCCAAAAAAAAAAAAAAACCTGTAGATGCCCCCTAGGGGTGCAGGGGTATTTTTGCAACACTTCCGCCCTGGGCCAATTTTGGCCTTTAAAAAAAAGGAAGTCACTCACTTCCTGTTGTTAAAAAAGTGACAGTAATTTTTATTTTTTGGATCTCTGGTGCGCTGGGGACCAATTTGGCTCAGGGAGCTCACCTGTACTTACTCTCAGTCTTACGATGCCATGATCTGTTTATCTGTTGTTTGGTGCTCTATTCACAGGCTAGATTTGTCCAGGGATAAACAAAGGTTTTGCTATCCCTGTGATTCTGTATTAGAGTAAGACCCTCCTTCTTTGCCCTGACCCCTTCTCTGCATCTTCGCCAAGTCCAGAGAGCAGGCCAGGCCCTCGGATGCCCATTGCAAAACCCTCGGAGGGCTGCAAGTGCTGCTGGAAGCCAGTTTCTTCTCTAGCATGTAAAAGCATCTGCAAAATTCAATCCGATTACAGAGAGCAGGAGGAGGGGGAAATTCCCTGAAGCAGAAGGCATTCTGGGAAGCAGGGAGGGGGAACGGTGCAAAGACAGCAAGGAGAGGAGTGGAAGAGGAACTCTGCTTAAGAGCTGCTAAATATAAAGCAGCTTTCCTCGGATGCCGCGAAGGCCTCTGGGTTGGAAGCTGGATTTATAAACTGTTTGTCACACCAGAGGAAAAACAGACAGCAGTGATGCCAAACCATTCCTACAGCCTCGGGCTGCAAACCTAACCAGAGCTAATGATGGGCTGCCTGTCTTCGCACGGTGGCTTCAGCTGAGCAACGCTGAGTTAAGCTGCATCAAACTGGGGGAACAGCTGGAATGAGGGTAATTTTGCCCTACATTTTTCTTCCAGTGAAACCTGCTTCTTGCAAGAAAGCCCAGGAAAGACTCCTTAAACATAAACAATCACAAATTCATAAAAATGAAAGGTTCCACAAACATCTGGACATCCAGTGCCCCCAAAACATCCCATTTGGATGAACAGAACCCGAAGACTTATGACCTAAATTCTAAGAAGGTTTCCCAGGCATAAATCCCATTAAAATTGAGATCTCCAAGAGAGTTTTTGTTTCAACAGGGTTTGCACTGCACACTAATGCATGTCTTTTTCCTACTTTAACGGCCATGGCTGCATCCTATAGAATATTGGGATTTGTAGTTTCAGCAGGTGTTTAGAATTCTCTACCAGCCAGCTCTAGTGTCCCACCAAACTACACATCTCAAGATTCAACCAGCTGCAGCTATGGCAATATCATAATCATACTGAAGTTCCAAATTGTGAAGGATGGAAGAGACCTCACTGTCCAAGTAACAATCTATACGTAACCAAAACAGATCATCCCCATGCAGCAGACTCAAGGTGTCAGCAGGTTCCAAGTCTGCAGATGGACTAAAAACAAAATCATCAGAAAAATGTTAAGAGAAAAGGACAAAACTGGAACAGAACATGTTCAAGACACAGATCAGAACATTTTCCTCCGTTACCTTAATCTTGAGGCAACGGAGTGCAAAACTTGCTTCCAAACAGTTGGAAACCAAGAATGATTGTATCAACTGGTACAGAAAACATAGTAATGTGGTTGATTTATGATGCCTCTGTAAGCACAACAGAAGTCCAAAGACGTTGGGGAAATGCCATAGAGTAAGCAATTTTCAGGACTCCAACCAGGGCCTGAGATCCGCCTGAAGCCTCAAATTCCACCCCCACTCCGCCCCCCTCACTGACTGGCTGGCCGTGGGGTTTATTTCCATCTGCTCTGCAGGGTTCAGCGTGGCCATATAAGCCAATTGTGAAATAAAACAGTTAATCCATCTAACAAGAAAGCCATGCTTCGGCAAATCCACATCACAACTGCTCTACCAAGCCTTCTGGTGCCGAAGGTGAGCTGCATACCGTTATTTTCTTTTTCCCCAAACAGCCTGGGGTACCAACGGCATGGCCCCATTCAAAACAGCAGGCTTCCACCAAGAACAGTTCCTCCACAAGGGATTACAAAATGTGCCGCCTTTTCTCGCAGAGGGCCTGCATAATAATCTCACCAGAGCAGAGATAAATATCTTCAATACTAACTACCTGCAAGGGTGAGCTCCAGCATTAATCAAGAAAGTGGGAGGATGACACAAGGCTTAAAAAGACTCCATTCCTCCGACAAACCAGGCACCTGAAAGCGGGCTCTGGAAGGCCACTCAGAACTGCAGAAGTTTCCAAATTGCTCCTCGTCCAAGAGGTAGACCCACACTGAAAGACTATGAAGAAGAAAAGTTTATTTTTAGTAGTCAATGCAGCCTTCGGAGGAGCCAGCTTTTCTTTTTTTTAAGGACATTAGAACATAAAGGATAACAATGCCACCAAAAGGTTTGATTCTAGGGTTAATTACTCCGCCCCCTGAAAAAAAGGACTATTGAAGCATGATAGAATTTTAACAACCTTCTGATTTTCATGAATTTAAACAATCATTCATTCCTTTGGCTCTTATCCCAGAACATCAGGACCAGCCTTCGGCTGTGCCATACATTTTAACACAACTAAGCAGTGGCTTTGGCCACTAACGGCTGCTTATTTAATTAGTTATCATAACATTTATATCTCACTATCTAAAGATCTCAGGATAGAGTACAAGTAAAATCAACGTGATAAATTTGAGTCAATGTAAATAATAAAACTACTTTTAAAAGGCTAAAAATATATTCAAAAATGTAACCAGTTAAAAGAAGACAGCTTAAAACAAGTTAAAATAGCTTGAAATGATCTCAAACTGCGCATTTGTGTAGATGAAAACCAACTGGGCTCCAATGCTTCTGTTCCCATTCAGAATACCAGCCTTATCACAGCTAGCCAGTGCTAAGAGACATGACTCGTTCTCTCTGGTTTGTCCTTCTCTAACGCATGGCCAGGTGACAAACCACCACTGCTAGAAACAGAAATGGGAAGATGCCACACTCATGAAATATTTGGCTGCTACGGTCAAGTAAAAGGCATAGATTTGCTTCCCATTTTTCCTCCTGGGCCCTTCACCTGGATATATTTCCCACTCTGAACTCGCTGGAGCAATTCACCCAAGCCATCTTCTATCTGGGGCACTGAAACCATTTTACATACTTGGCAGGCCCTGCAAGACCCAACGGGAGTTTAGAATCCTCCTTCTACAAAAGCCAGGATAATTTAGTGGTTTGAGCATTGGAGTAGGGTGCTGGCAGACCAGGGTTCAAGTCCCCGCTTAGCCACGGGCAAGCTACACTCTCTCAGCCTCAGAGGAAGGCAAAGGCAAACCCCCTCTGAAGAAATCTCACCACGAAAACCCTGGGATACTTTCACCTTGTTGTTGCAGTTATGCATCTTCAAGTCATTTCTGACTTATGGCAACCCAAAGGCGAACCTATCATGGCGTTTTCTGGGGCTGAGAATTTTTTTTTTTAACAATTAAAAAAAGTTCTTCCTAATGTTTAGGTGGAATCTCTTTTCTTTTAATTCGAATCCACTGGTTCGCATTCTACTCTCTGGAGCAGCAGAAAACAAGTTGACTCCATCTTCTATATGTGATCCTTTCAGATATTTAAAGATAGAGACTCTATCACCTCCTAGTCTGGAAGCTAAACATAACCATCTCCCTAAGCCATTCTTCACTGGGTTTGGTAGCTCTTCTCTGGACACGATCTGGCTTGTCAACATCCTTCTTAACTGTGATACGTACCTAGAACTGGACACAGTACTCTAGGTGAGGTCTGACCAAAGCAGAATGGAGAGGCAGTAATACATCCCTTGATACGGATACTGCACATCTGCAGGTAAGAACTGCGTTGGCTTTTTGGGCTGCTGCATCACACTGGTTAATGCGTGTCTAGCTTGTGGTCTACTAAGACCCCTAGATCTTTTTTCAAACATTCTGTTACCAAGCCAGGTGCTACCCATCCTAAATGTGTGCATTTCATTTGCTCATCTCTTTTGAAATTCATTTAATTAGTTTCACTCCAGCTCTCCAATCTGTCTGACCCATAATCCTAATCTCTTGGATGTTAGCTACCTGTCCAAATTTGGTGCCCCTGCAAACTTGATAAGCATGGCCTCCACTTCATTGGCACCTATAAAGATTTATAAAGGCATTTATAGGGATGTTGAACAGGCCAAGGACAAAATCCTGAGGCACCCCACTAGCCATCTCTCCCCAGGATGAAGAAGAACCATGGGTACCCACTCTTTGGTTTGGCAGCCTCAGAAGGACAAGAGGAAATCTTGGAAGGAGACAAAAACAGCTCTGCATGCATGCGTGTCTTCTCACTCTGCTTCCACAATGATGGGGATCCCGAAGGGTCCATGGGGAAATCGGCACAAGCGCTAAGTAGACCCACCTACAGCAACTTTCTTGAGATTTCAACATTTAGAGTCTCAGGCTTGTTCAGTGTTATTCCCAAGCGACCGCCAGCCACGCACAAGTCCTCTCTTGCCAAAATTTCCTCAGGTCACCCAAAAGGCAGCTGCTTTCGCTCAGTGCCAAACTGTGAAATCCCGGGGCAGGAGCGATAACACGGCCAGCAGGAGAGAGTGATTATTTACCCCGCGGTGAAAGTAGCATGAGACAGAAGGCACACATCCTGCCAGATGCTTTCAGTGTGCTTCTTCCATCTCCCAATTCATCCCTCGAATGTGTAAACTTCCTCAGAAAGTGCCATTCTGGGCTAAGTCAACCATACAAACAAGAATGCAGCCCCTCTGCTGTATTTCTGTGCAGAATATTTAAGCATTCTTAAACACACAGAGCGCAGGGCCGGAAGGGACCGGGAGGTCTTGACGCACACACCCAAACACAGCCATGAGAACTGACAACCTAAAGGTAAAGCCACTTTGCACAGCTGTGGTGGGGAGCAGCCAAAAGCAAACAGTGGATTGCCATGGGAGACTGAATCCACTCTGGATTTCATTCCTGCTCCTCCCACACCTGCTCCAAATTGAATGGGAACTCTGGGAGGACCAAACAGGCAGGGGGAGCAGCCCCAGCAGGGCTCCGGATAGGGCACTTGTGGAAGGAACAGTGGCGAAGCCCAGAGCGGATTCCCTGTGCCTAAGACAGAGGATTTCTATGTATGGTTGTGAAGGCTGGAGAGTGAAGAACGATGACAAAAACAGAATCAACTCATCTGACATGTAGTGCTGCAGATTTCACCGTCTAGGGGGAGAAAAAGGGACAAATGAATGGGCAAATTGAACCTGAATTCTCTTCTACAAGCCAAATAACTAAACTGAGGCTATCACCACATTGGACATAAGATAACACTGCTTGGTATTACAGAGGGCAATAGGAAAAGAACAAAACTGCAATGCTTTAAATCCTTTTCATAGGGGCAAAATCAGGTAACTCCTTCTACACATTTGAAGCTTCCTGGGAGAAAGAACAGGATACAGATCTAAATTAGCCCAAATTACTGGATCCAAAATGGATCCAAAACCCCAAATGACTCATGCAGCCAAGTCAAGCAACATGCTCTATGACACAGACATGCTAAAAGCAAGCTGCTGTTCCTAAGCCTTTGGCCGGCTGTGCAAACAATGAATGCGCACACCTATTCTCCGCTGATGGGAAAAAGTGTGGACAATCTGCACAGTTCCTCGGAAGGGAGAAAGTCCCACCTGGCTGGCAAAAAGGCCACAGGCAAGACCCCTGGACCAGCAGCTCGAAGGAAAGGGGATTCCTCTCTGAAGCAGAAGGAAAACAGGAACTGACCATCAGAATGGGCCACCTGGCCTCCATAAGAGGGGCGTCTTGTGAAGAGGGCCTTAAGAGGCTGTACGAGAAGGATAATGATGACAGAAACTGAAGATGACAAACAAGCAAGAATAATGAAAGAGACCAAACAAGCAGGAGAACAGAACAAGACTGACGAGAAAAGAAGAGAAAGAACTCAACTGGACACCTGATGAAGTTATGTGAGAAAAGAAATGTTTCCACTGTGGATGAAGGGGGACCAAGGAGAGGAGATCAACACACCCAGACAGGCACACAGAGGGTTGGAGGGCACCCCCAACAAAAGCTACGTAGGTCTAAGATGCTCTGAACGTTGTTCTGCACAGGCACAAGGTTTGGATGTGGGAGTCCCAGAAACCATCGCAGCAGCAGCAGCAGCAGTTGCTGTGAGGCAAACAAAGAGGTGGATGAGAGAGAATTCCAGCAGGAGAAGAACCCACAACAGTGAAGAGGAAGGATATCTGCATTATGCAGTTAACCAGCCTTCTTCAGCTGAGGCCATTGCTCTTGCTCCAGTAGCTCCTGGAAGCTTAAGGCTGCAGACAGAGACACGGTTGACCCTTCCCCTTTGGAGGTCTTCATGCAGAGGCTGGTCTACCATCTTTCAAGGGTGCTTTACCTGTGGATTCTGCCTGGCACAGAGTTGGACTGGATGGCCCTTAGTGCCTTCCAGCTCTATAATTATGTGACACTGTGGAGTGGGGAGACATTGGTTCCTCGGCCACACTGGCATGAAGATGGCCTTGTGCAAAGGGCCACTGCAGTATTTACAGGTAGCCAGTTCACTCTTTGCTTTTGTGGCCTGTCTCCACAGAAAATGACCAGCTGCCCTGCGTGGGGGACAGGAGGAAATAAAGGAATGTTTCTTATCACCTGTCCTTTGCAGAAGGAAAATTTCAATGGAAGGACAAGCTCTGTCCTTGAGTCAGCTTTAGGCAGACTCACTCACATTCTGCGCTTCGCTGCATGTTGAAGGGCGTGTCCTTGAGAGGCAAATGGAGTGGGATCTGGATAGTGGAGGTTGTGGAAAGTGAGAGGTGGTACCCTGGGATGGGCAACAGCACCCAGTTCAGATCTCATCCCAGGCACCCTGGGGTAGGTTAGCTCTCTCCCATCCACAGCGCAAGAAGAGGACGCTAAGCTGTCTTACTGGGCAGCTGCAAAGATCATCAAGGATGTGAAATGCTTTCAATACTTTGAGTAGAAGCTGACCTTGACAATATGACTTTGTTGTGAGTTGGGGTCTCTTCCAGATCTCTTATGCTCCCGATCTTCTCTGGGCAAGGCTGGGGACCACATGGCCCTCCAACAGTGTGGGATTACAGGAGTTGCAGTCCAAAACCATCCGGAGAAATACAAAACCCCCAACCTCTGTCTTGCTTGTGATAGATAAATTGCTACCATCCGCATGAGTCTTCAAGTCCTCCTCACGCTTTTTCTCAGGATGCTCCCAACCTCCTTCCCCAGTTATCTGCCTACTCCTGGCCGCAGAAGGACAGAATTGTGTCTACTAAACTGGTGCCATTAAGAAGCAATCGACAGAAAAGAGTTGGCAATTTGAGCACAAAAGCTTCGGTGTGCTCTTTCCAAATGTATGTTTGCTCTGCACTGAACGGTGGCAATCATGGAGATGAGTGCTTAAAATAGCAAAACCCCTGCAGCATTACAGTCGGGTTTGTTTAATGCTAAGATTATATCCCATTTCTCAGCCTATACTCACTCTCTCTCACACACACACACACATTCACACATGCGAGCGCACACACACAGACACGCCACTGACCTAGTTTCATCTTCCCCAGTCCCACCGGCAAAGAGCTGCAATTCACATGCTGCAGATGAAGCGGTGGCAAGAAACAGATCTCCCCCACCGGTCATGTGTTTAGGAAAGGCCATTAATTCCAGAGCACGCCCACATAGATGAGATGAGGGACATCAAAGCAAAATGGCTTATTTGCATAAGACGAGAAGGGTGCGAGACTTGGCCCTTCGGGATTTCAGAAATCTTCCTTACCAGAAAGCTTCCATTTAAAAGGGACCTGGAATGGGCAACTTGCTGTTTTCCCAGTTGTTAATGGAGACTGGGGAATGAGGCTGGAGGTGGGGAGAGAAGATGGAACAAGAGGAGAATATTAATCTTCTGCAGGAGAAATATGTGCAGAACTGCCAGACCTCAGGCAATAAACTGGAGGTTACACAAAGGAGCTATTTCAAAGCATTTGCTGGCATTCTTCACCTAGAAACTCTCTGATTCCTTACTTAAGGCTGGTAGGGTGTGATGCTATGAGGGACACATCCTAAGATCTTCATAACATTGTGACAGACGATGGAATGGTATGTTTTCTTCAATGCCACTACCAAAAAATCTCAAAACATGAAAGTAATCTGTCTCTTTCTCTGCTAAAACAAGCCAGATTATTTTAACCAAGGAATCAAGATTGGCCTAATCACCCAACAATGGTTCAACGAAGACTCTCTCTGGTTTGCTATAAATAACCCCAGGGAGCACGCACTAGCAAACCCTCTCAATTACGTGAGGCCTATAGCTACAAAGACACTGGTCTGCCTACTAACCACGACAGGTCACACGAGTAACCATATCAAAGGCCTACACAGTCCAATATCCTTTTGCCCAATCAGAGGCCCACAGCAAACCCGAAAGCAAGAAGAAACAGATTAAGCCTATCAGGAAAGTAGATTGGTTTAGCCATTGATAACTGAGAGCAGATGAGGTAGTTTCCCCAACTCTCCTTTCTGCTCCTCATATTCCATTGCGTTTGCTGAAAGCTCTCCTGAGCAGCCACCCATTTTCCCTTCCTATATCCAGCATCACAATTGTGTCACCTGAATTACACAGCATCTGAATTACAGACCCTTCAAACTACTCCCTACATTTCTGCAAGGCTGACTGCTTAGCAGTGACGAAAAGAATATTCATTATTACTTGTTGTCAAGTCAGTCAAGTCAAAAAAAAGAGGGAGACTCCAGACAGTTGGGAAACTATCGGGAAGAATAACAGCCAAGTGAGCCAAGCAAATATTGCAGAATCTCTTCCCTGTATCTGAACGTACCAAAGTGTGGCAGAAGAATTATTCTGGGAAGGGCGGCTGTGTAAAAACCTATCTTCGGTGTTGAAAATACATTTCTTTGCAAAAACCCTTTTTTCTCCACAGAAAACACACCTTTCTTTTCCTAAGCAGAATAATTATTTCACAACATTTTAAGAATTCACAGAAAGAGGGAAAACTGAAGAACGTTTTTTCCCACAGTGAAAAGAAAGCTACAACAATCATTCATCCCCACATTTGCCGCTGCTGCTGCTGCTGCTGCTGCTGCGTGCCCTCAAGCAATTTCTAACTTATGTAGATCTTAAGGAGGTGGCATTGGCTTCATATGAGGCTGAGAGAGTGTAAATTGTCCAGGGTTATCCAGTGGGTTTCCAAGGCTGAGCAGAGGTTTGAATCTTGCCTCCCAAAGTCCTCATGCCTCTATACCATGCTCTCTCCAGCAAAATAATTCACAGTACTGTTGTCCTTATGTGCCTTGTCGATTCTGAGCCTTACGGCAACATTTATCTTACGTTTTTACTGGCAAGATTTATTGTTCAGAGAAAATTTCCTATGGCCTTCCTCTCAGGCTGAGAGAAAATAACTTGCCCAAGATGATCCAGTGGGTTTCCATGGCCAAGCGGGGATCTGAATGTTGGCCTCCCAGAGTACCCGTCCAACCAAATGTAGATCTTGATGTTTCATCCTGATCATCCAGCAGCCCCTCTCTCAGGTCGTCCACTGGATTTGCGCGGTTGCGCAGTAACTCCCTTCTTTGTTGCCAGCAACCTCGGAGTCCTGCTGGACGATTGCCTCTCTCTGTGCCCCCTTATCGGGGCAACAGCAGAGGCCTGTCATTTCCATCCTTTGAACATCCACAGAATCCGGAGGTTCCTGACTGCTGGGGCTGCCCATCTGCTTCTCAGGGCCTTGGTTATCTCACGCCTGGACCATCCCAACAGTTCACCAGCAGGTTTGCCTTCCTGCTCCCTTCTTCCTCTGGTTTCAGCTCAGAACAATGCCATCTGGGTTGTTTTACATCTCTCTAAATAATCACTTGTTTCTTCTCCCTGTAGATCTCTTCACTGGCTACCAGTTCGGGCCACGGCCTGTTTCAAACTTTTGGTTATGGTATTCAAGGCTCCGACTTCCCTCCGTACCTCGCAGCTTGGCTATTATGGTATCCTCAATCCAGGAATTTAAGATCTACAGGCAGACGATTACTGTTTGTTCCACTAACATGCACAGTCCTGCCGTGGCTGTGAGCCTTTCAAGATCCAGCTGCCCATTTGTCAAACGGTCTTCCTTTGGACCTCTGGCTGAAGGAGGATCTCTCCCGTTTTCAAAAGGAGCCAAAGACCTTCCCCTTTGACTCACCATCTTAAGCCGCTGAGTTGTATTTAAGGTGCTGAGATGGGAAGTGACTGGTATGGCGCTGGGGATTTCATTTCACATGTTGCTACAGTGTTATGTTTATTGTCTTTGCCCCTGACTCTAAATGTTGATGTTCTGCCCTTTTGGGTGTTATAAATAAACACCACCATCATCATCATTATTATTAGACCACAAGCCGAACATGAGTCAGCAGTGTGATGGTGCAACTAAGAAAGCCAACGCAATTCTCGGTTGCATCAATAGGAGTATGGTGTCTAGATCAAGAGACGTAATGGTACCACTCTCTTCTACTTTGATCAGACCTCATTTGGAATACTGTGTCCAGTTCTGGGCAGCACCATTAAAGAAGGATATTGACAAGCTGAAGGGCCTGGAAGCCACGTCCTGTGAAGAGGGGCTTAAGGAGCTGGGGATGTTTAGTCTGCAGAAGAGAAGGTTAAGAGGGGACATGAGAGCCATGTTTAAATATTTGAAGGGATGCCATGTCGAGGAGGGAGTGGGCTTGTTCTCCGCTGCTCCAGAGACCAGAACAAGGAGCAATGGATTCAAGCTGCAGGAAAGGAGATTCCACCTGAACCCCAGGAAGAACTTCCTGGCGGTCAGAGGTGTCCGGATGTGGAATCTGCTGCTGCCTCAATGGAGTGTGCTGGAGTCTCTTTCTCTGGAGGTTTTTAAGCAGAGGCTGGATGGCCATCTGTCCAAGCGAGGGCTCTGATGTGGGTTCCTACCTGGCAGAAGGGGGTTGGACTGGACGGCCCCTGGAGTCTCGTCCGACTGCACGATTCCATGATTATTGCTACACCATTTAAACCAGTACACCACGCTCATTCTCTCTCATTCCCACATACAGGGATGAAACAGTTGGGGATTTACATCCCTACTGCTTAGTTTCCAACCCAAACTAAGTGTGAGGAGATGCAACAACCTTTGCCCACATCCACCACATCCTCCTGTCATCTTGGGCTCATCTCTCTCTTCCCTTTTCCATCTGTCAAGCTCTGGCTGGCAAACTCCTTCAGACAGGGACTTGCCTTTTTTAATTACCTTCCATCTTCCGAAATACCCTGCACTGTACAGAAAAATGCAAAGTCTCCCGTCTCTCCTAGGCCCTCCAGAAGAGGTCGGACAGCCTCTGCCAGCCAGGCATTTCACACTTTCCCACCTATATTTTTAGAACACCAAAACAGAAAGGATGAACGCCCTCCCTGCAAAGGCAGTCTCTGCCACCCCCAATCTCACAACTTTCCTTAATTGACGCTGACTAGACATGACATTTCCGGAGTTGTCGGAAGCCTTTCGCGGGCGAGGGGGCTCTGCCGACATGAGGAGCAGCGGCAGTTGTCTGGAGGGTTTTTTCCACACCGGGGGATGAGCCTTCAGTTTTCGTCTGTGTGCGACAGAGCAGGCCTCAGGGATGCCGCTCCACTCCAACCTCAGGACTCGCTTTCTCAGCCCTCGTTGTCAACATCTGGCCAAATAACCAGACACCCTGCCTCCGCTGCTCACCCCCTGCTCTTCCTCTCACTGGGTGAACATATCACTCCTTCTGAGCTCCAACCCACCTTCTTCCCAAACTGTCAGATGGCCTCCCCCAGCAGCAGCAGATCGTACAAACCCAAAAGCATGATGATCAGCTTCCTAGATGCGGAAACCATACGTATTTTAAACACCCGCTACCTTCCCGGGCCTTTCCAAAAGGCAAGTAGTATTAAATCCCCACCCCTTTGCCCCATGCATTGGGTTTTCATCCAAGAGGGCCACACCAGGAAGACTTTTATGCCCCTGTAGGCTCGCTCCTCTCTGGGCTGTCTTCCTTGTCAGCAGAATCAGCCACTGCATGTTAGTCTTCTTAAGGTGTGGAGGAACAGTCAACACATTTGTGGTGGCACTTAAGCAGAAAAAATAAAATGCACAGATATAGGATGGGTGACCCTGGCTTGACCACAGTACATGTGAAAGGGAGCTAGGAGTCTTAGTATACCACAAGCTGAACAAGAGTCAGCAGTGTGATGCAGCAGCTAAGAAAGCCAATGCAATTCTAGGCTGCATAAAGAGGAATACAGTGTCTAGGTTGAGGGAACTACCAGCACCCATCTATTCTGCTTTGGTCAGACTCCACCTGCAATCCTGTGTCCAGTTCTGGACACCACAATGCAAGGAGGATATTGACAATCCGGAATATGTCCAGAGGAGGGCAACCAAAATGGTCAAAGGCCTGATAACCATGAAGCCCTATGAAAAGTGGCTTAAGGAGCTAGGTATGTTTAGCCTGGAGAAGAGAAGACGCGAATGTGATACCCATGTTTAAATATTCGAAGGGATGTCATGTTGAAGATGGAGCAAGCTTATTTTTGCTGCTCCAGAGACTAGGACATGGAGCAATGGCTTGGTTTCCACATAGGGCATGGATTCAGAAGCTTTGTTGTTGTGTGCCTTCACGTCTTTTCCAACTTATGGTAACCCTAAAGGAAACCTATCAGGGTTTTTTTCTGCCAGATTTGTTCAGAGAGGGGTTGCCTTGGTCTTCCTCTGAGGCTGAGAGAGTGTGATTTGCACCCTAGTCTCCAGAGTTGTAGCTCAATGCTCAAACCACCACACCACGCCAGCCTTCCTTGTAGCCCTTTTGCTGCAGGGGGGTGCAGCCTCCCAGGGTCCCCCCGAAGGCCAATGCAGCTTCCTCACAGCTATCCTCCCACCCAGCTGATGCAACGAAAAGCTGCCTGCAGCTAGAGAGTTTGTTGCAGCAGAAAGGCAGCTTCGTCTTATTTTGAACCACTCTGCCTCCATATCACAACCCCAGCTAGATTTCCCATGCCTGCCCCTTGGTAACTAACTCTGAGAACGCATCCTCTGGAAGATGCGAGGCTAAAGACCCTGGAAATGGCAGGCACCACATTATAGAATATCCCTTCTCCCTCCCTTTTAGCATCTGAATCCATGCAAAGGAGAAAGATGGAGAAACGAGTTAAAAAAAAATAGTGTGGGTGGGGGGGTCATCAGTACCAACTTGTGCTATTTTGAGCAAACCAAGAATGAAGGGATGAAAAACCCCCACATCAATTACAATTGTCTTCAGTAACCAAGACGGAAAAACACGGGGAGGGGGGAAAGCCAACAGACTGCTGAGAGCCACGTTCCTTACAGCTGAGGAATGCCAGAGGAAAGCGGCTCCTTACTCCCCAGCAGGATGGCGGAGAGAAAGGAACAAAGCTGTGCCCCATCAAGGGGCTGCCCTCAATAGATCACTCATTTCCCCTGGTGCATTACGGATGCAAGGCACGGCAGCTTCACAGGGAAACTCACAGCCTTGCTTATCTTGTTTGAAAGAGCACCCCATGTGCTACCACCTGCCTGCTTGCTTCTAATAATCAAGCCATCTCCTGATGAGCCAAACTTGAGTCAGCCCCTCCATAGATTTCACCCTCCAAATTATGAGCCCCCCCCCCACAATAGCAGGCCACCAGCTTGATGGGATGACTTGTTTCCCTACCACATCCCCCAGAACGCCACATTTTTTATCATTATTTTCCAGCAGTTAACATTTTTTCTATAGTACTTGAGCAATACCATAGGTAAAGTACACACACACACCCTTCCTGCTACAATTTACTCCCCTCCCCTGGTTTAAATCTGATATGAATTTTCTACGTCATTTCTACCACCCACTCTGTGTAAAATATAACATTATGCTATTAGCATATAAAGCATGCCTCACAAAAGCTGAGCTATTCTGCCACAGCCAAGTATTCTGAACTCTCACAGTTGAATTCAAGAGCAATACTCGTCTACATCAGAAACTGAGTTAAGTTACTGAGTTTTGCAAGCAGAACAGAATCAGTACCCCAACCCACGATTTTAAAGGTGATGCAAAATGCTAGTTTTCTTTAATAGACCTTTATGACAAAAATGAAGAATGGGTTTCACATATTTGGTGCTAGCTTTTAACAAGCATGAGTAAGGACCAATCCCATTCTGGACTTTCAGGAGTGGGTTTACCTTGCCTTTGCAATACAGACACAATCCATGGAAAGATTTTAGCCCAAGGTGTAATGTGACAAGACAGACCCTGCCCTTCACTGTGTTTGGTGTGTCTTTGAAGAACTGCCAAGGGCCAGGAATGCTCCCATTGGATTCGGCCCCCTGCTAGGAAGCTGATAATCGAGCTCTGAGTGTTTCTACACAACTGTTTTGGGTTGAGGCATACAGCTCTCCCAGTGTATGCAGGGTTCTTCTGGACAACTTAAAACAAGGTGATTGTGATTTCCAGGGCTGCGTGTTCTTAACAAAGTTATTAACATTCTGCTGTGCAGAATGAACACCAGCAAACCAAAAGCCTACCCTCCTGGTCCTTCACCTGACGTCCAAGATATATGGTCAAAACCTGGCAGATGAAAGCTCAAAACCCAGCAGTTTTTGAGAATCTCTTCCACCTGAGCGGCATGACACTTGATGACGTTTTCTTCCAAGGAGGGTACCAGTCCAAGCCAGTTACTGTTGACTCTGACCAGCAGCAATCTTTCCATGATCTCAAGCAGGCAAACTTCTTTGCCAGCCCTGCAAACTGAAATCCTCTCATCTGGATTTGGTAGGGTCGAATTCTGAGATCTTCTGCTGCAAAGCATGTGCTTTCTCACTAAACTGTGCATGCTTCCCCCTCTGCCTAAATTTAAGTGGATTTAAGGCAGCAAAGAGTTAATTATTAGAAATGCAATAGCCAGCTATTCCATCAGGTGACATCTAGATCGTCCTATTGTAAGAACTCAACTGACAGCAATTATGGGGAGTTTGTAGCAGACCAGCACTCTGCAATCCTGGAAGTATAACTAGTCTTTTGCCAAAAAATGTTAGGAACTGCACATACCAAATCCAAAAGGGGAACAAACAATTCCACACCATTCCACCATAAAATGGTCTCCCTGGTACAGCACACACCAACAATTAGCACTTAAGTTGTTTCATCATGTATAATATTACTCATAATACTTGGCACTCAAGGCATTTTCTACCAGCAAACTGACATCCTTTCAGTGCTGAAATTAATTCCTCCCCAGGCGTTTATCACCAGAGGCTTCCTGCTTTATCAGCAGGTAACCCAGGTACCTGATCCATCAGCGGTTCTGAGCACCTTTGAGGCAGAACATCTGGATCAGAGCACAGACGCGGCTGCTGTTCTCCTGCTCAGAACAAAGGGAGTAAGAGCTCAGGTCTATCTCTGTCCTCTTTGATTCAAGACAAGGGAAGGCAGAGCTGCTGTAAGTCTCACTTCTCAGCACAGGGGCAAAAGCAAGGAATGGTTGAGCATCTGCACAGAAGCAGAAGGCTTTTGCTGGATGCAAGCTACTGCAGGGTTTAAAGAAATCAGAGGAAACCCCTTTTCAACTAAGCAGGGGGTGGGGTGGAGGGAATGAAATGCAAACTCTCTGTCCAGAGACTGCCACCCCTATGTTGCACATATAACTTTTAGCCCAGGGAAGGTGCTTTATAAAATGAACAGATATGATTATCTGTAAGAAAGGGATAGAAGGATCCCGTAGCATCTCTGAGACTAAGATGCAACAAAGACATTTCCAGCCTAACCTTTTGTGGACTCCAGTCCACTTCACCAAACAGCCTGCAGGATGAGACCAACATGACTAATTCCCTGCTCCTGATTTAGAGAATCAGTTAACAACTTTGATCAAGCATTCTCCTTGAGAAACCGTTAAGGGCTGAAGAGCACTACAACACATTACAGAATTGTAGTCTTACCTTCCTGCACAGATGAATGAAGAGACACCCATCTGAGTATCCAAACTGAATGTACAGTCCTCAGACTTCAAGAGAAGTGTGTTTAAAAAAAATAAAAATAAAAAAACTAGCAGCAGACAGGGCTGCTGTATAGCGGGGACAGAAACGTCCCCAAGTCTCTACTGCAAATGAAATATTTATTCTCTGTTCAGACACAGCCTAGAACTCTCTCCCTCTTTTGACAAAAAAGTAACCCTCCAGCAGCCCGATTTAAACGAACCAGTGCATGCACACACACACACACAGAGGGAGAGGGAAAGGGAGATGCAGAGGGCTCTGGAAGACAGAATCTTGTGTACCAATTAAAGAATACCTGGCATTGTATCAAACAATCCAGAATTAGGCCACAAAGCACCTTTACCCCCCCCCCCGCCCCATCCAACGCTTTTTAAAGGCAGGGGGAGGTTCTGAGCAGCTCTTCAAGACCGATGAACCAAGGCCAGAAGGTTACTATTTGCTGGCAGAAGGGGATGCCTGGAAGCAGGGGGAAAAAACTGAAAACTGGCGAGTGAGTAACACCTAAACTGCAAGCCTAAATCCAACGGGCTTAACAGGCGCAGGCTGGTGGATCTCACGAGAGCAACCAGGGCTAGAAAAGACTGCCTCAACCAATGGATCTTGTGGGTCACCATCAGAATCTAAGGCAGTTAAACCACAGATTCTTAAATCTACTACAAGCCCTGATACAGCACTCATAAACACATTGTTGAAAGCATTTTAATTAAAAACACATATGCCCAGCCTTTCTCCTTGTTTATAAGCACTCCGATGGGGTGAGATGGAACACAGGGCCACCTTTAGGCAGGCTGAGGCCGCCTGGAGTCTTGTTTTGGGGAAAAGGCAAGGTACACATACAGTAAGTAACTGACTAACTGATAGACAGACAGAAATGGGCTGCCTAAGGCAGAACAATCAGGGCATCCCGAAAGGAAATCCTGAAATTGTGCCTTATCAAACTTGCTATGGTATTTTTTTTCCTCCCAGGGTGAAGTATTTGTGGGCTCTTCTACTGCACATGCCAAAATAATTTGGCTGGCTTTAGGTGCTATGTACCTTGACTGGAAGAGGGTGGGGGTCATTTGCAGCTCTGCCTCAGCTGGCACATGGTTTTGGGTCAGCCCTGGCAAAGCCACACATCATGGGAGGCGGCAAGCCATCTAACTGAGTCCCCTGGAAATACACTGGGCCCTCAATATCTGCTGGGGTTTGGTTCCAGGATTCTCCATGGATACCAAAATTCATGGACGCTCAAGTCCCATTTTATACAACAGTGTTGTAAAATGGTGTCACTTATATAAAATGGCAATATCAAAGTTTGCTTTCTGGATTTTTTTTAAATATTTTTGAGCCACGGTTGGTAGAATCCATGGAGGGCCAACTGTATTTATTGGATCTTGACAGAGATGCCAAAAACTTCTGTAACATGAGAACCCATCTCACAAGTCAGTAGAAGTTAGGACTCAGAACTAAGGTGTTCTCTTCACATAGTTACCACATCATGTCTACGTCCAACAGTACCATGGGATTTGTAGTTTGGTAAAGGACTAGAGCTCTCTAGCAGAGGACTCTAAGTCCCTCTCCAAACTACAAATCTCAGGATTCCATAAATATGCCGTCATGGTTGTTGAGGTAATACCAAAGACTCATAACTGTGTAGTGTGATGGAGCCCTGAGGCTCCAACTCTTTTTCAGAAACACACTCTGCAATTCTAGGAAAACCCTCCCCACTCACCTTTCAGTGGAACGTTCCAGGCAGCCTGCAAGAAAAGCTCTTTTGCAGCCAAAAGACTCCAAAGGAGATTCTTTTCCCTTCCCCACCCCTCAAAACAGCTGGCCTGTATTCCATTGTACTACAGAGAAAGACATCTTGCCACTCTCCTGGGGTAAAAATCCAACATCATCAAAGCAAATCCTTGTTAACCATCACGGAAGCCTCAAAATGCACAAAAGGGAGCAGTTTGGTGGGTACAACGAGCAGCAGAAATTTGGGTGCGGGAGACTCCTACGTTTAAGAAAAAGTGAAGATTATAGGGCTTGGCTCTGCTTACGCAAACAATGAGACTGGTGGAGTGGTTCGAGACTTGGACTATGGGGCTGGGAGATCAGTCTCAAAATCCTCACTCAGAGATAGAAACCCACTGGGTGACCTTGGACAAGTCATACTCTCTCAGCCTCAGAGGAAAACATTGGCACATCTCCTCTGAATCACAAATCTTGCAAAAAAAAGAAAAAACCATGCTGAGGGTTGACAGTTTAGGCTATCAGTCTGAATGCTGGACTGCAGTTCTCAGAGACAAGGGTTCAAGTCCTGGCTTGGCCACAGAAACACACTAGGTGACCTCTGGTAAGTCATGCATCCTCTTCACTTTTGGAGAAAGGGAATGGTAATCCCCACACACTGGAGAAGTCTTGCAAAGTAAACCAGAGGAGATGGTCCAAATTGGCTGAAAGGCCCATGATGCGCAAGCGAGCAAACAACAACTGGGAAAGTTCCCTGGCAAGAACGGAGCCCCCTTCCAGACAGTTTCTATTTTCAATGGAGGTGTGATGCCTTCTGCTCCCAATGATTTCTCCTGTCGCTTCTCCCTAACTCTCTGTTGTAAACGCACAGCCACCCGCCCGTGGCATCAACTGTCCACACAAGAGGCAGCGGCACGTCCCCTCCAGAGCTACGCTTTGGCACCTGGGGGGCAAAGGGGCTAATTCTGCAGAGGCTCCTGTTCCAAGGGCTGGGCGCAAAGAGCTAAGGCAGAAGAAGCGAGAGGGCCTCAGCTTCTGTTTCCCCCACCCCGCCCGGCCGTGCCCAGCTCCCTCCGAGGAGACATTTCACTGCGCCGCTGCTAAAAGGAACAGACAGCGGCAGTGAAGCAGACCAAGGTTAAAATATCAGCCCTTCCTGAAACTATGACTTTGCATTCCTCGCTGAAACAAAAATAGAAGGGCCTTAGCATGGAAGCAGACACACCAGACAGCGGATTTCCAGCATCCTGCAGAGAGGACAGGCCTGCTGTTCATTGTTTCTGGGAGAACGGGAAGGGAAAAGATCTGTTTCTGGAAGGGTCTTCCAGGGAAGCAGGGGGCACCAACTCCCAGCAACGCAGCTAGGCCAGAGAGTGGGCAAAATCAAATAATGGAGGGCATCACTGTTCCAGATCCATAATTTGTTTTCATTTATTATTAATGAAAGTATTCCTATCCTGCCCTTTTAGCTTGAGATTGCCAAGCAGCAAACAGCTAAAACATAAACAATTTAATCCGTTCCAAATTAAAATCAATAAATAACCTTTTTGTGTCAGTTTTTTTTACTGATTTACAACCAAAACAAATACAGATATCCAGAAGCACTGTTTATCAACAGCCTCCATGTGATCTGTCCAAGTACACTGCATTTTACGTTTTATGTATTAATTTTATTTTAACACCAGTTTGTTTTTTTTTAAATTGATGGCTTGGGAGGCCTTGTGGACTGAGGGGAGGTTTCAGGGAATGCAAAAACAAGTTACAGCGGCCACTTTGCCACCTCCGATCTAGCCTAAAACTGCTATGCTGAAGCCATTCCAAAAGGAGACCCAGGTGTCCCCTTCACGTTCCATTGCTCCCTTTTAGGTCTTCACCCTCAGGTACCCCCATACGTGGAGCTGGACTGGATTTCAGGAAAACCCCAACAGCTACAGTGCTGACAACTACCCCTTAACCACAGATCCCCTATGGTGGAGTTTCAAGGGATGGGCTAGCCCACCTCACAGTTCTAGTAACATTTTTTTTATTGGCTTATCGCTTAGCCTATCAAAAAACAAAGGAGGAAAGAATGCACTGGGAAATGTAACTCAGGAGCAAGAGAGGCAGGCCGGTCATATCTTCTGAAAAATGGCTGTTTGCCAATGAAGCAGGGTGGCGAAAACTCTGACCACCTCCCACTGCAAGATCCAACGGAAGTTTACAAGCCAAGTATACAAGCTTACAAGCAGCGCTGCCATTTTGGATCTGCTAGATCAGCACAACAGAATTTTCCTGCTGAACACGGGAGCCCAGTCCAGACTCCACAGACTGGAAAAAGCTGAGAACCTGCAGGTTTTACAGAAGGTTCCTGGCCGAAACAGGTTTGTCAATCAATCACACACGGATCAAAGAGTTGGAAGCTACGTTGGTCTACCAGAGCGCTCTCGCTCTCTCTCTCTCTCTCACACACACACACACACACACACACCTTGAGGCATCTGCAAGGCCAGCACGCTCATTGCAGCCTATGCTGGAATAGGCAAAAGCCAACTTACTCCGATACACAGGTCACCTAAGTGGTAAATACAGACCCAGAAAGCAGAAAGGAGAGAAAAAATCTCTCTCTTCTAAGAGTCCTTGAGCTCAGAAGGTCAGGCCAACATAAACTTGTTAGTCTTTAAGATGTGGCATGATTTTGTTTATACAGTCCTCCCTCCCCATTTGCTAGGGTTAGGGGCACAGGACCCCCTGAAAGTGGAAAAATCGTGAATAACTCTAGGCCCTCCCAAACCATATTTAACACACCAAAAAGTATGATCATCAAATTCAACCCATCGTGGATTCCTTTGAGGCAACAGGGCTCCCTCACAAGGCAGAAGCGGGGGGCTGGTGGGGCTTACTGGCACCTCCACGGTTGCCCCACGCCATTTTTAAGAGGGACTTAGAAGCTTCGTTCACGGTTTCTCAGTCTCACGAGGCTGGCAATTCCTATTAAAGATGGCAGAGGGAGGCAGCAGAGGTGACAGCAAATAATCTGTGGATAATCAAGTCCACAAATATGAAACACGCAAATGTGGAGGGCTGACTGTACTCACTTTTGTACCAGTCTACTCACATGGTGGTAGCCTAGCATGGGCCGTTAGGAGCACTCACAGAACGCACGCATGGTTGGTTCTACGGCCAACAATTCTTAGGCGACCACTCAGAAGCCTGGCTGTCCAGTCTCATTTTGATCACAAATCCAGCATGGCTGGGACCTGGAAACTCCCTATTCTATCAGGTTACACAGACAGCCATTGTGGTTCCTAGACAAGAGAGTACTGTGTCACAGGCCCTCTGAAGGACTGGTGTGGCTGCGCTGCCTTTTAGGCCTGACTGCACAAGCCATGACATCCAACCAATGTGATTCAATATTATATAAGCACACCCCATTGCGAGCCCAGCTCTCCATCAGCAAGAAATGGTGTCATGCTCTCATGCCCAGGCATTCATCCCACATGGGAAGCAACACTTCAGTGAGGCTTATGAAAGCACAACAGTGGCATTCCTACCACTATGATCAGGACAGAAGTACAGTGGTCCCTCCACATTCGCAGGGATTAAGGGCACAAGACCCCCACTAAAGTGGGAAAAATGCAAATAGCTACAGGGCTCCTAAGCCATATTTAGCACACACGGAAGTATAATCCATGGATTCAACCCACCACTGATTCAAATGTACAATTTGAATCCACAGCAGGGAGCAGGCCAGCTGCCCACTTCTGCCTTTGAGGCTGTAGGGTTCCTTCGCAAGGCAGAAATGGATAGCTGGAGGGGCTTGCTGTCCTCCACTTTTTTAAATAGGGACATACAAGCCTAGTCTTGTGTTCGCAATCTCTCTCAGTCTTGCGAGCCTTGAAAAGAGACTGTGAGCACAAAGCAAAACTTGTAAATCTCTATTAAAAACGGCGTGGGGCAGCACAGAGGCAGCAGCAAATAATCCACAAATAATCAAATCCGCAGAAGTTGAACACACAAATGTAGAGGGACAATTGTAGAACCTGGCTAACTGGAAGGTATCTGCAATAGGAAGAAGCTTCAGGGTGTGGAAATATTCCAGAGCACCCTGCAATTCCTTTTTGGAGGGACAGCCAAAAGTGCTATTGCTGTGAAAGGCCAGACTGCATAGGGAAGCTCACATGCTCCCACAGTGCTGCAACATGAACCATACACGACTCTTCTTACCACAAAGCTTATCTATTCAGAAAGATTAAGCTGCTCACTGGGAAGCTCTTCACAAACTTCCTGACAGTCAGAGCCATTCAACAGTGGAATGTGCTGCTGCAGAGTGCGGAGGAGTCACCTTCTTTAGAGGTTTGTTCCTGCATGGCAGGGGGTTGGACTCAATGGCTGTTATGGTCTCTTCCAACTCTACGATTCTATGAAATCTTGACCTCAAGATGCACCAGTGCTAATTTATGCAAGCAACCCTAACCAGAAGAGGGGGGTGTTCATTTGTAAGTTAGCTGCCCACCACAATGTGAACCACAGAAAAGGCAGGCCAAAGACAAGGGTAAGAGGGGGAATCTCTCACACTGAGATATGCCTGACTACTGTGTAAGTGTGGACTATACAGAGCAGGAGCGGGGGAACTGCATTCCAGTTAGCGGCTAGATTCTGTCCTGATTCTGATGAGTTGGGGAAGGAGCACGGCTGTTTTAACAAATCCTGCCAGCCTCAAAAGGAGAGGGCCTTCTTGGTGACTGCTTCCACGCTGTGGAACTCTCTGCCACAGGAGACTAGGCCAGGAGTCCCCCTTGTTGCTGACCTTCCTCCAACAGATAATTTTTTTTTTATTTGACCAAGCATTTGGGTTACTAAGTCACTATGTCTTTAATGTCTGTATTAAATTTTTATTATTCTTGTCATGGTTTCTAAGTGATTTTATATTGCCTAAAAGTACTGATGCTTTAATATTTGCTAGTTTATTTTTTTATCACTGGGGTTTTAATTCATGTTGTGAGCTTCCGTGTACCATCTTTACTATCATATTTCTGGACTTCAGAAACTTTAGACCTGGAAGTAAGGAGTTTAAATATAAGTAACACAATACCGCAATCTGAACATCACTAATATCTATGCCTAAAGACATAACACACTTTAGAGACATGCAGTTAACAGCTAACTTTTCAACAAACTACTACTGCACAGAGTTCCACACCATGTTTGGAGCGCAAATTTATGTTCTTTTTGTGCCAGGGAAGGATGGGGGGGCAGAGTACAAGAAGCTGAGCAAATCTGCCCACAATCAAGATTGAACAATCAAGATCCAGATCAGTCTAGCAGTCAAGAGAAATTCTGGGTGGAACTGTCAAAAACCAAACGCCATCAATGAAGTTGGAACCCAGAGAAACCCAGGTTCACCCTGGAAATTATGAGATGATGCAGCGAATGCAAAACAAAGGCATTAATTTAAATGTGCACTGAGGCGCTCCATCGTATGGAACCAGAAATCCGCCTCCTATTAAATCCCAGCAGCACGGAGGCTCCCTGTGGCTCACTGGAAGGAGATCAAAGCCCGGGGCTCCTAATGCCCTTCCTCCCTTCACACCAACAGATGTGCCTCCCCTGTGCTGTTATCCTAACAAATCACTCGCTTTACACTTGTGCCAAAGCTGCTCTGCCTGCCTAATTAATTTGTGATGACTTTCTTCCTGCTTGCTGCAGGTTCCATTTCGCTAGCCTCTAAGGAAGGGGTGGGAATCCTGTGCCCCTCCGGAGGCTGTTGGGCTCCCAACTTTCTTCACCAGTGGCTGGGGATCGTGGCAGCTGTTGCCCAACATCCCTACATGGCTGGAAACCCATCCCAGCCAGTAATCACCTTCCAAGAAGCTATTACAATATATCTCTTGGAGGGGGAACATTTAAACCAGTTTATTAAATCTGTCCTCTGAGGAGCTTAGGGAAGTATATCCTGGTTTCTTTTTTAAAAAAATCCTCAAGACCAGCCAGTGAGGTGGGCTCCAGGCTGAGAGACAGGCAACGGCCCCATGGCCGGGGAGATCCAAGGCTGGGTGTGGATTTGAGTTCCAGGCACTGAGGCTAAGTTCAGCATCACATCTGCTGCACTGGCTCTTGACTTGTTAGAATAGGTCTAACAAAAACACATCCGTCTTAGGAGCAGAGGTCTCAACTCCCTTTTGTGTTCTGTTTATATCTTGAGGCGTCTTCCATTTTGGTGGCTCCTGCTGAGGTAGAAAAGAGAGCTGAAGCTGGCATCAGGAAAAGGTTTTATCCACAAACCTTCCAATGAAACCAGGGCAGACGATTTTGACAGGTTCAGGCTTGGTCCATCCAGAACCTGCCACACGCCCCAACCCATCACACAGCTTGGGGTCTGCAAACCAACAAACAAATAGGAAACAAACGAATATTCTCAAGATTAACAGGAATTATTTTCAAAGGCTTTCAGCAATCTTAAACTGTTATAACTCTCTAAAACAAGTGTCTCTTGGGCCTCTTAAAAAGGCTTTTTGCTAATTTGCCAGTATTTAGAGCAACATTTTGCAGGACCCTTCGGGTAGTGGTGTCAACACAACAGTGGCAGAGAGATGGTTAGCCTAAATGGACAGAAGCATTTCTTGCTTTTCCTGGTGGCAGCAAGGAGGTGGTGTTGCTTGGAAAGAATGCTGGGATTCCAAACTTTTCCAAGGTCTGCTGTTCTTTAGCCCTGACACGGGGGCCCCTCCACAAGGTTAGCAACTCATTGACCAGGAGACCAACCATTAGAGTAACCACACAGCTATCCCATGTTTTACAAACCTCCTCATGGACACAACATCTGAGAACTGCATCTGAGGAAACATCTTCTCTCCTCGGGAGAGGAAAGGAAATCAGATAAGAAAAAGCCAAAGGACACCACAGCACATGAGAGCATGGAGCGCAAGCAGCTTTCCTTGCCTTGGGCAGAGCTCCGAAATCCCATCTGCCTGCCTGCCCATCATCCTCCATGCATCGGTATGCTATTCTGTCACAAGATTGTGCCCAGACAGCTTTTCAGGCTGGGCTGAAAGGCAGGAAAGACACAGAACAGAGCCGCCAGAGATGCTCGGCCTCCTGAACGGTGCTGTGAACAAACTAATCTAGTTAGAAGGTCAAAGTCAGGAAGAAGCCAGAAAATTCTTTCAGATTCTCTGTTTGCAAAAGAACTTCCAGCATTCCTCACCACTGGCTATCCTGGCTAGGGATGGCAGAATATGTTGCAGTTGAGCAACATCTGGAAAGCTGGCATGGTTCTCGCTCCTGGTTTAAGTCAACAAAGAACACATCTGGATGCTGAGTCAGCCTTGAGAGGGTATTGGGAGGAAAGAGATGAATTTGAAAGCATATATTGTGTGTGCGCGTGTGTCTGCATGTGCATACACTCATACTTGTATACATATATGCAAGGAACACTTGAGGCATGGCATTCTGAAATAGGAGATGGCCATCGTACACATCTTAGAGAGACGTTGCTCCCTAAAACCCTACAAAAACCACACATAGAAGCATAAGCATTCTTAGAAAGGCACTAGGGCAAAATCGCCATGCCTACATTGTTTGTATTTACCTCCGGAAAAGGCCACATAACTTCATCTGTGTGGAGACGTCATTAGATTCAGATTTGAGGAACACTCATTTCTTGCCATCTGGCCATTATTACCACCTAACGAGGGACTGGCTCAACTATCACAACCAAGGAAAAAAATTAGTTGCATTTACATCTCCAACAAATGTTTAGTATTTTTTTTTCAGTCATGCCAAAACATTTTCTCCAAGAGAGACAGACAGCTGAGTGGTTAGCACAGAAGTTTATTAGTGGTTTATTCAGCAAAGTGGTACAGGATCAGCATACAGGACTGCATACAAAAGAGACAGGAGTCGACTTATGAAATCTTCCAGAGGCATCTTATATTTATTGCAGGCAACTAAGCAAGAAAGCACATTGATCTGTGTTAAAAAGAAAGAGGCCTGGTATTTTCAGAAGTGCACTTAAGCATTTGCAGAAAAGGTCAGATTAAAAAGCCAAGAATGAAGCACTCAAATTTTCTCCATCCAACAAACATTTTTAAAGTCAAACAACAGAAACATGTACTATTTCATTCATAAAAGAAAGCCATCCACCCAGCCATCTGTGATAAACTGCATATAACAATCTGCAGTAAGACATCAGTATTACACAAGCATATTCAGTAAACTCAAAGAAAAGGGGACAAATTAATATATGAAGAAGAAAGAAGCAAAACAGAATGTTAAACGGAAAGAAAGAGTGGTATATGGAATTATGGAGAAAGAAGGAAATTGGAAAGTTTCTTTTTGGCTCAATGAAGAATTTGGAATGGGTCATTACCTGACCGAGTGGTCAACCTCAATGCCCCAAGGCTACCCTTTGAAAACTCCACCTTCACTTCTTTGTGAGCAACACACCACTGCAGCCATTTAGCTGAAACAGTGATCAAACCGGATTTTGCTAAAAATATGGAGTACCAGCTTTCCAAAACACTTGGACAAAACTTCATTCTTTGACAAAGCCACTGATGTTGAAAAGACTGAGTAGCTCAGTATCTCTGGTCTGGATAAATCTTATCTGAAAGCTCCCTGCTTAGAGAAACAGTTTATATTTCTTTGGGGAGCCAGGTTTGCAGAGATAGCTCAGCAGGAGTTCAAGCATCTCTCTCCTGTATCAAGGGAAGGAAGAAATGAGCAAGGTCTTCATCTTGGAAGTTCCCTTAGTTAGCTCCTTTGGTCAACACCTCCCACAAGGAAGTTCAGAGAGTAACGCATGCACTGTTCAGGCCCGCAAGCACAAAACCAAAACTCCATATATGAGGGGAGGTTGCTGCTTGTAACCCACAAATGTCTGTTTTCATCTCAAGCTTCATTTACTTCAATTCAAGCACACTTCACTCAAAATACTATTTTTTGCTGCATGGTATCTGAAGGCCATAGAAACCAAGAGCTGCAGAAATGCTTTTTTTAAAAAAATTTTTGGGGGGGCCAAAAGGTTTTTTTTTTTCCCCCCCCTTTTAAAAAAAAAAAAATTTTTTTCCAAAAAAACCCCCCCCCCCAAAAAAAAAATTTCCCCCCTTTTTCCCCAAAAAAAAAAAAAAATTTTTTTTTTTTTCCCCCCCCGGGGGAAAATTAAAAAAAAAAAAAAATTTTTTTTGGAAAGGGGGGGGGGTTTGGGGGGGAAAAGGGGGGGTTTTTTTTGGGGAAAAAATTTGGGGGTTTTTCCCCGGTTTTTTTTAAGGGGGGAAATTTAAAAACCCCCCAAAATTTTTTTCCCCCCCAAAAATTTTTTTCCATTTTTAAACCTTTTTTTAAAAAAAAGGGGTTTTCCAAAAAACCCCCAAATTTTTTTTCCCCCGGGGGAAAAACTTTTTTTTGGGGGGGGGTTTTTTTTCCCCCCCTTTAAAAAAAAAATTTTTTTTGGGGGGGGCCCGGGGGGGGTTTTTTCCCCCTTTTTTTTTGGGGGGGGAAAAAAAGGGGTTTTTTTTTCCCTTTTTTTTTTCCCCCCCAAAAAAAAGGGTTTTGGGGGGGGCCCCCAAAAAAAAAATTTTTAAAATTTTTGGGGGGGGGGTTTTTAACCCAAAATTTTTTAAGTTTTTTTTTTTTCCCCTTTTTTAAAAATTTTTTTGTTTTTTTTTAAAAAGGGAAAAAAAGGGCCCAAAATTTTTTTTTCCCAAACCCCAAAAAACCCCCCCAAAAAAAAAAAAAAAATTTTTTTTTTTTAAAAAAAAATTTTTTTAAAAAAAAAAGGGGGGGGGGAAAACGCCCCCCCCGGGGGTTTTTTGGGAAAAAAAAAAAACCCCCCAAAAAAAAAAATTTTTTTAAAGGGAAAAAATTTTTTGGGTTTTTTTTTTTGGGGGGGCCCCAAAAAAAAATTTCCAAAAAACCCCCAAAAAAGGAAAAAAAAGGGGAAACGGGTTTTAAAATTTTTTTTTAAAAGGGGTTTTTTGGGGGGGGTTTTTTTTGGGGGGGAAAAAAAAAAATTTTCCCCCCCCCAAAAAAAAAGGGGATTTTTTTGGGGGGGAAAAAACCCGGGGGGGCCCCCCCCCCCCTTTTTTTTTTTTGGGGGAAAGGAAAAAAAAATTTTTAAAAAAATTTTTTTTTAAAAAGGGGCCCTTTTGGGGGGTTTTAAAAGGGGGGGGGGCCCCCCCGGGGGGGCCCCTTTTTAAAAAACCCCGGGCCCCCCCTTTTTTTTTTGGGGGAAAGTTAAAAAGGGAGGGGGGAAAAGTTCCCCCCCCGGGGCCCGGGGTTTGGGGGGGGGGGGTTTTTTTGGGGGGGTTGGTCCCCCGGGGGGGGTTTTAAAAAAATTTTAAAAAAAGGGGGAAAAAAAACCCCAAAAAACCCCCCCCAAAAAAATTTTAAACCCCCGGGGGGGGGCCCCAAAAACCCCCTTTCCCCTCCCCAAAAAGGGCCCCCCCTTTTTTTAAAAAAAATTTTTTTTTTTTTTGGGGCCCCCTTTTTTCCCCGGGGAAAAAAAAAAAGGGGGGTTTGGGGTTTTTCCGGGGGGGGGGTTTTTGGGGGGGCCGGGGGGAAAAAAATTAAAAAAACCCCCTTTTTTTTTTAAAATTTTTTCCCGGGGGGGAACCCCCTTTTTTTTCCGGGGGAAAAATTTTCCCCGGTTCCCCCCCCCCCCGGGGGGGGCCCCCAAACCCCCCCCCTTTTTTTCCCAAACCCTTAACCCTCTTTTTTTTTTAAAAAAGGGAAATTTTATTTTTTTAAAAGGGGGGAAAAAAGGGGGCCCCCTGCCCCAAAACCCCCAAACCCCCCCCCCCGGGCCGGGGGGTTTTTTTTTTTGGAAAAAAAAAACCCCCCCCCCCCGGGGGGGGGGGTTTTTTTTGGGGGGGGGGGGAAAAATTTTTTTGGGGGGCCGGCGGGGAAAAGGTTTTTTAAATCCCAAAATTTCCCTTGAAAGGGGGGGGGGGGTTTTCCCCGGCAGGGGCTGGGGGGAAAAGGGGGGGGGAAAAAAAAACCCCCAAATTTTTTTTCCCCCCGGGAAACCCGGGGCCAAAAAATTAAAAAAAGGGGGGGGAAAAATTTTTTTTTTCCGGTTAATTCCCCCCCCGGGGGTTTTGGAAAAAAAAAAAAGGGGGGGAAAAAACCCTTTTTCGGGGTTTTTTTTTAAAAAAAATCCTGAAAAAAAGGGGCCCCTTTCCAAAAAAAAATTTTTTCCCCCCAAAAAAAAAGGGGGGAAAAAAAAAACCAAGAAAAAAAAATTTTTTCCAAAATTTTTTAAACACCCCCTTTTTAAAAAGGGGGGGGGCCCCCTTTTTTGGAATTTTAAACCGGGCCCCCCAGGGGGGGCCCCTTTTTTCCAAAAAAGAGAGCTTTTTCCGGGGGGGCTCCCGAAACCGGGCAAACAAATTTTCCCCTTTATTTTTTCCCGGGGGAAAATTTTTCCAAAGGGAACCCCCCAAAAACATGAAAAATTTAAAGGGGGGGAAAAACCTTTCCCCCTTTTTTGGGGCCCCCCCTTAGGAACCCACGGGGCGGGTTAAATCCCCCCTCTTTTGTCCTTTTTTTTTAAAAAAAAAATTTTTTTTTAAAAAAAAGGGGGGGGGGAAAAAAAAAACCCCAAAACTCCCGGGGGAAACCCCTTAAACGAAAAATTTCCAAAAAAAACCCGGGGGTGGAAAAAAAAACCCCCCAAAAATTTTTTTTTTGGGGAAAAAAAACCCCCTTTTTAAAAAATTTTTAAAATTTTTTTTTAAAAAACCAAAAAAAATTTTTAAAAATTTTTTTAAAAAAACCCCCTTTTTTGGGGGGCAAAAAGGGGTTTTTAAAAAACCAAAAAAAAGGGGGGGGGGGGGAAAAAAAAAAAAGGGGAAAACCAAAAAAAAATTCCCGGAAAAAGGGGGGGGGGAAAAAAAAAAATTAGGGGGAAAAAAAAAAAAATTTTTTAAATTTTTTTTTTTTTTGGGGGGGGTTTTTTTTGGGGTTTTAAAAAAAAGGGGTTTTCCCAAAAAAGGGGAAAGGGGGGGCCCCCTTTCCCCCCCCGGGGGGGGCCCCCCGGGAAAAAAAGGGGGGGCCCCCAAAATTTGGGGGGGGGGGGCCGGGCCCCCCCCCCTTTTTTTTCCCCCAACCCCCGGGAAAAAAAAGGGTTTAAAAAAAATTTTTTGGGTTTTTTTTTAAAAAACCAAAAAGGAAAAAAAAGGTTTTTTTCCCAAAAATTTTTGGGGGGGGGAAAAAAAAAAAAGGGAAGGGGGGGGGGGGGGAAAAAAAAATTCAAAAAAAACCCCTTTTAAAGAAAGGAATTCCAAAAAAAGGGCCCCAAAAAAAAAGGGGCCCCCCCAAAAAGGGTTTTGGGGGGTTTGGGAAAAAGCCCCCCCCGGGCCTCCCCCCCCCCCAAAAAAACCCCTTTTTTTTGGGGGTTTTGGGAAAAAAAAAATTTTTTTTCCCTGGGTTTATTTTTAAAACCAAAAATTTCCCCCCCCCTTTTTTTGGGGGGGCCCCCAAACCCCCAAAAACCCCCAAAAAACCCCCCGGGAAAATTTTTTTTTTAAAAAAATTTTTAAAAATTTAAAAAGGGGCCCCTTCCCCCGGGGTAAAAAAAAAAAAAACCCCCCCAAAAAAAAACCCTTTTAAAAAAAAAAAACCCCCCCCCAAAAAATTTTCCCAAAAAAAAAAAAAAAATTTTTTTTTAAAAAAAAAAAGGGGGGGTTTCCCCAATTTGGGGGGGGGTTTTTAAAAAAAAACCCGGGGGGGGCCCCCCCCCGGGGAAAGGGGGGGGGGAAAACCTTTCCAAAAAAAAAAACCCTTGCAAAAAAAAACCCCAAAACCCTGATTTTTTTTTTTAAAAAAAAAAGGGGGGGGGGGAAAAAAAATTTTTAAAGAAAAACGGGCCCTTTTTAAAACCCCAAATTTTAAGGGGAATCCCCCCCAAAACCCCTTTTAAAAAAAAAAAGGGGGGAAAAAAAACCCAAAAACCCCGGGAAAGGGCCCCCCCCAAAAAAACCCGGAAAAAAAGGGCCCCCTTCCAGAAAAAATTTTTAAATTATTTTTTAAAAAAGGGGGCCCTTTTTTTCCCAAAAAGGGAACCCCCGGCCCGGGTTTTCCCCCCCAAAAAAAAACCCCCCCCCCTTTTCCCGGGGGCCGGGCCCCGGGGGGGAAACCCGGGGAAATTTAAAAAACCCCGGGGGCCCGGGCCTTTTCCCCCCCCCCCCGGGGAAAAACCCCTTGGAAAAACCCCGGGCGTTTGGGGGGCCCGGGGGGAGAAAAAAATTAAAAAAAAAATTTTTTTTGGGAAAAAAAAAAAAGGGGGGAAAAGGGGGCCCCCAAAAACCCCCCGGGGGGCCCCCGGGGTTTTTCCTGGGGAAGGGGGGGAAAATTTTTTGGGGGGGGGGGGGGGGGGGAAAAATTTTAAAAGGGCTGGGGGGGGGAAAATTTTAAGGGGCCCCTTTCCAAAAAATTTTTTTTTTTTTTTTTTTTTTCCTTTTTTTTAAAAAAAAGGGTTTTTTTTCCTTTTAAAAAAAAAAATTTTTTTTTTTTTTAAATTTTTTCCTTTTAAAAAAAAACAAAAAAGGGGGGTTTTTCCCCCCCCAAAAGGTTTTTTTTGGGTTTTTTGTTTTTTTTTTTTTCCCCCCCCCCTTTTTTTTTTTGGGGGTTTGGGGTTTTTTTTTAAAAAAAAGGGAAAAAAAAACCCAAAAAAAAAGGGGCCCCAAAAACCCCAAAATTTTTCCCAAAAGGGAAAAAAAAAAGGGGGCCCCGGCCCCCTTCGGCCCCCCCAAACCCGGGGGGTTTTCGGGGCCCCAAAAAAGGGGGCCCCAAAAAAACCCCAAAACCCCCCTTTGGGGGGGGGGGAAACCCCCCCAAATTTCCCCTTTTTTTTTTTGGGGGGTTTTTTTCCAAAAAAAAAAAAAAATTTTAAAAAAGGGGGGTTTTAAAAAAAAAGGTTTTTTTTAACCCCCAAAAACCCCCCCCAAAAAAAAAAAGGGGGGGTTAAATTTTTAAACCAGGGTTTTTTTTTGGGAATTTCCCCCAAAAAAAAGGGGGCCCCCCCCCGGGGGGGGGGGGGGGAAAAAAAAAATTTCCAAAAAATTTTTCCCTTGGGGGGGGGGGGGGGGTTTTTTTTTTGGGCCCCCTTTTTTCCCCCCAAAAAACCCCCCCCCCCGGGGTTTTTTCCCCCCCGGGAAAGGGGGGGTTTTTTTGGGAAAAAAAAAAAAATTCCTTTTTTTTTAAAAAAAGCGGGGGGGTTTTTTTCCTTTTCCCCGGGCCCCAAAAAAATTTTTTTTTTTTTTTTTTTTAAAAAAATTTTTTTTTTTTTGGGGGGGGCCCCCCAAAAAAAAAACCCAAAAGGGGGGAAAAAATTTTTTTTTTAAAAAATTTAAAAAATTTTTTTTTGGGGGGGGGGCCCCCCCCCCGGGGGGGGGGTTTTGGGGAACCCCCCCAAACCCTTTTTGGGGTTTAAAGTTGGGTTTTTTGGGGGGGGGGGAAAAAAAATTCCCAAAAAAGGGGCCCCCCAAAATTTTTTTTTTTTTAAAAAAAAAAAAAAAAGGGGGGGGGGCTGTTTTTTTCCCCCCCTTTTTTTGGGTTTGGGGGGGGGGGAAAGCCCCCCGGGTTTTTGGGGCCCCCCCCCCGGGGGGGTTTCCCCAAAACCCTTTGGGGGGGCCCAAAACCCCTTTTTAGGAAAAAACCCTTTTTTCCCCCCAAAAGACCCCCCCCCCTTTTTTTCCCGGGTTTCCCCCTTTTAAATTCCCAAAAAACATCCCCCCTTTTTTTTTTAAAAAAGGGGCCCCCTTGCGGGGGCCCCGGGTTTGGGGGTTTTCCCCGGCCCCCCCCAAAAAAATTTTCCCTTTTTTAAAAACCCCCCCCCCCCTTTTTTCCGGCCAAAACCCCCCCGGGGGGGTTTTTTAAAGGCCCCAAAAAATTTTTTTTCCCCCCCCCCTTTTTTCCCCCCCCTTTTTTTTTTTTAAACCCCCCCCCCCCGGGGGGGCCCCCCGGGGGCCCCCGGTTTTTTAAAAAAAATTTTTTTTGGGGGAAAAAAATTTTTTCCCCCCCCCCTTTTTTAAAAAAAAGGGGGGTTTTTTTCCCCCCCTCCGGCCCCCCCAAAAAATTTTTTCCCCCCCCCCCCTTTTTTTTTAAAAAGGGGGCAAAAAAAGGGGGGAAAAAAAAACCAAAAAAATTTAAAAAATTTTTTTGGGAAAATTTTTTTTTTTTTGGGGGTTTTTTTTTTTTTCCCCCAAAAAAACCCCCCTTTTTTTTTTTTGGGGCCCCAAAAGGCCCTTTTTTGGGCCCCGGCCCCGGGGGAAAAAGGGCCCCCCCGGTTTTTTTTTGGTTTTTTTTCCCCCCCCTTTTTTTTTTTTTCCCCTTGGGGGGGCCTTTTTTCCCCCCCCCCAAAAAATTTTTTTTGGGGGGAAAAATTTTTTTTTGGGGTTTTGGGGGGGGGAAAAAATTTTTTGGGGGGGGTTTTTCCCCCCTTTTCTTTTTAAAACCAAAACCCCCCCTTTTTTAAAAAAACCCCCCGGGGGGGGGTTTTTTTTTTTTTTCCCCCCCAATTTTCCCCCGGGGGGGGAAAGGGAAAAATTTTTTTTTTAAAAAAATTTTTTTAAAAAAAGGGGGAAAAAGGGGAAGGGGGGGGAAAATCCCCGGGGCCCGGGAAATTTCCCCCCAAATTTGGGAAAAAAAAAAAGGGGAAAAAAGGGGGGGGTTTTTTTTTTAAGGGGGAACCCCCCCGGGCCCCTTTTTTTTCCCCCTTTTTTTTTTTTTTTTAAAAAAAAAATTTTTTTCCTTTTTTTAATTTTAAAAAATTTTTTTCCCCCCCTTTTTTTTGGTTTTTTTTGGGTTTTTTTGTCAAAAAAATTTTTTGGGTTTTTTTTTTTGGGGGGTTTTTTTGGGGTTTTTTTTTAAAAATTTTTCCCCCCAAAAAAATTTTGGGTAAAAAAAAAAAAATTTTTTTTTCCCCAAAAATTTTTAAAAAAAAATTTTAAAAAGGGTTTCCAGTTTTTAAACCCCCCCAAAAAATTTAAATTTTGGGGCCTTTTTTTTCCCTTTTTTTTGGGGGGGGGGGAAATTTTAAAAAAACCCCCCCAAAAAGGAAAAAAGGGCCGACGGTTTGGAAAGGAAAAAGGGGGGGTTTTTAAAAAAGGGTTTTTAATTTTTTAAAAATTTTCCCCCCCAAAAAATTTTTTGGGGGGGTTTTTTTTAATTTTTTTTGGGGTTTTAAAAAACCGGGCCCCAAAAAGGGCCCCCGGGGGCCCCTTGTCCCCAAAGGGGGGGGGCCCCCCCCTTTTTTTTTTCCCCCAAAAGGGGCCCCCCTTTTAAACCCAAAAACATTTTTAAAATTTTCCAAAAGGCCCGTTAAATTTTTTTTTCCCCCTTTTTTTTGGGGGCCTTTCCGGGGGGAAAAGGGGGGGGGGGCCCCCCCCGGGTTTGGGGGCCTCCCCCCCCTTTTTTCCCCCCCTTTTTTAAAAAACCCCCCTTAAAACCCCCCCCAAAACCCCCCGGGGGTTTTTTTTTTGGGGGAAAAAATTTTAAAGGTTTTTAAAATTTTTGGGGTTTTTTTTTAAAAAATTTTTTTAAAAAATTTTAAAAAGGGGCCGGGGGGGGGGGAAAAAAAGGGGCCGGGGGGGGGGTTTTTTTTTTTTGGGGAAAGGCCTTTTTTTTTTCCCCCGGGCCGGGCCCCCAAAGGGGGTTTTTTTAAAAAAAAACCCCGGGGGGGGGGAAAAATTTTGGGGCCTTTTTTTAAAAATTTTTTTTTTTGGGGGGTTGGGAAAAAAAAACCCTAACCCTTTGGGAAAGGTTTTTTTTTCCAAAAAGGGGCCCCAAAAATTTTTTTTTTTTTTTTTTTCCCCAAAGGGCCCCCCCCCCCCGGGGGCGGGTTTAAACCCCTTTGGAAAAAACAAACCCCAAAAAAATTTTTTTTTCCCCCCCCAAACCTTTTTGGGTTTTTTTTTGTTCTTTTTCCCTTTTTTTAAAATTTTTCCCCCCTTTTTTTTTTTTTCCGGGGTTTTTAAAGGGGAAAAAAAGGGGGGGGGGTTTTTTTAAAAAAAAAATTTTTGGTTTTCCTTTTCCCCCCCTTTTCCGGGTTTTTTAAACCCCCTTTGTTTTTTTTTGGGGGCCCCCAAAAAATTTCCCCGGGAAAAAAAAACCCCCTTTTTTTTTTTTTCCCCTTTTCCCCCCGGGGAAAAAAAAACCCCCAAAAAAAGGTTTTTTAAAAAACCCCCCGGGGGGGGGTTTTTGGGGAAGCCCTTTTTTTTGGGAAAATTTTTTTTTGGGGGAAAACCCCAATTTTCTTTTTTTTTCCCAAAAAAAGGCCCCCCTTTTTTTGGGGGGGGGGGAAAAAAAAGGGACCCCCTTTTTTTTTCCCCCAAAAATTCGGGGGAAAAAAAGGGGGGGCCCCCCCGGGGGGGTTTTTTTTTGGGGGGTTTTTTTTAAAAGGGGTTTTTTTTTCCCCCAACCCGGGGGGGGGGGGGAAAAAAAAAATTTTTTTTTCCCCTTTTTTTCCCCAAAAACCCCAAAAAATTTTTGGGGGGGGGGGGGGAAAAAAAATTTTAAAAATTTTTTGGGGGGGGTTAAAAGGAAACCCCCCTTTATAAATTTTGGGGGGGGGGGTTTCCAAAAACCCTCTTGGGGGTTGTTCCCAAAAAAAAAAAACCCAAAAAAATTTTTAAAAAACCCCCCCCAAAAATTTTTTTTCCCTGGAAACCCCCCCCCGGGGGAAAAAATTTTTTAAAGGGGAAACCTTTAAATTTTTTTAAAAACCCCCGGGGTTTTTTAAATTTCCCCAAAAAAAAATTTTTCCTTTTTAAAAAAGGGTTTTTTTTTTTTTAAAAAAAAATTTTTTTTTTAAAAAAAAGTGGAAAAAAAAAAAAATTTTTTTTTGGGGGGGGGTTTGGGGGGTTGCCCCCCGGGGGCCCTTTTTAAAATTTTTGGGGCCAAAAAAATTTTTAAAATTTTTTTAAAAAAAAATTTTTTTTTTTTAAATTCGGTTTCCCTTTTTTTTTAAAAATTTTGGCCCCGTTTTAAAAAATTTTTAATCCAAAAATTTTTTTTAAAAAAAAAAAAATTTTCCCCCCCTTTGTAAAAAAAAAAAAAAAAAAAATTTTTCCCTTTAGTTTTAAAGAAAAAAAAAATTTAAAACCCAAAAAGAAAAAAAAAAAAAAAGGGGGGGGGTTTGGGGGGGGGGGAAAAAAGGGTTTTTTAAAAAAGGTTTAAATTTGGGAAAAAATTTTCCCAAAAAAAAAGGGGGGCCCCTTTTAAATCCCCCCAAAATTTTTCCCCCCCCCTTTTTTTTTTTTTTTAAAAAAAACCTTTTTTTTTGGGGGGGGGGGGAAAAAAAGGGGGGGTTTTTTTAAACCTTTTTAAAAAATTTTTTATTTTTTTTTAAAAAACCCCCAAAAAAAAAAAAAATTTTTTTTTTTTCCCCTTTTTCCCCAAACCCCGGGGGGAAACCCCCCCCAAAAAAAAAAAAAGGGGGGTTTTAATTTCCCAATTTGCCCCGGGAAAAAAAAAAAAAGGGGGGGGGGAAAATTTGGGGCCCCCAAAAAACCCAAAAAAAAAAAATTTTTTCTTTTGGGCCCCCCCTTTTTTTAATTTTTTAAAAAAAGGGGGGCCCCCTCCCTTTTTTTTTTTTTTTCCCCCCCAAAAAAAGGGTTTAAAAAAAAGGGAAAAAAAAAATTTTTTTTTTGGGGGGGGTTTTTTGGGCCCCCCAAAAATTTTTTTCCCCCTTCCCTTTTTTGGGGGGGAAAAAAACCCCCCCCCAAAAAATTTTCCCCGGGCCAAAATTTTGGGCCCAGGGGGGAAAAAAATTTTCCCCTTTTTTTCCCAATTTTTTTTTGGGGCTTTTAAAAAAAAACCCCCCCTTGGGGGAAAAAAACCCCCGGGGGAAAAGGGGGCCCCTTTTTCCAAAAACCCCCCCCCCAGGAAAAAAAAATTTCTTTTTTGGGCCCTTTTTTTTTGGGGGAAAAAACCCCCCCCGAAAAAAAAAAAAAAGGTTTTCCCTTTTTTAAAAAAAAAAATTTAAAATTTTTTTTTTTGGGGGAAAAAAATTTAAAAAATTTTTTTTTTTGGGGGGGAAAAGGGGGGAAAAAAGGGGGGTTTTTGGGGGGGGAAAAAACCCCCCGGCCCCCTTGGGGGGTTTTTTTTTTTGGGCCCCCCCTTTTTTCTAAAAAAAAAAAAGGAAGAAAAAAAAAAAAAAGGGGGGGGTTGGGCCCCCCCCAAAAAAGGGATTTTTTTTTGGCCAAAAAAGGGTCAAAAGGGGGGGGGTTTTTTGGGGGGCCTAAAAAACCCCCCCAAAAACCCCCCCCGGGGGCCTTTCCCCTAAAAAAACCCCCCCCGGGGGTTTTTAAAAAAAAAAAAAAACCCCCCCCCCCCTTTTTTAAAAAAAAAAAAAATTTTTTTCCCCCCTTTTTTTTCCCCTTTTGGGGAACAAACCCCAGAATGTTCCTACCAGAATCAGACAACTTAGGGCTCACACTGAGAAGATATACCAATCCCTATCCCAAATGTTACACCGGAAGGCTCTTTGTTGTGCAGTTCACAGAAACAGAACAATTGCATTCATTCATCCAAGTCTTGACCTTTAACACCTCCTGGTGCAGAAGTGTTCATCAGTGGCTGACTACACAGAGATCGGAAACAGCTTCTCTTCCATGTAGAAAGATGGAAAAATGCTTCAGTATTTAGAGTGCTTTTAATATAGTGTATCAGGAAGCAGGAGGACAGCTGAGATCAGACTTCACTAAACCAATACAAAAAGGCATTTTGGACTTTGCTGTCTCTACAGCCAAAGACAGCAAAGCCTGAAGTCAGAAATCTGGAGAACTATAATCCAAAACTGTTGCCTAAACACCCTGGAAGCACTAGATCCAACCTGATTTTGGAAGCGAAGCCTGGTTAGTATTTGGATGGGGAACCAAAAAGGAATACCAGGTCTGGAGGCCATGTTTCAGAGGAAGGCAGTGGCAAACCATCTCTGAGTATCCCTTGTCTAAGAAAACCCTGTGAAATTCATGGGGTTCCCTGAAATCAAGGGATGACTAATGACAGAAAGAGAGAGAGAGAGACAGAGAGAGATTCTACAACATCTTAGAGGGCATGAGATTGTGGGCAGCTGGACTAAGATGATTCCGTTGGGTCTGGCTCAGTCTTACGGTCAAAAGGAGGGTTTAATGGGACAGATACTCTTGCAAGGGGACTCAGAACACAGACACTTCCTAGGACAAAGATAACAAAGAGCAGCAACTATTCAGAAGGCTCAAAAGAAGATGGCACAACAAAACAGCCAGCCTGACACTAATGAGGCTCTGAGAGTCAGGTCAAAGCTCCACACTCTCATTTCCTTAAACAAACTAATTAAAAGGATGAAAGGCCTCTTCATTCCCATACGTGTCCCCTTTGTGGGCAAATGTTGGAGTAATTCAAAAGCAAGGCTATTTGGGATGCAGGCCAGTCTTAAACTAAACTGCACGAGGTGGAGATCTTCTGGGGACTCTAGTAAGCAGGACAAAAACATTACACTGGAGCACCGAAGACCACGAATCTCATGACGTGCCCAAGCAGCTGCCCCCTCTTCACAAAAGTCAGCTTCATCATGCTTTATGCACAAGTGAAGGAACCAGCCATCATCACTGTTAGCAACACATCCCAATCTTCCTCAGTATGCAACTACAGCCAGCCAGCCAATTCTAGGGAACTTTGGAGGGCGATTCTATGGAACTTGCTCTGTCTTGTCTTTGAGACAATAGAGGAATGCAAATGGGGACTGTTTGCAATGAGGACAGCAAACAGGGAGTAGTTTGCCTCCACTGCCTTACACAATAATCACCACAGCAGCTGCCCCACAACAGAGCAGACACTGGATGGTCACTAGCAGTACACATAATTTCTGCCTTTGGACTCAAAGAAGTCTTCTCTATCTAGTGTCTTCCAAACGCTTTGGATGCTGGCTTCCATGCTGGTCACGCATGGGAACTGAAGGACCTTAAAATATGGGGGGGGCACAAGACTGGGCGCAGGCTTGGGCTACACCATGCAAACGAGGTCCCTATGCATTCTGGATTTCTGTCCAATGCATCCATTCAGCAGCCTGAAAAACTGCAGCACAACTAAGGCAAGGGAAAGGCAGAAAACGTTCCTAAGAGAAGTATACTGCGCTCAAGGGCAACTGTGGCAGTTCAATCAAATGAAAGGCTCCCAAATGGAGAATCTCATATGCTGGGTTTTGTCCTGGCATGAATTCTGCAGCTCAGTCACTTGGGGAGGCCTTGGACGACACCAAATGGAGCAATGCAGAGTCATGAGGTTTAAGACGATGTACTGCAAATACCTCATGGTTTGAAATGAAAGTACCAACTGCCTGTGAATTTGCCAAAAGTACTCCTTATCTTGCACAGGAACTGCAGAGGACTAAAGTTCTCTACATACAATCAAATATGCACCAGATCTTAAGGGCCAATTTGCAAGAACTCTAAGGCCTTGCCTTCCAGCAGGGCTCTTGTACACTTACAATCTTGCGTTGCCCTACGAGGAGATGTTGGTTGCCAACACCCAGATTTGGACAGTGGTTTCATAGCTGGCTCAACTGCTCTCAGGAGTCTACATATCCATTTTTAAGTAGCAAATAAGGCAGCAAGAACATAAGTCAGTTATGCCTGGGGGGGGGGGGGAAGCCCTCATCTGCTTGCTAACCTTGCAGTGCAAGAAGTCCAAATTTAGGTCTTGGTACAAATTCTGTTGTAGCTCCTTCTGAGAACAGGGGCCAATTTATATCCAAACGGGGACAGCCTCTGGAATTGCAAGTGACAGGCTAAACCTACATATAGATCAGGAGAGTTCAAAGAGACCCATTTCCTTCCCTCTCTGGCTGCAGCCTTGTCAGATAATTATTTCATTAGCGATTTTGACATGTCTGATGTCTGGCTGAGTGCTCACTCCAGCATTTCCTCCTCCCTTCCTGTCAGTCTCCTCATACTTTTTTTTTAAGGAAAAAAACATTTTTTTTTACAACAACCAAAGAAGAATTTGCCTGTGAACGACACAGCACTCCCACAAAGGTAGACTTCGACAGACATTAAACTTTCATGAAAGCAGAACCCGTTTGCTGGCTCCAAGTTTGATGTGAGCAGCACAACACGATCAAGGTTATTGTGCCTGGCTAAGAACAGAAGGGCTGACAGCCTTCCTCTTGAAGAATTCTTTGACAACATTTGCTCTCTTTCAGGTCCAAGCCAATGCAAATTTGGGAGTAATTTCTGTTCAAAGGAAGGAACACCTGTTCCGAATCGGGGGGGGGCAAGAATCAAACCGAGCTCCTTATATGGAAAACACAGAGGGGATAATAAAAGGGGGTGGGGGGAGAAAACGAAGCACAAAGAAAGGCTGCCGCTAATCCAGAGGAAAACCCATCCCCGTGAGAGTGCAGATGGGACTGAGAAGGCAACCAAATGGTGAGCAGAAAAGGAGAACAGAAAACTAAGAAGATGGGTTTTGATTGTGGAGGTCTTAAAGCAAAAGAATGGATGACTAAATTAAAAAAGTGGAGGTGATTTTGAACAAGAAAGAAAAACCTTCCAACATTTCAATAGTGTAGCTTCAACACCTGCCGTGCACACTTGTGCTTCCGCTAAGAAAGGTGTCAACAAGCGCTGCAGAGCAGAGAGGGGGAGGAAGAGGAGGAGACGGTGGAGGATGGTGGTGGCCGCGAGGGGGGGCAACGGCAGATCTACCCCTGTCGATTCTTCAGCCCCACAGTCTCCGGGAAGGTAAAGGAAGAGCTCTTTAAAATGCAGAGAGTTTGCTTTGAGCTTTTTTTGTTTTTAAAGTGTAAGGACGGAAAGGAAAGCACACTGGTCTCCTGTCGACAGCAGCCCCAGGGCCTAGACTTCTGGGAAGGAAAAAGAGATAGAAGAGGGGGGAGATGACGGGAGAGAGGGAAAGGGGCATAAAAGCATTAAGTCATTAGTCAACATGAACATTAATGCAGCAAACCGCACATCAAGCAATAGATCACCAAGGACAGCCAGCAAAACAGAGACAAGGGGGAAGCTTGCTTTGACAAGAGAGAATCAGGGCGAGGGTGTGGAAAGGAAGCAGGCAGCCATACTGAACAGGCAGAAACGGGCTGGAGGTCCGTCTCTATCTGCATCAGAGCAAGCCGCCCTCTGGAAATACTGCAGAAGGTTGATGCATTTGAATGCGTCTGTATCTGTGTATTTATGGCTGCAGAATCCTGAGAAGTTTAGCATGTAGGGCCCTGGGTGCTGAGGCCTGGGGAGGGCCTGAGCACACAGAATTCTCACTGTCATCAGCCACACCGTGATTAGGAGCACCCACGTGGCTAAGAGGCCTTCTTCAGTATGGGTAGAAGCACCTCCAGGTTAGAGAAAAATTACCAGGAGGTTCTCCCACATAGCCCAAATGGAATGTGAACACATAATCCCTATTCACTGGGCCAAGCCCTGAAAAAAAATCCCTGTTGGGCCATGCTTCAATTTCAGCCCCACCCACTCCAAATTTATCTGTGCTAAGCCAAGTTGAAAATACAGTGATGGCACATCTCGGGGCCCAAATCACTGGTTGACAAGTGAAGCTCACTCAAGGACCTGCCCTTCCCCAACTCTCAAAACTGATGCTTATCTCACACACCTAGACAATTGTGTGTTTACAGTTTGTCAGCTCCTCCCATAAGTGTAGCCAGGTGAAAAGAGGGGGAAGGACCCCTATCCTTTAAGAGGGAATTTCAACAGGAGTTGCTTGCTACCTGGTTGCACGACAAGCAACACCTGCTGATGTTCCCTCTTCCATACAGCCATTAAAGGTGCAGGAACCTTGTGCGTTCTTTCATCTAGCAACTCTGTAAAGAAGAGAACATGCCAGAAACTATTTCCTAAAAGAGCCACAAAATGGTGACAGTGCAGGAATGGCCCAAGGTAACACAACGTGGTTTGAAAACATGGATACATACACGCACACACACAAACCAGCTCCAACAACTACACAACAATGGGAAAGGATGCCTACCCTAAATCATTTAAAACGAGCAACAAAATGGCAGCCTTCCAGATCTGGCCAACAGTATCTCTAAAACTCACTGTTCCTGGCATGAGGAAGGATTGAAGCCTGTTGTGCTTTTCACACAAAGTAGGGGCAATGCCACTGAGCGAAGCCTTCCGGTACCTCCCACCACTTCCGTTAGAGTAGCAGCCTGTCGCTGTGACAGCTGTGAGACGCTTGGTCATCCAGAGTCTGAAGCTGGGCCTGAACCACACAGAGGTCACCCTTCTCAAGTCACCCTCCTCTGGCAAGCAGGAACGTGTCCAGAGGAGGGTGACCAAAATGGTCAAAGGCCTTGAGACCACAAAGCCCTCTGAGAAGCAGCTTAGAGGGCTTGCTATGTTTAGCCTGGAGAAGAGAAGGTTAAGAAAAGGGGACAGGATAGCCATGCTTAAATGTCTGAAAGAATGTCAGAGGGAAGGTGGGGCAAGCTTGGACACAGAGCAATAGTTTCAAGCTTCAGGAAAAGAGGTTCCAGCTAAACATTAGGAGGAACTTCCTGAGGGTAAGAGCAGTTCAACGCTGCTGCCTCAGTGAAGTGTGGTGGAGTCTCCTTCTTTGGAAGTTTTCAAACAGAGGCTGGATGGCCATCTGTCAGGAGTGCTTTGACTGTGTCTTCCTGCATGGCAGAATGGGCTGGACTGGGGTCTCTTCCTGCTCTTTGATCCTATGATTCTAAGTCAAGTAACCTGTTAGGAAGAGCAGCTTCACGGGACCTGTACTGCTTGTACTGTACTCTTGTACTGTAGCAGGTGCTCTGGTTGTTTCGTTTGTTTTTAAATGGGACTTCAACTTTCTAGCAACACCTGATCACTGAATCATAGCTGGGGATTTGTGGCCCAAACATCTTGCTTTGCTCATTGCTCTCCCTTTGGGGAATAAGACAAAAAGCCTGCGTTATTAGACAAGCCATGCAGCTTGATTACTCCTTTCTCCCACATGTGGTAGTCCAGAAGCCATATATTTTAGAAGGACAACTGCACAGAGCTGTCTTCCCATTAGTGGGGAACCATCACTCCAAACATGACAAACACAACTATAGGAAGGGGTCTGTGATCTTCTCTGAAGTACCTTAGTCCAAAAGTGCCCATCACCAATGTACTTGGGAGATTCCACCAGCAATTATTTGTCTCACGAAAATAATTTTTCTTTTCTCATTCACCTTCAGCTTTACTCGTCATCTTCCTGCATAACTCCCCTCGGATTTGCAGAGCATCATTCACAATAACTCATGCTGAGGAAAACCCCATAGGCTGCTGATATTGGAACACAGCAGTCTGTTAGCTGGCACCATCTCTATTTCTCAGGTACATTTCAGGAGATACATTTTAAGAATCTTCTGAACAGCTTCTTTGGGAATCATTAAAAATTCATTATTTAAAAGTTTTATCAACTAGGTCTCATGCTACACTGCTTTTCAGAACTTTTTTTTAAGGCTCTTCCACTACCAGACCATCTCTCTCTTATAAGATTTACAAACTCCATAACCTCTACACCTGAAATCTCTCTCTGGCTGAATATCCCAGCGCGTAATTCTTAAGTCTGGAGCAGAACACCAGAGAAGAAATCCACACCCTGGGGGATGCTTACCACAGGAGTACAACACTGCAACTCACAGGGTGGCACCTTTTACAATTAAAAAAAAATTAACCACTTAGCATCTCTCACCAACAGAGAGAGACTCAGGAGCAAGCAATTATACCTACGCAGCCCTGTGAGACATTCCACAGGCCAGCGGTGTGCTGCCAGAGGCAAAAGCAGGGAATTGGGAACCTGTGACTGACAGAGAAACTGGCTACCAGTCTGTTTTGGGGCACAATTCCGAATGATGGCCATGACCTTTATAGCCCTGTAAGGACTAGGTTTGGGCTATGTGAACAGGCCATATTCTCCCATATGAACCTGCCTGTGCTTCAAGATCTTCTGAGGAGGCCCCTCTGTCTCCCCCTTGGCACAGTTAAATCTCATGTGAATATAAGAGAGGGTCTTCTCAGTGGCTGCTCCCAGGCATTCCAGGGGTTCTGAGAAGGGCTAGATTGGCACCCTCCACGGTGTCATTCTGGAGACAGGTGGAGACCTTGACAGCTGATCATTCACAGGAAAAGGCCTTTTTCTATCGTCCAGCATTTACTGGTTTTTGTTTTAACAAAGCTGTGCTATTTCACTTTCTGGAGCCTCTACAGCACTTAAGGTTTTTTTTTTTTTTTAAAAAAAAGAGCTTGAAATCCCAAGAACTTTTCACACATGGGCTGATGGAGTCTTGACTTCCTAAAGAAACAAAGCAGTCTGAAGTGGTCTGTCAGCATCCACCATAAGCAGCAAGTGCAGAGAATATCTAGGGCAATCACAGACAAACACACATGCATGAACTGTAAGGACAATGATTCACAGCCCTGTCTCCCACCACACACAGACACGCAAAATATTAAGCAATGAAAGCACGCACGGCTCGGTAGTAGATGCAAGGAGTAGACATGGAGGGCCAGAGCAGGAGGTACTGCCTATGTGGGGGAAAGGGACAGAATCCACTGACAGACATCATGGCATACAAAAAGTCTTTGAGCAAAGCGATGTGGGGCACAGCAGAATGAGGCACAAATTGAAGAACGGTGACCTACACTTTACAGCAGTAAGACCTCCGTTTTCACCCAACTTAGGTAAGGGGTACTTCCAGCTGAGGAAGAGTTCAGCATCATTCAATCCCCCCACTATCCTATTTACACAGGAAAAGGGGGGATTCAGAGCAAACCTAGTTGTCATGATTATTTTGGGGTCTCAGAATTAAACCTACTTATGCTAGGTTGACAGAACACACAGTTCATACTAGGAAAAACAAGAACCAGATTATTTCTTTTCAAATTGTCTTTCTGATCAAGAGAACACATACCAATATGCAACTGTCCCTTAAATAGACTGCAGTGGGCTCCAGAATACTCCAGATTTTTTGTCACATGTTTATGCAGCTCGCCAGATGATTAAGCCTGACTAAGGGCTCATGAGAAGCCACCATTTGATGCACCGTCCAGGGTGAGGTTTCTAACTGGATGTCCATTCACGTGATGAAGAATTAGGCAAGCAAATCCTCTAACAGTGAGGGAAAGACACTGTCCTGCCATTATGAGGTTCACCACACTAAACTCTAAACTGAAGTGGATGGACAGGAGTGGCTCCACATCATCTGTGAAGCCAACCCCTTCCTGGAGTTGGAATCAGCCCCATTAGATACTTTGACCCTGACCACTGTTGGGACTAACCCCATAACCATGTTCACAGATGAGGAAGAGACCAATTTCTGTAAAAACATAGGGTGCATGAAAGATTGGGAAGACAGAGGAAAGCTGGAGAAGATGGAAGGAATAAGAGATAGTTGAAACAGTCTCCCGTTTACATATTATTCAGGGAGTGAGGGTGAGAAGAGGGACTTTACATAAACCTTTGGAATGGGCCATAAGGAGGCGGTTTTAATTTAGTTTTATCGCAATATTACCAAAATGTCCCAGCCTTAGGGACCCTATACAAGCAAGCCCATAAGTTCTTGCAGATGCCTTCATGCTTACTCTTATTTTCTAAGCTGTTCTGCAAAGGAGAGACAGTTTGTGAAGGAGTCCCAGCACGATGGGGTAGAAAGGAGAGGAAACATCTATGCCACTCCCATAACGAGAAGAGTTTCCTGCTGTCCAACTTTCCACCCTTTTGACCATTGTAAGTTATAGACACGTATCAGTCTTTCAACATGGAGTCTGCTCTTTCATCAGTCTTCTCCTCTTGCCTTCTTCCTGTCGGGAACACAAAAGAATTATGGAGGCTCAGTTGGCAAGCCCCGTAATTCCCTCATGTCCCCTACAGGAAGAAGGCAAGAGGAGAGGAACTGATGGAAGACTAGGTTTCATTTTTCAACCAATTCCACTTTCTGACAGTGCTCTGGTCCCTGACCCATCAGATAAGAGGGGGATGTCTATATGAGAAGATCAAGCTATGAGGAATGGGCAGGGGGAGCATGGGGTATATCCAACACAGCTGCTCCTGGGGAATTGCAATCCAGTCCTAAAATGTGTATTTTTAGGTCAAGGTCTAGGAAGAAGAAGCCAACCCAGTTCCAATATTTTTCCTCTCTCATATTTACTGATACACAAACACACACATACGTAGACAGAGTGCAACGGCATGGGAGTGCCACTGGAGGAAGCCTCTCCTGAACCAGAAAGGGACACAGGACTAAGGGATGTTCAAACCTTACCCTTCCGGCTGCCTTCTACTCCGTGGTCACCGTTCTCCACCACCGCTGCTGGTCCAGTTGCTGACTTGCCTGGAAGACAGACCGACACAGTTCTTGTCAACTGGTGGGAAGCTACTGGGAGGAGGCCTCCTGTTTTATCAGCAACAGGCTGCTGAACCAATCCTCCTTCATCAGGCATCTCCACAGTGGTGGACTGTCCACTAACTGAGACTGGTAGCTGGCCATAGTTGCCAGCTGCCAGCAAGGCCTTCATGCCTCCAGCTTCATAGAAGAAGAGCTCATTGGTATGTACCTATTACTAAGCAAATGGACAAGAAGTAGGGCACTATGTGTTTGTCAAGCCTGTGGCACTGAAACAGGCTTCACAAAGGCACCCTCTAGAATGGGTGGGCAACTACATGGGAGGCAATGACCAATTTGTCCCCAAACAAATGCAACAAGGGTTGCATTCTCCCCGCCAACAGCGGATCCAAATGCTTCTGTTTTCCTCTACAGGTCCTTCAAAATGGCAACCAGAAGTGGTGTGGCATCACTTTCTATCACCATTTTCACAGGCGCTGTGACAAAAAACATGGTATTTAGGGGGCAGTGGGAGATTCTGGCAGACACTAAGGAAGTGAAGGTGTCTTTCTACATTTCAGGTTTTCAGGTAAAAATAGTAGAGAAATACTCTTTTTTTAAACTGGGAGGGATTCAGGGGGGATACTGATATGGAGCTTCAGAGTTTCCAACAGTAGAGTCCAGAAGGCATTTTCCCCAACTCTGTCCCAGATGCTCCGGATGACAACTCCCACCGGCTGGACGCCTAAGCAGGCATGACTGCGGAAAGCACAGCCAAGCAGCAGACTGGGGCTGGGAATCATGTGGCCCTCCAGATGTTGGTGGATGGAAACTCCCAACAGCCCCATGGTGAGGAATGCTGGGAGCTGCAACCCAATAGCATCTGAAGAGCAGCAGCACGATTCCCATCCCTGCAGCTGACACTCCATCCATGGGAAGGGGAGGAACTTCTTCGGTCCTGGGCTCTACCTTCCAACCAGGCACAGGGTTAAACTGAGGCCTCCCAGAATTGATGCAAAGCTTTTTCTTTTTTTGCCTTTTCTGCCTTAGAACTGCCTGACTTGTTTGTTTGTTATTTTCCTTTCCCACTGTGTTTGCTCCTAATCCTCCCCTGCTTCTCCCCTGCTGATCAAGAAATGCAGAGGCAGAACCTCAGATGAAGATCTCCTCTGGCAGGTGGGTGTCTCTGGGAGAAGGCAACTCTTCGAACAATCTGAGGCCCCAGCCAGCCCAACAGCTGGCATCCTGGTAGGTTTTTATGTCACCACAAACTGACTTACGTGCATGTAAAAGTGAACTGCAATGATGCATAGCATCCATACTATCAGGTGGGAAGGAGAGACATAGCTATGCCTTTGGGATCATTGTGAGAGCAGAGCCAGCAACGGGAATCACAGTGCCATGGGTCCCACTGCACAACGGGACACTATGTGAGACACCCTGAGGCACATTGCTGCAATTCACTAGAAGTGTTGTGTATCCTGTCAGGAACATAGCAATGTCACCGTAAAGTTAACATGACTTAGCTTCTGATACAGCATCTCAGCCACCATTTTAAAAAATAAACTTCAAGCCAGCACAGAGCTGTGTTCATTTGAAAGATCTGCCATGAAATCCCACCCAGTCTGGAATTCAGGCAAACCCTGGAGTGAAAAGAAGAGATCCGTTCTGGCCAGCTCCCTGAACAAAACCAGCAGCCAATTGCCTGAAACATGTGTCTTCCTCATACAAGCACCTTCCAAGGGATGGCTTTCCCCAGCTGCTCTGAGGGGCCGTTGGGAGAACCAGCCAAGCAAGTCCGTCTCTGGAAAGGTGCTTATCTACGGAAGGCACACGTTTCAGGCAATCCACTGCTGCTGATGGTGGTGGTAATGAGATGTTTTATGATTCAGTTCCAGGCTACTCACAGTCTCCTGAGCTGTTTTTAAGATGAGCCCATCTTTGGCTAAATGCAATGGACACTCTCTAGCATCCCCTGGTTTTTCTTTAACACAACCCACAAGCCACTACCCCGGAAGGCATAAAGACATTGAATTTATGAGACAGCATAACGTGCTCATCATTGGGGCCACTTGAAAGTGAAATGCTACCACTTAACTAGTTTAAAATAACTAGATCCACAGATTAGACAGTTCTCCACAACAGGCTCTGCAAAGACTTAATCTATCGATCCCAATAGCTGGGAAGGTTTCTTTTCTCTGCACATCAGCATCTGGGAATAAGGATATATAAATCAAACAGCTCCTCTGTGAGCAGAACTGAGGAAGCATCATCAAAAGACCGCACGCTCTTCAAAAGGCAGCTTCTGCTACCCAGGCAAGGGCAAAATACAAAACAGACTTAAGAAAGGCTTCTTGGTGCCATTGCTGAGACTGACACACTTTCCCTTCCCTCTGCAGATTCCCCCTCGAGCAACTGAGGAGCAGCAAAGCTTCCCACACCAAAAGGTTCCACTCTGGAAACAGATGCTTGGATAAATGGAAATCAGCCACAGTCTGTGCAAGATGTGCCCCAGCCCAGCTGCCCACTGCTCTTCCAGCTTGCAATGGCTGAACAGAGCCGTCATTTTTGTTTCCAAAATCTGCAGCGTGGTGGCATATGACTTCCTTCTCCATGCTTCCCCATCAAAGACAACGGCACTTAGCTTCCTTTATTTCTAAATACACCCACACATACCCTTCCCAACTGTTCAAATAACCTCCCCTTTAAAAAAAATATTTAAGAACCTAAAACAAAGCAAGATGCCCCAAGTCAGTAATCCTGCTCCAAATGATTAGATACTACTTACATCTGGCTAAAGGATCAAAGGATTGTTTTTACATAAACAACCCCTTAAAGCACCATGCCCTAAAAGAGATAATCCTAAACAAGGAGGATGGGGCCAATATATTAAGCCTAATCGCTCCCCCCACAAAGAGGCATGTCCTGAATATGAACAGCCACATGATTTCATGCATGAGAAGACAACCGAAAGGCTGGCCCGAGGGGGCCTGACAGATGGTTCTGCAAGCCTGGTGCCCAACCCCATGATAGCTGAGACTGCAACTACCCAAGGAAGCCGAGGAATGGAGAGAGAGGGCTAAGAAGGGGTGCCATGTCCAGGCCTTGAAGAAAAACACCCACCTTTCTTCAAAAAGAAGCCATAGCAATCCTGATGGTTATTTTTATATAATTTTTTTAAAAAAACACACCTAAGTTCCAGAGCCCTTGCTCAAACCAGTTAAAGAACATTTTAGAGGGATGAGCCCCTCCCCAAAAAAAGGGGAGGTCAACAAGGAACCCACCTGCTGCAGGATACTGACCTATTAATCCAAATTAATAAAATCTCCAGACTCCCAGGTTTCAAGCAGAGGGTAGAGAAAGCAAGGAAACCAAATGAGGATCATTCTGTAAGAGAAACTACTGAGCTCAATCGTTGGTGCTTTGGGAGCCTGTTTTCCTAGAAATCAGCCCAGAAGACAGTTGGCTGTCTTCCTCTTCCGAGAAAGAGAGAGAGAGAGAGAGAGAAAGGCTTGTGCTGAAAAGCTCACTCAGAGTGAGATTAGGAGGTGGGGAACCAGCACCTGCAGGGTTCCTGGTTTGTTTGCTATTTGTTGATATGAGCTGAACAAAAAAAAAGGTCATTCTACAGAGGAAAGAAGTTGTCTTGCTTTGACTACTGACTCCTGGCAATTACGAGGGGAGAGTGTGGAGCGTGGCAGTCACAGCTGCCAAAATGACACCAGCTCCAGAAAAGCTTTTACGCAGCTCCTGTGGCAATGGATGTGTAGCCAGGGCACATACAGGCTTGTCCTTGTTGTTACGTGTGTTCAGGTCAACTCCAGCTTAAGGCAACCCTATCAGAGGGTCTTCCCAGCAAGACTTCTTCAGAGGGGGTTTGCCACTGCCTTGCTCTGAGGCTGAGAGAGCGGGACTTGACCAAGGTCACCCGGGAGGTTTCCATGGCCAAGTAAGAATTCGAACCCTGGTCTCCCAGAGCCCAGTCTAACACTCAACCCACTACACTGTCTCCCCCAAGGATTTCTTCTGAGGAGGTTTGCCGCTGTCTGCCTCCGAGGCTAAGAGAGTGTGACTTACCCAAAGTCACCCAGTGGGCTTCCAGGGCTAAGCACGGATTTGAACCCAGGTCTCTCAGAGTCCAAGTCTGGGAGTCTAGATCAAACCACTGCGCCATACTGGCTCTTGTGGATACAGACAGGGTTTTGAATATTCAGCACATTCAGCCCGGCACAGGAGCTGAACTCCTCAAGTACTTCACTTCCAGTTTTCTTTTTAAACTGTCTAACTTCCATGGTCATCGAACAGGGTCGGAAAATGTGTGGCCCTCCAGACGTTGTCAGACCGCCACCCCCATCAACCCCAACCAGCATAGCATAGCCTCTGACAGCACCTGCCGCTGATTCACCTGGCTTGTCCAGCTTGCTTCTGGCCCTCTCAGTGCTCTTCAGGACTCAGAACGTTTCATGCAGAAGTAAGGAACCGCGCGTGTGTCTGACAGAATCACCCAAAACGCAGCCATGACTGCGGCTCTCGAAGCAGAGACAGGTGAAAGAGGAAACTGAACTGGGGAGGGTCCTAAGGTTTATGCCACCCTGCCTTTTCACCTGTAACTCATGGGGCCCCTCAGCCCACGCGGGCACAGCTGCCTTCCCGTCCTGCTTAGCCCACAGCTGGCTACAAGATGCTCCAGCAGATAGGTCTCGCTCCAACTTGGGAAAGGTTTCCCTTGCATTTGTAAGCTAGCGGGGTTGGGAAAAAAAGAGTGCAACGGCAAAAGGCTTTCACCAGCATCCAGAGCTACACTTTTTGAAACCACTTCTCCTTGTCCTCCTCTTTATTATTAGCATTAATTTTATTTATACTCAATGTTTTCTTCAAGATTGGGATTCAAGGCAGCTTCCCAATCAAAACAAGTAAAGTGTAGTTAAATAATTAATAATAATAATAATAATAATAATAATAATAATAATAATATCATCATCATCATCAATGTGGGACTGAACTATTAACAACATTTTAAAAATTTAAAATATATAATTGAAAATATTCAAAAGCAGTTTAAAAAACAGTACAGTCGTTTAAAAGATCTTTCTTTAAAAAGCTTGAGTTGCCAAAAGCCTGTCGGACAGGCTGCCTGCTGACAGAGGACGAGCAGGGAGGGCGCAATCCCAGCCTCAGCGAAAGGGAGCCCCTCAGAGCCACCACTGGGAAAGCCCGATTGTGCCTCCCCACCAGTCGTGTCTGTGAAGGTGGTGGGGCTCAAAGGACCCCACCTGAGGACCTCAGGGCCCCCCCCGGCTCAGATGGGGAGACAGTCTGTCAAATAGCCTGGACCTAAGCTGTAGTGTGAGATATTCAATATGTATTATTTCCAAAAGTTAGAAAGAGCAACAAAAAGTCTCAAGGCACTTGTAGGCAGAGACAGAAATGCCCTGAAGCAACTGACCAGGATTGGAAAAATTAGTCTCAAAGGGACATGTCTGTTTTAGAAACAGGAAAGGTAGCCGCTTCATTTACCATCACCGGTTTTTTAACAAGATGACCTGCAATTTCTTCTCTGTATTCACCAGCTGAGCCTCTAAAGGAAAAAGAAAACTGAACAGATTCACAGCCCCTGACTTGATTCCAAGAAGCATGTTCTAAGGAGGGACCCTGGAATACCACCCCTCACAGCGCAGGTCACCTCCCATTAGGAGACATTATCTGTGCCCCCAGGCCATACGGAGGGTCTCATGAATTCAACCCCAAGTGTACCTGTAACCTAACTGTCCAGCTCTTTTCAAATCCTACTTGGAGAACAATGTGAAGAGAGGGTCGGAATGTGCTTTGCTGAACGCGTACATCACTTCTTCTCAACCACACCGATTCTTCCCTCTACCAAACCGTCACCCTCCAAAGCTCGCAGGTCAATCATAAAAGAAAAAGCAAACCCTACTGCTGCATTTGGGGGCTGGGAGGAATTTTAGGCGTTTGTTCTCCTTCTTCCTTTGTGGCGCGCCTTCCTTTGCCAAGGGGGTGTGGACATGTTTCCTACTGATGAGCCGCAATTTTGCCTTCGCCAGGAGAATACTGCCAGCACCCTCTGGTGGGCACCAGAGTGCTTTAATTACCCAATTATCCAACTTTGCTTAGAAGTCTGGAATACAAGAGTTTAACACCAGACTCTCACAAAGTGACTTGGAAAAAAAGATAAAGTTCCTCTTTGATTGCTGAAGCCACAAAACTCATTTTGTGGTTGTTGTCATTTACTTCAGAGTGGGGAGGATATTAAGGCTTGAAATTTCTTCTCCACAACCTCCCTTCTCTTCACATAAAGCTTACTGTTTAATGAGAAAAGCCGTCTCTGTCTCAGCAACAAACAACAAAATGCCTGAACTGTATCGGGTCAGTCCAGAGTTCAACCAGACCTCCTCAGCGGCCAGGCCAGCGATTCCCGGCTTCCCCTTTCAAAGTCTGGAGCAGCAGAAACCTGACTGCTTCCCTCAGGGATCCACCCAAATATTCTGAGGTTTCAAAGACGACACAGAGAGCGCGCAAACAGTTGCTTGAAGGACAGGAGGAGATGCAGGGCTTCCTCAGCTCCCAAAGCAATCCTGCTGGCGTTACATAAAGGATGGAATAAGAGGATTAGCAGGAACTTGTCAAATTATGATGTTCAGCCACTTGGTAAAAACCCAACTTGCTGGTTGTTATTATTATCCTAGTGGGGGAAAAAATGCAATCCAAATTGCGGGGGTGGGGGGAGGGGATGCTCAAATTGCTCTTATTTAGGACCAATTCCTGACTGACTGCTGCTTTATTCAAAAGCCTTCCCCTCTGTCCACACCAAGACGGTTCACACGGGTCCACACAGGACCGGTTGTTAAGCTTGCCTCATCTGGCCAGGGGATTTTAGTCAGCCACTTCCCTCCTTTTCCTCCCAAAGATTCAGTGACAGAAGGAGCCACATTCTAAACAGACGTTTCCTGGACTGTCCGCGGGAAAGCCAGAGGCCTGGCTGAACAAGTTATCTTGCCACGGGGCCATAACGCATCAGCCGTGTGCCAGTCAGCCAGCTGCCACCCCATTCTGGTTTAGGGCTTCAGACCAGACCCAAAGACTTGGGGGGGGGTGGCAAACCAAACAAAGTGTAGCATGCTGCAGCGTACAGGGTATTAGGTGCGCCTGCTTCATAAGGCTCAGACCACTCATCCACTTCCTCCTCAAAGCGGAAACAGGGGGGTCCTGAGATGTGCTGAATTATGGGATCTAGGTCCTCATCCAAGCAAAACAGGAGCTGCACGCTAACTTCTTCTGAACTACTTCCATTGATGGTGAAAACATAACCTTCAGGATCTGGCTTTTACATGCCGAAAGCCAGTCTGGTCCAGAAACGGAGCATCAGATTTTGACTGTGGGACACAAGAAAGTGCCCTAGCACAGCCTTTGGTACATTTGAGCTCCATGTTGTCTACACCTGCTGGGAGCAACTCTTCAGGGTTTCAGGCATTTTTCTTTTCATTAGCTGTATGTTGAGATGCCAGAAATCAAACTTGGGACCTTCTGCATGCACAGCACACCCCCTCCCACTGAGCTACAGCCCCCTCTTTTCCAGAGACCCATTGTGTGGCCCTGAGCAAGTTACTCAGAAGAGTCTCAGGGCATCATCAGTAAAAATGGGAAGGCTGGCCACTCTTGGGAATTTATTTCAAGGGCACCAAAAGTCCTAAACTGATTCAGTGGCTGTACTTTAATCAGGACTAACAATAGGGAGTACAGCCACTGAATCAATCAATGAGATTTACCTAGATGCTGACTCACCATTCAACAACTGACTGAATGGTCTACTCTAACTGGGACTCACCAACAGGACGCCAACCAATGACTGGGATTCAAAATGCCACCACTGTCCCACTCTACTGTTGGTACAAGGGGAACAGTGATGGTCCACCTCAGGAGGTAAGTTCTTCATGCCCCTAAACATACTGAAACCAAACTGTATTCCCACAGAGGCCACAAAGATCACAAAGGAAGCATTTTCACAAAGATCCACCGACGCCTAAGCTGATGACTTGGTATGGCCCAAGGTTACAAACCCTAGCCAAAGAGCCACACCCCTGGAAGTAGTTTTCATCTTCAGCAGCTGACCTCATCTTGCCTCAAGTAAGACAGAGAAGCAGACCCAAGAAGTATTCCTAACAATTGAGAACAGGGAGGTTTTGAAGAAATGCGATCACTCAGTCTCACCCTTGGGCCATGTGAGGCCAGACTACGCTGAACACTTTCTACACCCCTTCCCTTTTATTCAAGGGCATTGTCTACTGAAGTCCTTGAAACAAAGGAAAAAAAACCATGCAGAAGTGTGCAGCAAACATGCCCAACCACAAAGTCAGGCAAAGATCTTCCCAGGGTCACCAAATGAGCTCATGCTGGTTGCATATTCCTTCCAAGACCCAAAATGTGGTAATCCTATGAATTCAGATCTTCATCCGGTAACTGTACATGACTGAACTGAAGTTCCCATGCCTCAGACTTACCATGAGATGACGTAACTTGTTGGAAAAGGAAAAAGGGAGGCCACATTACAGGCAGGATGGATTCAATCCAGGAAGCATATCTGTCTTGAGTTTGCATGACCTGAACAGGGTTGTGGATGACGGGGCCTCTTGGGCTCTCACATTCATAGGTCTGCCATAAGTAGAAGTTGACATGACGACAAGAAATAACAACAGTGCCCATGGCATTTAAAGCAATTACCCCAGGCAAGAGCACCTCTGAAAAAGAGAGGAGGGGGCATCCAGGATCTGACCAGGTAAGCTCTCTGGGAATACAAATGAACCTCCTCTTCAAGGTCATGAAACAACTTTGTGAGTTTAACTCCAACTCCACAGAGCACCTGGATGACAACTCAAGCGCAAGAGAAACCCACAGCAGGTCAGATTTTATCTCCTAAATGAAACCAATTCAAAACAGCCCATACTGTATCACTGTCAGGTCTTAATAAGGCAAAGTTCTAGAAGACCTTTTGCATCTACTGACTAGGCTTAACGGTTCATTGAATTAATGTGTTCATTAGCTCAATTTACCCTTTTCTAATACATGTTCCACATTTGGAAGTTTGCTCTTGGACTACAATGCACCGTATTCCCGAGCCACTGACCATATTGCCTGGGGGACAATGGGAGTGGTAGCCAAAAAGAACCTTTAAAAAAATCCCCTCCTATACTGTGTGCACAAACACACAATGCAAGTTATCTCACCTGGGCTGTGCAACCAGTTCAAATCTGAACACCCAGTTCAAATCTCGTCACAGACATGTCACTAATCCCCACTACCTGCCGCCAGCAGCATATATAAATGCATACTTAACACTGGAATGTCACTCACCTACCTTGCACGTGGTTTGGAGAAGCAGAAATGTATTTCGAGAAGTCTAAAGCGCTGCACTGCCTGCCTTAGGTCCTCAAGCAACAAGGGCTAAAATCCGCCTGGCAAAGGCTTCCGAATGACTCAAAAGCTTGCACCTTTGAGGCTCCTGGCAGGCCCCTTGCTGACCCTTCACCTGGCCTTCCGCTTTGCACTCCAGATGTGTCTGAGGCTATAAACTTCCAATTTTGAAAGCAGAAAGGCCAGTATTAAGACCTGTCAAGGGCTCGCAGAGAGAGCGAGCAATGAAAAGCTCAGTTTACATGCTGGAGATCCTTGAGAGGGATCAAAGGAAGAAGAAAGGAAGGAAGGAGCCTTCAAATTCTCTTTCCCCTGCAGTTCCCCATCGTTCCCCCTTCCCCAGGGGCTCACCCATCTGCTTTAATTTTGGGAGCGAATATTAGGCATTTCTGCCAGGGCCAGACAATGGGTGAGCTGCCAGGTGAGATAAAGTTAGGCCCGCTGGCCAGAGACAAGTTACACGTCCTGACATATGATGTAAGTTTACTTTTAAATAAGTGTTATATAAATATTCTCCAGAACGGAGCCTGGAGGAGCCTCCTTGCGTAACAGAAAAGAGGAAGCTGCTCCAGATGTTGCAAACAGAGGGCAAGGAAAGGGAGACCAAGAAATTGCTATTTACCTGAACAGTAATTAAATTACAAGTGGAGAAAGGAAAAAGAAGCAGGTAAAGAATGTATGACCTTGTTGTTGCTGTTAACTGCCATCAAGTCAGCTTCTATTTATGGGGACCTTCTGGATGAGAGAGCTCCGAGTCACCCTCGTCCTCAACCACCCTGCTCTTGCAAATTCAGGAATATGTGTTCCTTGATTGAGTCTGTCCATTTGTAAGGCGGTCTTCCTCTTTTCCTAATGCCTTGCCCCTTACAAGCATTATTGTCTTTTCTAGTAAGGCACATCTTTTCAAGGTATGTCCAAAGTACATGCAAAAACCTAGCAACTCTAATGTATATTCAGTTGTTGTTAACTGCCCTCAAGCTGACTTGGACTTAGGGCAGTCCTATGGATGAGAGACCTCCCAGACACCCTGTCCTCAAGCACTCACTCAGCGCTTGCAGATTCAGGGCAGCTGTGGCTTCCTTGATTGAGTCTGCCTACTTGTAACAGGGTCTTCCTCTCTTCCTACTGCTTTCTACCTTACCAAGCATTATTGTCCTTTCTAGGGAGTCAGAGTACCTCAGGATATGGCCAAAGGACGACAGTCTCAGTTGAGTCATGGTGGCTTCTACGAAGTATTCAGGCTCAATTTGCTCTAGGACTCATTTATTTGTCTTTTTAGCAGTTCACAGTATCCACAGGACTCTCTTCCAGCATCACGTTTCAAAGGAGTTAATTCTCTGCCCATCAGCTTTCCTCACTGTCCAGTTTTCAGTCATACATGGAAAGTAGAAATATAATGGCACAAACAATCCCAACGTTTTATTCAATGACATAACTTTCCACTTCAGGATCTCATCTAGTTCCTTCACAGTTGCTCTTCCCATCTCTAGCCTTCTTCTGATTTTTTGTTTGCAGCCTCTATTCTGATTAAGAACTGACTCAGGAGTGGGAACACTGAATATTTGATAACATTCAAAAATGATCCAAAATGTATTTCTTGAGTGTTAGGAAATCCTGATAAACAGAATCCTGGACCAATGAGAATCTTCCCAGTTTAGAAGCCACTCTACACAAAATTAACAGGTGGGGATTTGCCCAGAAAGGAGCATATTCTGTGCAGAAAAGAATATTTTCAACAGAGAAAAATGCGGTTTCTCAAGCAGAAATGCCCTTTTCTGAATAAAAAACAAGCCACCTACTAATTTTGCACAATCCCAAACCGTGACTTTCTTGCACTAGAAAAAAACCGCTAAAATTACTCTCTGCTTCCTTTGAGAACAAAATTAACAGGGAATTACATCCCTGGTATGCGTTTTGTTTATGTCAATCAGCTTCTACAGAGTACAGCAAAACAACAAACAGCAGTAAGCATTAAGATTAATCTTGTTGCAAAGCTGGAGGGAGAGGCCCTGGCTTGGGCATAAGCAGGAGGCAAGGAAGGACAGAGGAGGGGCTCTGCTGAGAAATCCAGCCCCTCTCCTCATTAGCTGCAGCTGCATCCATCTTGGTTTGTACTCCTTTGCCCCCAGACTGAATTTTCACGGGGTCAACAAACCATGACAGGACAAATCTCTCCCTGTCTCCACCCCTCACCTCCATAAAGCCTGGAAAGGAGAAAATGAGGACAAAAAGAAGAGGGGTGCATGTGCATGAATCTATGCTGAGCCAATGGAGAGTACAAAGAGTTCAACCAAAACACCCAGGATGAATTTGAGCACGAAGCCAGACTGGCAGGAGTGACAGTCTAGACAACAGGCAGTGAGAGGAAGACGCCCAAATTGTTTCAGCAGCAGGCGCAGAGAAAGAGAGAGAGAAGGAACAAGTCATGGCACCAACTAGCTGGGTAGCAGAAAGAACAGTAACAGGAGGAGAGAGCGGAGATGAGGAGGCAGCATCAGCCCTAAGAGTCAGGCGAGGGCAGGGAGGAAGGAAATGAACCAGCTGCTGCAGCTGTCTTTGCTCCTTCCGAAGGACAGGGCTGTGAGGTTCTCTAAGATCTTAGAAGATCAAGCTCGGGGAAGTCGCTTTTTTTCGCCACTACAGAATCTTACAGAGAACATCCTCAAGGGCCATGCTAATCAGGAGAGTCTTGGAGTGGTAGTCCCAAAAAAGTAGCTTTTCCAAGCTCTGGCTGTAACGGAAGACTCCAGCATGCTATGAGATCCTAAATGCCCTAAAGCTCAGAATTCCCCAATTTTTCCATGAAACTAGGATTTGCCAAACAATTACCCTAAACCACTGACAGGGGGAGGAGGGGAGCTCTGCCTGTTCCTGTCTATAGTTTGTCCATGTCACTCTCAGGGCCATCCTGTGTCATGCTAGTACGCTAAAGCAAAACAGTCTACTGTCCAACCCCAAGACTCCAGGACTTGCTCATATAAACCACATCCTGACAAGCCCAAGAAGGCAGGTTCCCTCTTCACATCCTACTGCTCCCACTGGGCAACACTCACAGCCGTCCCCTGAGTGCGACACACAGACCTCCAAAGCCATCCACAGATCTACCAGGAAAATGGTCCCTGCCTCTCTCACCTGCACCGTTCTCTGCTCCCGATTTTCCCATAATGCCCTGGCTTCTTGAGCAGAGAAAGATACAGTTGGCCCTCCATATCCATGGGTTCTGCACCCACAGGTTCAGATAACCACCACTCAAGAATATTGGAGGGGGGACTCAAAAGCAACCCTTGATTTTGCCTTGAGCTGAACACTACACTGATGTATGGGCACACCCTGCTGTAGCCTCCTGCCATTTCACAAATCCTCAGGCTCTCTCTGGTACTTGTTTGAGTTGTTTGCCATTTTACTACACCACTGTATATATTGAGACTTGAGCATCCAAGGATTTTGGTACCTATGGGGGGTCCTGGAACCAAACCCCAGTAAATACTGAGGGGATGTAAGAGGGGGAGCTTTCTCCATCAGATGCCTGACCGTATCCTACAGCATCCCTCCCAGCTGTCCCAGGGAGAGGGCAGCATCAACGGCACAGACCGACTCTTAAACAGAGGACTCTCTTCTTTGCTGCCCCCCCGCCTGCTCTCTGGTCACTGAGACTTCCACAGAGACACTTACGCTCCACCTGAACGTTGTCAGCATGGGGTTTGCTTTTCGCTTCCTGGTTCCCAGCCTTGGGGTCGTCGTCATCTAAAAGAGGGACATAGTCCGTTTTGTCAACTTTTTCTCCAATCACATCATCAAATTTCTCTGCCTCCAAGGTGGCGATAAAATCTCGTTTCACTTCCTCCTCAATCTGTGGCGGTGGCTCCGTCAGGGCATCCGCGAGGCTGAGGTTGTGGTCCAAGTCAGCCATGGCTCAGCAACTTTCTGAGCTTAAAAGCTAAGAAAGAAGACAAAAAAGGAGAACTCTTAAGCAGGCAAAAGGCACGGCAGTAAGAAGCCCAGTCTTTCATCGGTTCTTCTCTTGTCTTCTCCCTTAGGAAACGTGAGGGAATTACATAAGCTCACTTGGTGAGCCTCCATAATTCTCTCACGTTCCCTACAGGAAGAAGGGAAGAGGAGAAGAAATGGCAAAGAAGGAACTCTGCATCAAAGAATGGTACATGTGTCTATAACTTACAACACACAAAAGAGCGGAACATCAAAATACAAGTTGCAGAAAAGTGTGTGGGGACGATGTCTGCATGCAGTTACAGTAGTCTGGATCCTGCTATTGGAAGTACATAACTTGCAAGCAATCATGTTGTGTTTGTATACGTAACCTGGGCCTTTGTGGATTATAGAAATCCTACCTTTGCTGCAAGAAGCAAAGCCCTGGGAGATTAAGTAGAAGAACAAATAAGAACAAATGAGAAGAGCCCAGCTGGCTCAGACCGAAGGCCCAACTATGCCAGTGTTCACATCTAACAGAACAAAGCCTACAGCAATCACATCCCAAGCTTCCCTGTGGATGTACATGGAAGCTGCTCTATACCAAGAAGCTACTCCAATATTGCCAACTAGGACTGGCAGAAATGGCTTTGAGAGTGGGTACCCAATTTCCTTCCAATTTGAGCAGCCAGAGATTGAACCTGGAACTATTGGTGAGCAAACCACGTGACCTTTCCCCAAGCAAGCCTCTAAAATAAAACTATTACGGTCAATCCCACAACTCCTTGGATTGCTTTGTGTATTCCTGCATGGTACAGGGTTGGACTGGATGGCCCTTGTGGTCTCTTCCAACTGTATCGCTCTATGATTCCTCTCCCTCATAAAGGCACAACTCTGACTTTGTGAGAATTTTTATTTTACATATTGTAATGATTTGTACTTTGCCTTTAAGAATCAAACGGTTCAGAAGATACAAAAAATATATTTGCACCCCAGAGTTTACAGATCAAGTCCATCTACCAGCATTTAGCATCTACATGGATCCAGTATGGAAACCTACAGTGTTAAGCAAAACTTTCAGGCTCCCTGATGAAGGATGCCACTTTCTCCACTTCAAAAAGGAAGCACAGCTGCCTTTTGAGAACAGTTGGGTCTGTACCACTGCAGTGGGGCTCAGGATGTAGCGTTACCCAGTAATTTCCATTAGGTCTTTAGGACACTTTTCTTCTGAAATGCTCCGTTGCTCTGCTCTTACTTTGCAGAAAGCCACTTAAAACAATGAAGATAAGATGAAGGATAAATATTCTAAAGTAATTCCCTCCCGGCTCAAACAAAAATACTCCTCAGGTGGTTATACTTCAGTCTATTTCAGGAGCAAAAATGAAGCCAGGCTGGTGGGAGGGGAGGATGAGGAGGTACCCCATCTGCCGAGGCTTCCCTTATAGAGATTATTCTTTACATAACGAGTGCGGTATACCCTTCAATCACTGTAAGGCCTGTTTATCCTTTCCACAGAGGAGAGCCTGGAGCACGTTTCTGACCTCAGATGACTTCTTTGCTCATGTCAGCAACCTCTTCCTTTTATTAAAAAAAAACAAAACCTCATTGCTTTTGTTTACACTGGAAGGAAAGCTCTGTGCCCCCTCCCCATGGCAGCCCAGCAAGGGCCCTCCCCTCTCTAAACATCCACTTAGAGCCAGAACACTGGCTTGGATTAGCCCCACACCTCCTCAGATGAAACTCATGTCATAAACCAATTTGCCAGGCTCATTCATTAGTTCCTGCTTCCCCCTTGTCCGCAGGAGTGGCGCAAAGAGATTGGTGCACTTTCAAGAGACCGTACTAGCCCGGGGCAGGGAGGCCCAAGTGTCCCACACCGGAGCTGCCTTTAATATCCCACGTGCAGATGGGAGAAGTTAGGTGCCCCAGAGTCACGGCGGGGCAAGGAAGCAGGTCAAAAGTCCTTCATGTGTGCAGCTATTAAAAGCTGGCACGTAGGGAGGGGCCCTCGTGGACGGTAATCCCCCATCGCAAGAGACTTTTGCTCTTGACGCTTCACATGCATCTCTGAAGACACACCCTAGCAGGTATGCCACAGTTAACAGAGTTGGTGCCTCCCCAAGCACAACCTCTTTAACAGAAAATTTGGTACCAGAGGCAGAAATAACATGGAGAGAATTGGCAGAGGTTCCTACACCACAGAACAGAGAGTAGTTCAACATGTTTCAGCAGACTTTTCAGCCAGAACTGACAATATGCCCATGGAAAATTTAAACAACAAGGTTGGGTAAGCCTTGCACGAGCGAACAAAAACATTTGGAGTCTTCTAGAGACCACCTGAAAGCTGAAAACTTCTTCCAAAATGCACCCGGGGTGACTTTTTTTTCTTTCACCAGCCTGCACTTTTCTTACGGTTTCCATTTTGGTGGTCACACTTCTAGAGCTACAACTTTTAATATACTGTAGGTAGTTACTAAGGCAGGCTTACTTGCTTTCTCCTTTTCTGTCTGTTCTGACACCCACAGACAATCAAGTAAGGAATTTTGGTGGTAGCTGCTGTTTACCCTGCCTGTTGTAGGTAGAAACTCATATATACAGTAGCAGGATCAGCTAGAAAAGAATCCCATTCTTTCCCCACAAAAGCTTCATTTCATTGCCTAGTGTACACATGCTGCTGCAACCCAACACCTAAAGTCTGTTTCTCCAGCACTCCTTCACCATCCTCTCAATGCCAATTTGCTTAAAATAAAAAAAACCCCTTCCAGCTAGACCGAGGAGGAGGAGGAACATGATGCTGGGAGAATGTAAAAAGACTTTGTAAAAAAAGAGCTTCTTTGTGAGAGGTTTTGTTAACTGAAGTACGCTTGTACAGGATGTCTAAAGAATGACTAACAGAATGTATAAGGATAGAAGAAACCAGACACATTTCTGTTTAGTTTAACTGAGAATGAAGAACTAGAGCTGGGGAATGTGACAAAGAGGGAACAGGAAACAGAGGTGTGGCAAACTCTCAAATATCCCAAAGGCTCCCAAAGAAGTGCTCACACTCTCCTCTCTCATACACACACACACACACACACACACACACGTGCGCGCGCGCGCGCGCACACACACACACACACACACGTGAATTTCAGCTGCTGCAAAGCAAGTTCAGGCCGGATCTGTGGAAAGACCCTCCTCCTGTGAGTGTGTTTTAAGAAGTAAATCAGATTGGCATCAAAGAAGATCTTAAAGACAAAAATTACATATGGCTTGGAGCTGTATCTCTTTAAAACCATAAGGAGCACCCGCAGGGGTCTAATCAGATTTGGGACCAGACCATGCAGGAAGAGAAGGTTTAACTCGGCTTCCCCTTTGCTGTGGTCCAAAGGAAAATCCTCTTCCCACCCCGCTGCTCTTTAATAGATAAAGGATGCTCCCACAGGGACAAGAGAAGCCACCTCCTCTTCTTTCCCAGGGCTAAGACCACTTTTGCAAGACTGCAATGCCTGGGAAGGTGCCAAAGGAAAGAGCAAAACTTTGAATACCACACCCCTTGCTGTGGCAGTTCTGAGATCTGGTTTACTTAAAAAGACCCTTGGTCTATCAGACCTGCCACCATCAATTTTCAAAAGAGAACACTTCAAATATCCCTACTGGTTGACCAGCTGATTCGATTTATATCCTACCTGTCTCCCAATATGGGACCAAAACTGGTTTACAATGTAAGTTAAAACAGACTAGCTATAACAATATGTGGCACCAGGGTTTAAAAAGGCATTAGTCAATCCAATTAAAATATTAATTTAAAACAAGCAGTCTTTTCTAACCCCAAGGATAAACCAGATTGCGAAGCCTCTGTTGACACGGCAGCCCACAGCCAGCCCCAAATGGAACCACCCCTTTGTAAGGACCCACACTGAGGGGGAGGGAGGAGGATCCAAAGGCACAGCCCTCTCAGGAGGCATCGGGCCCACACGGATCACAGCCCCTGGCGCATGGAGGCCCAGGACTCCCCTGGAGCAAGGGTGGGAACAACTGCAGCCCTTCAGATGTTGATGGATTGCAACTCCCATTGGTCCTAGCCAGCATCAGCAACAGTGAGGGATGCTGGGAGCTGAAGTTCCATAGTAATAGTTCAGTAGGCAGATGCAGGCCTTTCAACAGTAAGAGTAAGTACCTCTGCACGTGTTACATGGACAAACCCCCTTTCCTAAACTTGTGATCAACTGGAAGATCCAGTTCTGTTTACAAGCCAAACAGGATTAATCAAGTGAAACCAAATCTAAAAGTACATTAAGTAAAATTAGGATATGTATGTAACTCGGAGAATTAGGAACCCTTTTGAAATGTAGTTATTTTTAGCCCCAAATTCTAGACATCCAACAGTAACGGAAGAACTGAAAGCATATCTGACACTTCCACAAACAGGACATTTCATTCTGCAAGGGTGCATTAATTGTCTTCTGCAGCATCAGCACTGCTAATTGAAGGTGGGAAAGCAGGGGCTCATTAATTTTCTATCACCCTGCACCTTTTAATAGACATTGGTGATGGTGCAGGAAACCAAACAAGTGGTTGCAGCACAACCTGTGTGCTGACAAAAGACAAAGCAAAAACAGTTTACAAATGATGCCCCCCCCCCAAAAAAAAAAGAGAGAGAGAAGGAGGGAGAGAAAGGTCTTGGGTCTTTGCTAGATATGCATCACTAGCCTGCAGATAAAGCCATTGCCTTGGCTGCCTTTGTTTGCTGTTGCTACAGACCTTCAAGATGACTCTGACTATGGAAATCCTCTCCCAGGATCTCCTTGGCAAGATTTATTTGGAGGAGGTTTGCCACCACTGCCTTCCTCTGAGGCTGAGAGTGTGGCTTGCCCAAGGTCACCCAGGGGTTTCCATGGCTGAGCAGGGATTCAAACCTCAGTCTGCCAGAGTTCGGGTCTGACGCTCAAGTCATTACACCTCACTGGCTCTAGACAAGAAATTATTGCAACAGATTTCAGGAGAAGTCAAATTTCCATTCCAGTGATCCCAAGGGATTTTATCTACCCAGGATGGAGTAGTGGGATTTCCATAACATCTAGTGACTCTGACCTTTCCACATGGTATGACTAAACTACTAATGTCATCTCCAAGAATTGTTTCCACACAAGATTTTAAAAGGTTTTAAACAGAGAGATCCAAGCTTAAAGAACTGAATTCTGCCAACTGATACAGCAATATTTAGCACCAATCAATAGCAAGCTTACACGCGCTCCTAAAAAGAGATGTACCTTTATCAGCTCAGGTGTGCCTTTTAAGTAGCCCATTTCCAAAAATATTGGCACCAACAGACACAGCTGGCTATCAAAAGACTACAAGGGGAGCTGCACGGGATTCTAGGCTGTTCAACTGTGAAACCAAACATTTTGCCTTATGGGATCTAAAGGTGAGAAGTTTCCAACTGATGAATTTATCTGAGCATCCTGGAAAATGTGATGGTTCCTCCCACTGGCTCTGTGTGCTCACTAACACATTGGGAGACAGCATGGATTAATGAAGTTTGCCTGAAAGGCAGAGCACGAAAGGTATTCAAGGCCAAGAAGAAGGGGTGTTTGTTTTGTTTTACCTCCATTCAACACTTGGAAGATTCCCAGGAGCCCAATTAACTATTTTTCTTTCTAGATTAATCCATAACAGGTTCTGTGTGCCAGAAAGAAAGAGAGTCTATTTCTATTTTTTAAATTCCTGCTGCCTTAACAGAATGTTAGCTTAAGAAAATGAGTTTCTTTTCCTTTCAGTTCCCGTAAGAATTCCACTTTTTTATTCTATGCAGCTGTCAAGGTAGTACAGCCGGCAGACTTTGGAGAAGGGAGCCTATGGCCCTCCCAGACACTATGGGACTACAGTTCCCATAATCTCTCATCATTAGCTGCGCTATGTAGGGCTGACGGAAGCTCAAATCCAGTAACATCTGCAGGGCCACATGTTCACCACCGTTGCCCCTTTATACGAGGAAGCTGGCAGTTCTTGGTGATGTTTTTCTACTGATAGCTTGGTGTGTTGTTGTCAAATTTAAGAAAAGATTTGTGCATGTTTAATTTCCTTTCAAAATACATGATTAAAAAGAACTGAACTTCTGATGACACGAATTTAAAAAGCACATACAGTAGGCCTGAATACCCTGAAGGCACCAGAGTCCACCTTATCTTGGAAGCTCAGCATGGTTGGGCCTGGTTAGTACATGGATGGGGGACATGAATACCAGATGCTCTAAGGGCTGTATTTCAGAGGAACGAACTGGCAAAACCCATTCTGAGTATTCCTTGCCTGAGAAAACCCTCTGAGAAGCATGGAGTCACCAGCAGTCGACAGGTGACCTGAGGGCACATGTGTGCAGATACACAACACACATATACACAATGATCTTTGCATGTCCAAGCCCTTCATGTTTTATGGACTGCACCTACTAATATCAACCAACACACAAAAAGCAATGTTACATATGTCCACCCACACCACAGCTCTAAACAACCACCAATCTTGCTCGCTACTAAGAGCCTCTTTAAGGACCCCTTTTTGGGTCCCCTTGTCTTCATGGTAGGGCCCCATGACAGCATCTCTTCATTCGTGGCACTATGATTCTGGAATTCTATCTCCAAGTCGGTATGTCAGGAAATCAATATGGTATCTTTCTGATGCCAAGTGTACTAACAAATTTCTGAAATCCTTGCTGTGTTATTCTGATTTGGAATTTACCCTCCCTTTTGCTCCCATCTGATTGTATATTCACATCCATTATCTGGAAATTCCCAATCTCATTCCATTCATTTTAATACAACTACAAGCAACCTTTTATTTTGGTGAGCTGTGCGAAGTTGATTTGCCCCATCGTGGCATGGGTCACAACTGGTAGAATCTGATTATGAATAACCCACCCAACACTTTTCATGAAAGGGAAGGTGGCAGCCGAGTGGCAGAACACAAGCTGCGCATGCAGAGTCTGTTTCAACCTCTGGCCAGCTCCAGGCAGAACTGGGACTGACCTCTGTCTGAAACCATGCAAGGCTGCTGCCAATCAATTTAGATGCCCCTAAACCAGATGGGCCCAATGGCTGGCCTTGACAGACGGCAGATTCCCAAATGTCACAGCTATCAATGGCCACCTTGAGTCCCAGTTTTGGGGAAAACACAGATGATGGTGATGATGACAATAGTCACGGCGACAATGTGTTGCCTCCAGTAATTCAGGCAGATTATGTCTCTGAATGGCAACTGCTGTGGAACATGAGGAGGAGGGTGCTGTTGCCCTCATGCCCTCTTTCTGGGTTTCCCAGAGGCAGCCCGCTGGCTTCTGAAAAGAAACAGGCACTTGGCCACACTGCTCTGATTCAGCACAGAACTTTGTATGAACTTATTAAATAAGCAGGACATTCGTTTTTTTAAAGAAAAGTAAAAGTTAAAATTTCCACACACCATAAAGAACTCCTCCCCAATTATCAGAATATTTAAATAAAGAGATACTTAGGCAGCCTTAATTAATGTTCACAAACAGGGAAAAGTCTACCATGTAAGAGTGAGTCACATGCTAAGAAAGGGAAACACTGGGAGGATTCTTTTCTTTTCTCTTTTTATACATTCAATCATGGGTAAGCCTTTGATCAAGTTCTGGTTTGACTTGTCAGTGACAAATGGGACTGCATTCTGTCTTGTTTCTAAAAACATCTCTAAACTCCACCTCTTGAGGCCATTCGTGACATCCGAGAGATAGCCACACCAACACTCCACCTTGCCTGCACTTTTCTTGCAAACTGCAAAAATGCAGTACCCTCTCTCCTCTTTGCAACCTCTCCAGGGATTCCACACAGCACTTCACACTGCGGCCAGGAGGAGCCTTGGGACTAGCACATGGGGCCAATGCAGAACCTTTTATGAAGAGAATCCTGTTTTTAATTGGACTCCTTTATTTATTAGTTTATTAATTTAAGCATGAGAGGAGGAAAAAAGAGAAAAGAGAGAAGGAAGGGCACGGGAAGTACAAAGGATATGGAGACGGGCTAGGCATACATATGGATACAAGCTGACCACACACACAGTCGTGCACAGAAATAAGACCTTCTGAAACACAGATGGTGAATATTCATCTTTCCAACCTTGAGGTATAAGTCTTTTAGCAACAATAAGAACAGGCAGGATTATTACTTTTAATTTCTCAGAAGTTTCAGCAGTGCAGTGCAAAAGTACCCTTTGGTTGATACACTAACACCATGAGTCTAAATAAGAAGGTGAGGGTTTGTTTGTGTTTTTTTCTGTCCTTATATGTCTTGGAATAAAAAGCAAACTCACTTGAGGGTAGGAATAAAAAGGTGCTCGGAATTGCCAGTGGATAGTCCAAGACAACAGAAAAGTCGTTTGAATATCTTTCTTTAAAAGGGGGGAAAAAACCAGAACTACAGCAATAAATACCCACAAACTTCCATAACCTTCAGACACCTTTGTTCTGCCTTAAGGAGCCCCCTCTCTCAACATGGAGGATGTCCTTTGCAACTGCAGGCAATGAGTCCCTGCCGACAGTCCTCTCCTTTGAGCAGCTAAAATGAAAACTTTTATGGATCTGAAAGCATCTATCAAAAGGAAGGAGACCCTCCCTCCCCTTGCCTCTCTGCGCCTGGAGGCAGAACTAGAGATATGCTGACAGACCTGCTGGCCAGCAAACTCATAACCGACCCTGTGCACAAAGGCCACCATTAGCAACCAGCTTACATCCAAGTGGAGGCACTCGCCTCTCAAGGAGAGAGCGGCAGTTGAGCCTGAAAAGGCTAATCCACCTTGACAGGCTTCCGCCGCGCTCAAAGGCTTCTGCTCCACAATGCAGGTACTTGTACACCCACAAAAGAGGGGCCCTGGGGTTAAGAGCACTCAACAAAAAAAGAGGCCTGCTTAGTTCATCTGTTTACAACAGGCTTATGTCTAAACAGAATCCTTTTGTCCAGGGAGGCAAGTCCTCCAGCTGCGGAGTTAGGCATGTTTGGCCTTTGGGAGTGAATCCCTACACAGAGGCCAGGCCGTCTGGCGCAGCAGCAAGCACAGGACCGCTGAGAGGTGCTCCTCAGCCACCGTGGTTCAGAAAAACAGCAGGAGCACCTTTCCCCAACGCAGCACCCTCCACATGCCTTAGACTATCAATCCCCATCTTCCTGAGACTTGAATTACCAAGTCCACATTGTCTGGGGACAATGGGTGCTTCAGCTCTGAAGATATCCAAAGATTAACAGAAGTGGGGAGAGGGAGTTGGAGAAATGAATAGCATACTAAGAGGAGAGTTCGGGTGGAAGACACATTTAGTCAGCAGCTCCACATGAGCCTGCCTGAACCCTTGAGACCGTCAAGGGCAGGCACATCTCCCAGTGCCACTCCCCTCACAGGCAACTCTGGGAGGAAGGTGGGAGACAGTGCCTTCTCAGTGGCTGCTCCTACACTCTGGAACTCCCTCCTGTCATCTTGTTGCTGTTGGGGGAAGGCTGTTCTGTTCCAGTAGACATTTGAAAACCGATTGTTTCATATACAGGTCCCTTATCCTAAATGCCTGGGACCAGAAGTGTTCTGTATATCCACTTTTTTCCCAGATTTTGGAATACAGCACCTTTTTGGAATAGACTTGAGTCTTGTCTGTTTGATACTTGTGCTGTGCGTGAGACATGAAGCTGGAGAGCGACTGAGGACCCATGAAGCAGCGAGAATCCAAGCGCCGTGCTCGGTGTGAATACGCACAGGTCTTCCGTCTCTCTCTTTTTGTGCCAGCTGCACACCTCTGCTTTTCAGGCAGCAGCCATGGCACTCCCCCTCATTCCTCTCAGACCCCAGTCTCTCCTTTTCAGCTGCATCAAAAAGAGACAGATTGAGGATCTGAGGGATGAAGAGCAGGGAAGGGAAGCTCAACCCGTAATGTTAATCTATGTTCTTAAATGTACATTTTATTTGGTTAGAATTAGACATTGTTTTAATCTTAACCGTATGTTGTCAGCTATATGTGTTTTTACTTGCACTACTATTTACTCCGCAAGCTGCCTTGAGCCCCACTTTGGGGAAAAGGGTGGGACATGAACAAACTGACTAAACTATTCATTGATCTCATCATTCAGTTATGGCACTTTTATCCCATAGGCAACCACATGTGAAAAATACAGCTATAAATAGATATATAAGTGGGACCAAGCATGTGAATATTGATGAACCTACCACTACCATTCCTCCCACTGAGGGGACAATACTAACTAAGCAATGTAATCTGGTGGCTCAAATGGTCCACAAAAATATGAGTTTTTTTTAAAAAATTCCCACAGTATAGAGAAGTTTCCATTGTCAAAAAGGTACAAAAATGATTCCCCTCATGAGACCACTGCCAAGAAACAGGATGATACTAAAACACCAAACAAGGATGACATTGCTGAAATTCTCCAATCTGCTCAGACCAAAGACAGGTCTTTATCCATGTGAGTGCAAGGAAAACTGCAGGCAAGTTTACTGTGTGGGGGAATATTTGATCTAACGCACTGTTCTCTACCTCCACTTGATGGATCAGAGACTGCTGTCCCCTGGCAAAAAAATTTGGAAGGAGCAAACAAGATACCCCAGTCAGCAACCACAAGTCTTTGTGATTTATCAAGGAAGAACTCTGGGAACCACAAAGCAAACAGATCACAGCTGGGCCATTTGCCTGTTTAATTCTGCAGAAGTGCAGAATATGGTTTTCAAGCACAGAGGCTTTCTAATAATGTCACTTTCCATTTATTTTCATGTGTATATCCCAGTGGTGGCTGGAGGCTCTCACATCAATGCAACAGTGAATCCATTCCACGTTTAGGACAGTTTCAAAGGAGCTCTCCAGGGTACTGGCCCTACTTGGGTATGGAGCCCACCACCGTGGAGAGCTCCTTCAAAGCTTGGTTTAAAACCTGGAGTGAACTCACTGTTCCACTAACACAGGAGCCACCACCCACCATGGCATGGGTCTAGCCCCATTTAGGACTGCAAGTAAAAGCTTGTCCAGGAACACTGGCAGAAGTTTCATCATTAAAGTCTGAGTTCCAGGCTTTGGGGACAAACTTCCATCACGTGCATGATTCATTCTACTATCTGGTAGCGGCTACTAAGCCAGAATTCTGCAAAAAAGAAACATGCAAAACAGCTCAGTCTGTCAGAATTCAATTACTCCTGATTGGAAAATTAAAAGTTGTGATGCTAAGAACCTATAACTGACAACTATTTGCAGCTTTTAAGCATTTTAACGAATGTGTGAACCTCTCCAAACCCTGGCATGTAGCCACCCTTAAAACAGACCAGCAATTCCATGAAAAACAACCCCCCCCAATCCTTATAACTCATTGTTTTAGAAATATGTTTTTCATTGAATGCAGCTGTAATTTAGTCCATCGGGATAAACTTTCAACATAGCTACAGCTGGAATGGCTATTGTTTCCTCCAGCCCCCACTGCTCAGAATCATTTCCTTTCTTTCAGATGCCTGGCCTGGGAAGTTACCACTTCCCCTTCCTACCAGGGCTTTCATTAATGATCCTGACATATCTTGATTCAGGGGTTTTAACGGAATCCACCCCTCAGCAACCAGTGCTGGTTGCACGGTGGGAATTGTGCGCATCAAACAAGAGATCTCTCTTCCCACATTTCAGACTGTACAGGGACGTCGCCTGAACAAATTGTTGCCAGAATGCATAGGAGTGGACTGGCCAAAAAGGTCTCAAAGGGCAGACAGTCCCAAGCAGATTTTAAAATGATTTCAGGAAGTTGTTTTAAGTACTGTGAACTATTATGGCGTTGAAGGAAGTCAGCTCACAATTTTTTTTTAAATCAATTATGTTCCACTGATCTAGCACTGGTTCACTGAGCTGCAATGCACTGGAGATGAACCTCCTAATCAACATAGGACAAAAAAAATGCAAATCTGTCAAGCTCTAAGCTACAGCTACGTTATTTCCCATGTTGAGTTTTGTAACATGATATGCATGAGATCTTCATGAAAAAAGGCAGATGCAAGAAACACAGTTTGGGAATTTATTGCAGCCTTAATATCCTGCTCCAAAGTTTTATCTTCCAGTGGTAGCGAGAGGGGAAGCTTCTAGTGTCTAGAAATGTCATGTCGGTGATTAAAAATGGTTCTTTTAATCAGCTCAACGTAAGCCTAGGGTTAAAGAGAAACACATGAAGTTGGTACAAAAGAATCTGGGGAGAAAAGATCAGCCCTGAATTCAGTTTTCCAATGCCTCATTACCTACAGCAAAGCCAGAAAAGGGGTACAAGTTGAAAAGAGATGGACTTTTGATTTTCCTCAGTCTGTTTAGCTCCCATTTAGCACCTCTAATGCTCCTCTCCAAACCAGCTCCAGATGCCGGCTGGCCAGCTGCTGCAGAAACCACTCCAACTGTATAAAGCAAGACTAGGAATCATACACCCATCCAGGTGTTGCTGGGCTACAACTCCCAGCAGCCCTGGCCAGCACATAGCCAAAGGGAGCTGGGGCTACAGTCCACCAGCCATTGGAAGGCTACACTTTGCCCACTTTTACCCTGGCTTGAAGCTATGTCAGTAAGTCTCAACAAGCCAATCCAACCCACTCCCACTGGCCAATTCTTCTTCTAGGACATCACTGCAGAACCTGGATGCCACTACAGAGGAAGTTCTTGTAATCCTTTCCCGCTCTATGGTTCTACGATTCTAAGTCCAAACTCCATCCAACTGGGAGCTCCAATTAAGGGGATCCAGGAAATCTTAAGTTTCTCTTTCTTTCTCACCTTTCTCTCCTCTATTAATTTGTCATGAGATATAAATCCTCATTGTTTAGCAAAGGCTTCACTGGATCAAGGAATCAAAAGCTCTAAGTTTGTTTGTGTTGCGCACACAACACTGCCATCACAACAAAACTTCCAGCAAATAGAGAAATCCAAATTCATGGCTCCCTTTTCAGCTCCAGTGCAGATCCCTTCTCCAGGAAATTGAGGAAATGAACAGTAATGAAGGGGGATTTTCCTCTTTTTAGAAAAGCAAAGCATACACTTGCAGTTAATAAAGCATTTTCATTCTGTTTTGTAGATAGGCTATAAAGCCAGAGACCAAAAAGGAACGGCAGGCAGCTGTTCTTGTCAGCTGCTTTCCTTTAATAGTATGTGCATCAAAAAGGAAAGCTGCTTCCATTGAACTAAAAGCAAAGCCAGGGAATGGCGTATTAGCCAAAATCCATTTCCGTAATGGGACTAGAGTTTTTATCATCAATCAGGGGACCCAGATTAAGCTCTTGCCTGTCTCATTCCCCATTCCTTGATGTGGCAGAAGACCAGAACACACTCTTAGCACTAGGACCATTCACATGGGTTATGCAGTACCCTGAGGGACAGACAAAATTGGGAGGATCTCTGACACCCACCAACATGCCCCCTTCACACACACTCACAGAAGCAGAGTGCTGCTTTACAAACGAATGTGGTCAACTTGGACAACCTTGCAAAGCAGAGCAAGAGGAGTCCCACCCCACCCCACCCTACCCCACCCCAAAGAGGATTACCTGCAAGGAGAGCCACCTTGAATCCATTCCTGGGCATACATAACAAGTCAGTCGATCACAAGGCAAGGTGTCCTCACTTGCCACACCTACTTTTCCTTCCACACAAGTTGCAGCGTTGTCTTTAGAATGCCAAGCACTTGAACTGGTACTGTGAAGGAGTTCTTCACAGAAGATGCAGTTTCCAGAATTCACTGCCATAAAATGCAGCGATTTACAGCTGCAAGTTTAGATGGCCTTGTGTAATTTCATAGAACAAGAACCCTACCCCTGTTTCACCACAGAGACTGTGAACAAATGTGGTGCAGGGGGGTAAGGGAGCAGGTAGAGGGCCACCATCTCCTGTCTTGGCTGTGGGCTTCCCTTTGGCCTAGAGGGGCTAGTATGTAAAAAGAGCTAGCCACAATGTCACGCACATCCTTGTGGACGAGAACCCCTGCTGCCAGTCAATGTGGGCAGTACCAAGCTAGAGGGGCGATGGTCTCACGCAGAAAAGGCAGCTTCCTGCAATTAGACGCCCCTCACTCCAACCCAGTGGGCCCCCTCTTAAGGTTCTTGATCTCAAGCAATCTAGAACTTCAAGATGCAAGAGCCAAAGAGGCTGACTAGATAAGGTCTTCCGACACCCTGGTTGACTCTCTGGCCCTATTGTAGAGCCCAGAAAGTAGTAAAAACAGCATCTGAGGGAAGCAGTGTATGCTAGCCATGACTTCCCCCTGCCTAGCTTTCATCTTTTAGAAAGTGACAGTTCTGATCAGAGCCTCCTGTGTGCATGGAGGGTCTCCACATAAGCCAAATTTTGGATTTTCCAGGATTCTGGCTTACCTGGAGACCATCCACACACACTCTTCACTCAAGGCCTATCACTGTCCTGTGACCAAAGCAACAAGAGAGTAAGCATACACCCTTCCTTGCACCGTTCATTGTTGACTTCTTTGTAAGCACCTTGATAGGGCTTCTCTAGTCCCAGAAAGCACAGCGTCTTCTTAGCCCAGAAAAGAGAAGGCTGAGGACAGCCATCTTTAAATATCTGAAGGGATGTCATATAGAAGGTGGAGCAAGCTGGTTTTCTGAGGCTCCAAAGATCAGGACATGAAGCAGTGGATTCAAATTATGAGAAAAGAAACATTAGCAAGAACCTCTCTACTGTACGAATTCTTCAGTGGTAAAATATACTGCCTCATAGTGTGATGGAGTCTCCATCTCTGGAGGTCTTTAAACTGCAACTGGATGGGAATCTCTCAGAAGTGCTACAGCCATGTATTCCTGCACAGCAGCAGATTGGAGGTTCCTTCCAACCCTATGATTCTATGAGTCAGATCTATGAGCCAATCTGCACTGGTGCACAAGTACACTTCCAACATGAGGTAAGCATTCAGCCACCCTAGCGCAAGGGCACAATTCTGAACTTTTAAGAGGTTGGGGCCAGGTTCACAAGAGCCCAGCATTTCCAAGTGAAAACTAAGTCTGAACTCCCCGGCAGCCGGTGTCAGGAAAGGTGGGCGGGGAAGGACAGAAATCAGAGGGTCCGATTCCAAGAGCCAGAGCCAAGTGGTCCAGTCCGAGGAAGGCAAAGAGCCATGCTCTAAGGCAGAGAACAGAGAGGAGCAGAGGGCGGCCACTCAGGTGGGCAGGATCAAGGAGATGAGCCATTCACAGTGAAGGGCGAGTCTTCAGTGGGGACTTTATAGGCCCGAGCAACATGGCACTGACTCTCCAGGTTGCCTGACCCGATGCCAAGTTGGCGGATGATGGGGGCTCGTTTAGGCGGCAGCGCCTCTGACTGTCCCACAGCAGCTCTGGAATGCCTTTCATCCAGCAGCCACCTCTTCAGTGTTGATGCTGTCCGTCCCACTGGGAGTCCCAAACCAAGATTGCAAAACGTCACTGAAAGACCTTGGGAGAAAACTGGGACAAGGGCTGGCCTGCTTGCAGAAGAGATTATCCACCGGGCCTCCCCCTCCCTCCACCTCTTTTATGCACACCGTGGTAGCCCTAATAAGACTCCTCTTTCTGCCTTTAATTCCTCCTTTAGTAGGGAGTGGGTGGGGGCCCCACGAAGAGGCTCCGAGCAGTCACATGACCTTGATTCTTAAAAGAGGATCCGGGAAGGATTTTCAGTGAGCTAAATCCAAGCCCTGTGGGTGGCCAAATACCATAAGATGACCACAAAGCCCTCCCTGCTCCAAAACGGCAGCGGTGGCTGCGTTAAGGGCAAGGGAGGCATCAGCCCATGACTAATAGAAAGAAACAGGCACAGTGACAAACAGACAGCTGCCACGCAGCAAGGCTGAAGTGCCAGGACAAGGGGGGGCACAGCGGTATACAAAGATGCCCACCTCAGAGCAAAAAGGTGCCCTTTGATGATACATCTGGGGAACTTAATACAATGTCAGTGTGTTCCTGAGCACCATTTTTTAAAATAAATTATGGTACCAGAGGGAGAAGTAACATGGAATGAATAGGGACAGGCTCCTACAGCACAAAAACAAGCAATTCAACATATTTCAGCAAACTTTTTATTCAAAATTAGCAATATGCACATGCCAAATGAAACAACCTGGTCTGACAAGCCTTGCAGAAATAATCAAAAGCAAGTTGAACCTTCTCATGTCCACTTGAAAGCTACTTCCAAAATGCATCCAGAGATTATATTTTCTTTTATCTTTTCTCTATGTTTTTTGAACATGCAGGAAGTAAACATGCCATTTACTGGTCTGCCCATACAAAGATCCTGACCTCAGTTCTCCCAGCTTCATTTTCAGCCTTGTGCAGGGAGAAGGGGTAATACATCACACAGTGGTATCTAGTCCATAACAGCTGCTCTCTTCACCCACTTTGCCATTTTCCTGCCCTTGTTTTGGAACAGAGAGACTCAGAGAGGCTTGAAAAGGACCTAAAGTTACAAAACAAATACAACTGTTAGGTAAGGATGGAAGGCAGGAGTACACATGCCTCAGTTCCTGTTGGGGCAAAGGATCTTTCCAGGATAGCTTATTCTTTTTTTCTTTCACCTTTCTTGGATCGTGACCACTTCCTCAAGAGAGAGAAATGGACCCCTGATCAGAGTTTGGATCATTACTTTTTTGGACTACAACGAGCCAGCGTAGCCAGTGGCTACTTGCCAACTGTGTCAACCTTCTCCAGTCTCAGAACCAAACAACTTCCCCAAAAATATCCTACTGTTATATGTTGCACATAGGTTTGACTGGTTGAAAGAGACATAGACTAAATGAGCACTAAACATTCACATTGACTGCTCTTTTTAACATCACATCCTAGTTACTAACAGCAGGTCAACAATACAGGTCCACTCTCAATTCCTTCTGCAGACATTGTCGTGTACTGCAATAAAGACGTGTCTTGATTTCACGACAAAAACTAGTATTAGGCACAAGATTAGTTATCTTGAGAAATGCTGGTTTCACTTTTAAAATTAAGTTTCTAGTCCCAAAGACAGCACAGATAAGGTTTAAAGTGCTTTCACCAACATGCGGTAGGGATGGCTGAGAAGGATTTCCAATAAGAACAAAGGTTACTATGTCTGGTTTAGCATCTTGCCCTTCTTTTGAGAGGTGAAGAATACATTCAGCCTAGTGAGGAAAATACCAGTCATCAAAATTCCATTTTCATTTGCTGTAAAATTCTACACAGGGCTTACAACAACTCATGAACTTGATTATACAGCATCTCCAATTCTTCAAGAGAATTTAGTTATTTATAGAATAAAAGCATAAATTGCACTTCACAGAGTAATAGAAGCAAAAGAGAGAGAAGATTTAGCACCAATCCTCTTTGATTGATATGTTAAGTTCAATTTCTCCATGATATGCAAAAGAAGAAAGGAGGTTCAGTCCCACAACCAGGGCTTATACTCTTCTGAGATTCCAGTGGACTACGACAGTGTTATGATTCCAACACGCAATATATTCAAGGGGAACTACAAGATATTTGCTGTGCCCAAAGTGGCTACATGTCTCCTATTCACATGCATCCAATAGTCCCCAGAGCCTCTATCACAGTCACTGATGTGACAAAAATCCCAATATTTGCAAGTACGCAAACACTGGATTAAGAACAAAGCGAAGGAACTACTTAATGCAGATTGTGTTTTATGGGGACTTTAAATGAACAGATCAGAATTGACAGAAATCCTGAAGACAATTCAAGGTGCCCTGCACACGTGCATGCACACACAACACACAGAATGAGAGCGAGAGAACAAGCGAGTGAAAGAAATGGAAAGGTAAGGAAGCAACATATTCCATTGGCAAAACTTTCCCAGAAGACTCCTAAACATAACAAGGCATGAAAGGTTCTATACAATGATCTCATCTTTTCTTATTGCAACGACCATACAAGTCCCACAAGGCTTCATGACGAAGTTGAAGGCACGTTCGAGTTGGAATAGTTCCATACTGACACACAAGTGGTTGAGGCAAACTTGTGCAGCACTTAGCAGGTAGGTAAGACGTTGCTTCCAAGCAACGAAGGGAGGAAGCTTTACAATGGCTGACTCCTTTTGGACCACAAATAATTACTGAGTAAAAGCAAGGTGGGCTTATAACTTGCGGGCCAATTTGTAGGGGTAGGAACAGCCTGAGCGTATGGGAACGTGCAGCGGGGTATCCAGAGCAAAAAGCAGTTCTTACCTTAAGTAGATAATCCCTTAGTATGTCCTGGATCTCTCAAACAGCTTATCTGCGGAATAAAAATAAAGAAATAAAACTAGTTGTTGACCAGTAACTTGCGTTTACTTTAGAGCACACACGCATTAACTTGTTCCTCAGATCAGCGAAGAAACCCAGACACCCTTATCGCCTGTATGACTCCCCTAGTTTGCACCTTCTTCCCCACGCGGCCTCCTTCCTCTGCCTTGCCACCCCCCCCACCCGACAACAAGGAGTCAGAGTCATTAGGATCCTAATCCAGATCTAGAGGCTTCTTACGCACTACTCAGTATAAACTTCAATTAAGGTAATAGCCTATGTAGCATCCCATTAAGGAAGGCTGAGGCCACGAGAGGCCCCACCAGGCTTTGAAACTCTACAGAAATCCTCACCACATACTACGAACACAAGGTTGTTTTTCTGGCTAGGACATACAGACTTTAATTATTGGCACAATCATTTCTAATCAGGTAAACCATGATGTAACCAGAGAATGTCTAGCACTTTAATATACATTAACTTAACAGAGAGCAAACATTGCTCATGTCCAATTGTGCAGGAGACTAATGGTAAGAACAAGTATAACCAACAGAGAAAAAAGAACTTGAAATTTAACAACTCCTCTTGCTGCTCGGTCAACAGCTAGGAACTGCAGGTACCTCTGTACTTGCAAACTTCCTGGTAAAACGCTTCACAGTCTAGAGGATCTCAGCTCTGCTACCATTCAACCTGTAATCATTCCAACAGTCCTGCCTATCCTACGGAAGCAGCTGGATATTACAAACAGAAACATCTGAGAGCAACACTGATTCTGGTACGAGAAAACCCTGGTAAAGATGGAGAAAACTGTCTCAGATGGGAGGACAACAGGCAAAACAGCAACTGCATCATTTTCTACTCCCTCCTCTCCCACTTAGAAGTTCCTTGGGAATCGAGCGTCAGTGTTTGTCAAATCCCACTTTTAAAATTGAAGGGGAGCTCAGTGAGTAAGGACAGAGCTGAGTAGTAAGGATTTTATCACTTCCATTTGGTATTCTGCCAGCTCTGCTGTCTGGAACAACAGAAGAACATCCATGGATGATGCCACCAGACTCAGCCGCACCCAGCCCACAGGTGTGAAGCACTCCCAAGCACACAAGCTGTTTGTCAGAATTACGTAACTCACATGGAGCGCCAAGCCCCACTCAGGTAACTTATCACCTGACAGGCAGCAGCACGGCCAAGACCAGAATGGCATCACGCCATGCACTGAGCACCATTTATTGTCAGCACTGAACACAAATACACTAAAGGTGGGTTGGGGAATCAGTGAGTGTTGGTCAAGCATGCTGGAAGATGTGAGTTAAGCCACAGAGGGCAAACACATACATTACACAACATGTGACTACAAAAAAACGCTGTGTGGGCACCAGCAGTGTAGACACAACCCATGTTTCCACTGGTACTCATATGCAAAGACTGGCAACCCTAGCCAATCAGGCTCCTGGAGGAAAGGCCATGGGTGCACGCTAACCACACTGCTGTGGGAAACATCAGTACATGGAGGAACAGTTGTGTTTGCCACTGAGCAGCTACAGCTGTCCTAAATTAGGGTTCAGGATCCATGCACATCCCAAGGCAAACAGAGCCCAGAAAAATACAGATCGACTGCAAACAACTGACAACTATGGGAACTGCACAATTTTGCCCACACTGGAAACTCAACACCACTGCACAGCAGGGTTGAGTTCTGAACTCTCATCAAGTCAGGGCTTTTGCAGAGCAAAAGATCAACTCTACAAAAAAAAAAAAAAGAGGAGGGGGCTCTCCCTGGTGACATTACAATAAAAGGCTAACAAATGTGTGTCCCACAAGAGGGGAGGGTCATTCCATGTCTCTTGAGCAATGCTGCATTATAAAAGCAATTGAGAGGCTGAAATCCATGAATATTGATATTCTTGAATGACATTATCTAGATAGACAGAAAGTGTTATAAAGCATAAAAAGTTATGAGCCACTGTCATGGTGTGCAGTGAACCAGTTTACTGTAGCAGTTCTTAACCTAGAGCAGTGGTTCTCAACCTGTGGGTCCCCAGATGTTTTTGGACTTCAGCTCCCAGAAGCCCTGAGCATTGACCATAGTGGTTGGGGCTTCTGGGAGCTGAAGTCCACAAACATCTGGGGACCCACAGGTTGAGAACCACTGACCTAGAGTCCATGGAGCCCTTGCAGGGTATCTTGTAGGGTTGCCATTCATCCCAGAAAATGGGTGAAATCCTGGATTTAAGGGACTCAGCCATCCCAGCCATTTGTGGCCAGTTGATGCAGAATGTCCCAGATTCCTCAAAGGCGGTAGTGATGATGGTGGTGGCAACAACAATGCTCTGACGGGTGTCTCATCCTCCGCTGGAGGCTCCAGGTGCTACTGTGCAGGTACGCCAGAGAGCCCAGGAGGCAGGAGGGCGAGAGCCCAGAAGACAAGGAACGATGCCCAGTCCAGGACACATGTGGTGAGTGTGGCAACGCCACTTGCACCCAGGGACAGGCAGCACGATGGAGCTTTTCTTCCAAGCAGCCATAAGAATAGAAAGGAGTCCTTATCACTCTTGTGGCTGCTTGGAAGTGAAGCAGCAAGAGTCTCAGTGCTCCTCTGGGGGAAAGCACAAAAGAAACACCATTTCCCTCTGAAGAAGCACTGAGAGAATATGTGCCTTCAAAAGAAGCAACTACCCTCTCTACTTTCTCAGTGTTTTTCAGAGGGAAACAACATTTCTTTCATGCCTTCCCACAAAGCAGTCCCAAGACCCTCACTTTCCAGGAGCTGCTCTGGGGGAAAGGGCAAAAGAAATTATTCTTTAGGCCTGCCTTCCATTCACAACCTTCCTTTAGGAAATTCCAGACTGTTAACAAGACTCCTTTCCTTTGCATCGGCTAATGGGAAGAATAAGGGATAAGGGTGAGCAACTGAAGAGCAGCTTTAAGCAAATATTTGAATATTCAAATCAAAATTTAAATACTTAAACATGAGTTAAGTCTTGAGGGTCCCAAGCAATAAATTACATTTACAGAGAGTCCCCAGTAAAGAAAAAGTTAAGAACCTCTGCTTTACTGGACAGGAAAAATACTCACTACATAAGTCAAGACGGGCCCCGAAATCTTTGAGACCATCGCCTGGTAGCAGTGTCACCACAGACATCCCAGTTGCTCCCAGGGTTAAAGGCCAAAGAGGCAACTAATTTAAGCTATCAGTTCAAGGCTGGAATCAATCACCTGGTATTACAACTAGCAGAAAATGAAGTGCCACCCTATGTGACACACACAGATGTCTGGTATTACAGGCCTCTACGTGCAACACAGACAATCAGATCCCAAGCTACCTATGTGCCAGGGTAAACAACTGGCAGCCTCCGAGCCAAGCCGTGCATTAAGTGGCACCTTCCTGCCCCACCACCCTGACTCCAGCTTCCATGGAGCAAGGTAGCATGAGGGCCTAGAAATACCTTTTTGAAGCTACCATTCCTGAAGAACTTGCTGCCGACAACAACTATATGCTGGGAAATTCATCTTTGTAGAAGAAAGGCTTGAACACTTGCGGGTCAACTCGCACAGGGGGTGGGTCATTATCAGCCTGTGATTGAATTGGACTAGTTTGAGGGCCTCATAGCATTCTATGAACATTCATGCAAAACACTTCTCTCCATCCAGGGAACAAGCATGTTGAGAGAAGGCTAACACAGAACTCTTCTCCCTGACGTGCCCATCTTCTGTGTGAACCATTTTGCCATGGAGATACATCGAACAGTATGAAGCCCCATCCTTAGGACTGCACCTTATGCAGTTCAGATGGAGGCTAGCACTCTGAGAAAGCTGGGCCAGGTCTACAGAGCACAGCAAGGGAGGCACTCTCTGGCCATTTCCACACGAGTCTGTTATAGCGCGATGATTCCACTTTCAACCTCCTGTGGAATCCTGGGGTTTGTAGTTTCAGGAGGGGCCAGCCGGCCTCTCCTGAAACTGCAAACCCGAGGATTCCACAGGAGGTTGAAAGTGGAATCATCGCTCTATAACAGTCTCATGCGGAAATGGCCTCTGGCTCTGAAAAAGATAACTGCAGGTTGAGTCTCCCTTATCCAGAGATCCAAAATCCAAAAACCTCCAAAAACCAAAACTTCTTGCTGCCAGCCATCCACTTCCACCTTCGAGGCAGCAGCTGCTCCCACTCATTCCTCTCTCAGACCCCCCCCCCGTCTCTCTCTTTTTGGCACTAGTCGCCACCAAGAGAGACTGAGGATCTGAGAGATGAACAAGCAGAAGTGCAAAGCTGCCGCTGCCTCGAAGGTAAAAGCAGGGTTGGCAGCAAAAAGGGATTGAGGATCTGGAAGATGAGCAAGCAGGAGTGCTGCAGCTGCTGCCTCAAAGGCCTAAGTGGGTGGCTTGCAGCAAAAAGAGAAAGGGGGGGGGTTGTGAAATGGCAGGAGGCATGGATTCACGCCAAGCACTACTCTTGGATCCTCTCCTTGCATCTCATACACAACGCAAGTAGTGAATGAATGAGACACAAGGCTATTCCAAAAAGGTACTGCATTCCAAAAACATCAGAAATACAGAACGCTTCTGACCTGTAAGCGTTTCAGGTAAGGGAGGCTTAACCTGTACTATCCTCTTGCCCTCACTGAGCCCTTTCCACATGGATGGGCACACACGGTTCAGAGCTTCCATGCGCATGCTCTTGGCCCACACAGGATACCAGCCAGGTCTGCTCCATCTCCTCCACCCTCCCATTTCCCCACACCTCTGTGTTGACTTTCAGACACCCATTTGGTCTGGCCCTACTGATTTTCTTATCAATAAACCCCAGGGAGCCTAGGAATGCAGTTTTAAAACCAATGGCTGAGAACACAGAACAGAAATGTCCAGGACTGAAGGGGGGGCACCATTCAGCTGCCACCCACTCACTGGGGCCCTTGTTCCATGTGCCTCGTGCTCTCCCAGCCCTTCACGGTACTCACAGCTAATCAATATATGTGCCAGAAAATGCTAGATTTGTGCAGACTCACTTACAGTTCACCTTTTATCTACAGCCTAAAATCCAGCTGGCCTGGGGCAAAATTTGGACTTCTGCAGGCATAAAGTGATCACATTTTTTTTTTTTTAGAGGGTAATTTTGAACATGCATTCTCTCTGACCCCGCCTCCCCCGCTATGCCTTCTAACCTCCCATTCCCCTTATCTGCCTTTCCTCCCCTACCCAGTAAAGCTTTCATACATCATTGGAAATTTCCTACCAAGCCTGCTCTACGTTCAGGAGGGAAAAGGTTGCAGTATTATTATCGGTACTGGGCTTATTAAATTTGACAGGCCATTGGAAGCAAACTTTTCTAAAAAGCGGGGGAGCAGTTGACCCAGTAGAAAGAACACACTGCCAATGTGGGGAGGAGGAGGGGGTGGAGAGCAGAGTGGTGAGAGGCCGCCTCCGACAGTGACTTCGGAGCCCAGTTCTGCTTCTGTCAGCAAAGCTCAAAGGACACAGACAGAGTTTGCATACCCTGACTTGGAAACCGAACTGCTCCATCGCAGCCAAATCATTCGCAGTGTTAGAGGACACAGAGAGGGAAGGAAGAGAAGGAAGCGTAGAGGCCTATAGTTTGAGGGAACTGCCTGCTCAATGCAGGAAACCCAGCTAGAGCATCCCTGGAAGGCAGCGCCCCAGCCTCTTTCTGAAGATGTCCAGAGAAGGCGACCCCATCACCTTTCTTAAGTGTTTGCCAAATTGCTACTACTGTCAAGAAGGTCCTTGTAATGTTCAGTCAAAATCTGTCCTCCTGTAACTTAAAGCCTTTAGACCTGGTCCAATCCTCTGGGGCAGCACAGGTCGTTCCTGCCCCCTCCTCTCTGGGACAACCCTTGAAGTATTTAAAGAGGACAATCACGTTGCCCCTTGGTCTTCTCTTCAATTCCCTTGAAGAGCTGAGCTTCAAAACATCTGAAGATTACCAGCTCAGGAAAAGCTGATCTCATAGAAGATTTTACAGTATCTGATTGTGGATGAAGAACAAACAATCAGTTGTCTTACATCCTGACTAGAAGTCCTCAAAAGTTCTGAAATCCTACTCTGCTTCTATGACCCTTTACCCTGGAAAAAGAAGCTGAGACACCTACCCACTGTTTTGTTGCAAGGCCTCTCCCAAACTTATGGGTCATTTGAATGTTCCAGTCACCTCTAGAATATTTTCCCAAGCTACACAGGCAGGAGCTATGGAGTTCGAAGTGAAAATGAGATTCTCTTTTTACTTCAGTAGGTGAGAGGGTGTTGCCAGAAAGGTTAAGCCTCTATTTAGTTGGAAACTTTGACACAAGAGGATGCAGGAAAAGCAGCGTGACTTACTCTCAATGCCTGTCATCTTGTAAGATTCCAGAAATCAAGTGGAGTGGGGTCTAGTTAGAACTTGGATAGGAGTACCCCAGGAAGGAACATGAGGGGTCTCCAGGCATAGTGGTAGGAAAGAACCCTGCTTAAATCTTGGAGCCGTGGCTGCCTGACAGCATTGATGGCACAGGGCTAGACAAACCAGCGATCTGACTACGTCTAAGGCACTTCCTACATAGGCTTGCCGTCCCTTCTCCAAAATGCTTGGGACCAGAAGTGTTCCCTATTTAGAATTTTTCTGGATTTTGGAATACAGTATCTTTCTGGAAGAGCCTCACATCTCATCCATTCACTGCTTGTATTGTGAATGAGGCTGGAGAGTGACTGAGGATCCATGAAGTGGCGAGAATTCACATGCAGCGCTTGGTCTGAATCCACGCTTCCTGCCATTTCACAGATCCTCGGTCTCTCTCTTTTTGCCACCAGCTGCCCACTTCCACCATTGTGGCTGCCATCCAAACCAACAGCCACTCTGCTGCTGGCACTTTTCAGAAAATGTGACTGGGTTTTCATCTTGACAATCAGAGCCTGGCCCTGGCAACTGAGCAAACATCTGCATTCAAGGACCAAACGGTCATTTGGGAAATGGTCTGGCAAACAAAACCAGGAAGACAAGAGACGGTCCTGCACACTAGAGGCCATGCCTTACTCTCTGGGATAAATCCATCCAGGGACTTTGCTAAGCAGCCCTCTGTCTCTTTAGGAGAGTCTTTTCTTTTTATATTTTGGACTAGGGGAACAAGCCTCCTTCCCTAATAGTAACCCTACCTTGTTAAAAGATGGAACCAAGTACAATTCACCTCTTGGTTAACAACTATCCTCTCCCCGGGCTCTTTGCCAGCATCCTGCCTTGCCACAATCTTAAATCAAGCATTTAAGCTGGAGACAGGGCAGGCTCACTTTCTAGAGAGAAACGGCAGCCAAGTTTTAGACACATCCCTGCTTCAGCTCAAGTTACTACCCTAAAGGGCAGGATAAATCATTTTTCAGGGTTTTTTTAAATCCCACCATGCTTTTGTTTCAAAAGATTCAATTATAGTAAGGGTGCCTTGGTTTCAAAGAAACTCTTGAGTTTAGTACAAAAATATTAAAAATTACACACAATACATTAAAAGTAGATCTTCGGGAAGAAAGGTATCTTGCTCCTGGTACCCATTTAGAGATCTAGAGGGGAGAAATAAGGTCCTCTTGAAAAAAGTATATAAAGAGCTATCCCCATGAATAAAAATGTGGAGCAAGGAAAATATTGCAGTTTTTCCAGAGAGAGTGAAACATTTCTTTTTATTGTTTCAACAAACAGAGCAATCTTATACAGGTTGAGCCTCTCTCATCCAAAATGCTTGGGGCCAGAAGACTTCTGTAGTTCAGATTTATAAAGATTTTAAAATACAGTACCTTCCTGGAATAGCCTCACATGTTGTTTGTTTGCTACTTGTGCTGTGTATGAAACATAAAGGTTGAGAGATAGAGAGAGGGGGAGAGAGATAGAGAGACTGAGGATCTGTGAAATGGCAGGAATTCAAGCGTAGGGCTCAGCATGAATCCACACCTCTCGCCATTTCACAGATCCTCGGTCTCTCTCTTTTCCTGCCAGGTAGCTGCTTCTGCGTCCAAAGCAATGGCACTGTTGTTCCTACTTGTTTGTTTCTCAGATCCTCAGTCTCTCTTTTTATGCTAAGAGTCTGGGGGCAAAAAAGAGAGAGATTGAAGATCTCGGAGACCAACAAGCAGGACCTCCACCACCATCACCTCGACGGCGGGAGGCTGGCGGCAAAAAGTTTTAGTTTTTACAGGTTTCATTTCCAGATGGAAGAGGCTCAGTTTGTACAAGTCTATTGAGAGGTAAACCTCCTGGATTTCAGTGGGACTTGCACCCCAAAAAGCAAGTATGAGACTACAGCTTAAGAATCTTGTAGCACTTTAAAGCAGGCTGCATGTAGATCCTGGGTCCCATTTTTTGTGGCACCCCACCATTCTCCAAGACACCCCACCCCACCATTCTCCAAAAATTCAGCACAATTTTTGGGGGCCTGTGTTTGCCCCAAACAAACATGGAAATTTTTAAAATATGCAAAAATCCAACCATTCTACCTCCAAAAGCACCGCTGAACCTCATTTTATCCCCAAATGCCTCCATTTTCCTCTGTAGTCCCTCCTAACTGGCAACAGGAAGTGATAGAACATTGCCTCCTTTTGCCATTTTGAGAAGGATTGCAGAGTAGAACAATCGTTTTTGGGCTTACTGTAGAGGGGGAGCTACAACCAAGAGAGGAGTTGAGGTGATTAAGCCATAGGCCCCACACATTGGCCCACAATTTCATCATTATTTTGTCAGGTACTTTCAATGCCACACTGCAACAATGCCACGTTACAGATGGTAGCAACCTATAGGTAAAGTGTGCTCACCACAAAAGGACGCACCCCTTGCCACTTCCATGGACACACTCAAAATCACGGGACTAAAATTCTTAGTTTAAACTACAATTGAGTCAGTGCCACCATCGTGTAGTGCTTTGAGTACTGGACTAGGACTCCAGGCATCCAAGATGCAAATTCAGCCATGGAAACTCACTTGGTGATACCGGGCAAATTACTCTTAGTCTCAGAAGAAGGCAATGTCAAACCTCCTCTGAATAAATCTCGCCAAGAAAACTCTTGGAAAGAGTTGCCAGAAGTCAGATTCAACACAAAGGTACATAACAACAACAAGAGAACAGCAAGAAAAATATTTATGATTTGCACCGTTAAGTGAAACAAGACCTCCAGGGCCGGAAATGGCTTTTGAAGAACCCTAAGTTGCAAGTGGCTTGGAAATGTGAACTGAAAAACCAGCTATACAGCATTCTTTTGTAACCCATAAACCTTTGGAAATGGGAATGCATATTCTGCTATCACTGTGAATTCTCCAAGTGTGCCCCTCTGACAGGGGTGTACAAAGCAAGGTCCACAATTTTGTCACATCTAGAGAGCCAAAAAAGAAAACTGAATCAAAAAGTAACCTGCAAGTGACTTCATGATCTCTTCCAGTTGTTGTTGTGTGCCCTCAAATTGTTTCTGACTTATGGCAAACCTAAGATGGGGTTTTCTGGGGCTGAGAGTGTGTGATGTTCCCATGGTCACCCAGCAGATTTCCATGGCCAAGCAGAGAACTGGGCCCTGGTCTCCAGGGTAGTAGTCCAATGCTCAAACCAGTAGACCATGCTGGCTCGCTTCATACTGTATAAAATTTCACCTCCTGAGGCACAAAAACATCTATCCTGAGCTTAAAATGGTCCCAAGGAGCTTAAAAAATATGGCAGAAATACCCCCCATTTGGGAGCCAATCATGGTTTCTTTGTTTTGTTACTTTTTTGTGTTTTTTTATGCAAAGGAGAGGTGCAACCCTCCCAGGTCTCATGGGGGCTGACATATCCCCCTACCCTGTGGCCGTTGACCACCCTGCCTGCAGGAACTTGAAAGTCGTACTCAGATGGACAGACAGACATAAAAATCAGTGTCGGAGAAGGCACTTTCTTCCAAAGCCCAAATGAAACCTGGGAAGCCAAAATATACCAAGGCTTCGGCTGCAGCTGTTCATTCCTTTTCAAAGAAGGCTTGACCGTTTTGCCCGCAAAGGCCTGCAAGCCCTGGCTGTTCATTCAGCTTAACAGTCAATTTTTTCCCCTGCCCTCCTGGAAAGGCGAAACCCATCAAATCTGGCTTGACATCCTGAATGAACCCTTGTCCTGTGCCCTGTGGAGCACTTTTTCTGCCTTATCAGCATCGGGTTCCACACAGACCCAGGAAGGGACAGCGGTCTCTCGTGTCATGCTGTTTACCAACACACGAGGAAGGTGGCATGGGGGGGGGCGCTGGGGGATTTTTTTGCAGCTCAACCTTTTGCTGAACCGGGAATGCTTATCCAACAAAAAATGGACTCTGACACAGGCCAGCTACAAACTGCAGAATACAAAGAAGGGGGGCGGCGGAGGCGCACAGCCTGAGAGGCAGCCAATTGCGGCATTTATATCTCTGGCCGCAAGGCTCTTTCCACCCCGCCGCCGCTGAAGCCCCTGCCAAGAGAGGAGAGGGAGTGAGAACACACAGCCCAAGGTTGAGGGGGCTAGGCTGCTCCGTGCAAGCCAGACACTTTTGACACACGCTTCAAGAATCTCTCTTAACTGCTAATTTGGTAAAATTAAACAGCCCCTTCTTGCTAGAAACGAGGCTAAAGGGGAAAATTATAGCCCCAGTTCATAATGGCTGAAGGTTGTTTCTGCTGCCAGGCTGACTGTGTCGTGTCCAGCAATGACTTCAGGGAATATCTGGGAAGCGACTGGAAAAGAGATGCTCACCACTTGCATCTGAGGTTCTCATGAAGTCACTTTAAAAAAAAAATAAATCAGGCCAAGGTCTCAAAGTCATGCTTTAACAAAAAACCAAACAACCGAACAGACATGAATTAATTGCTTGGGGGGAGAACGTGAAGCAGAAGTTCTTCCCCTACTCCCAGGACCCTCTCTGTACAAAACTTCAAAATGCAACCTCATCATCCTGGTGAACAAGGACATGAGGATAATAGGAACTCCAAATGTAGCTCTGGAAGACCCCAAAAAGCATATTGGGTGCAGAGGGCTCATTCTTCCTCCACCTTTGTTATCAGGGGTATCAGGCATTTATGTGCATTTTCCAAAAATGGCTGCAGAGACTGGAAAGAATTATTTATTAACACGAAAGAAGGGAGTTCTCAAATCATGGTAATATGCAATACAGGACCTCTAAAAGCTGGATTTGGGGCTCAAAAACATTTAAGACCTTTTTTATTTAAACAGTCCTTTGGCAATTAACTGGTTGTGCAGAAATATATGTCAATGGCAGGGGTACTTACATTACTGTTCTGCTTTTAAAAGGCTTTTATGCTGTTTTCAATCTGTTTTGGTTAGACAGGGTTTTTTTTTCATTGTTTACTAACTTTTTCACCATCCTTGCTCTTTGCTTTGATCTGTGCTATGAGCCACCTTGGGTCCCACCTTAGGACAAAAGGAGGAAAAAATTTAAATAAAGTAAAATATTCAGCTAAGTGGTAGTTCTAATTTTCATGCAAATGAAGACCTGGGAATGAGGAAGGAATTTCAGCCTCAGAGGGAAAACCACAGTAGTAAAGAACAGAGTGGGAGCCAGTGTGACACACAGCAGGCCAGCGTTCAAATCCCCATTCAGCAATGCAACCCACAGGATGACCTTGGGCAAGTCACACTTTCTCAGCCTCAGATGGAAGCAGAGGCAAACCCCCCCTGAAAAATCTTGCCAAGAAAACCCTCCGACAGGGTCACCTTAGGGTGGTCATAAGTCAGAAATGACTTGAAGGGGCACGACAATGAGGAGTGGAAGTTAAAAGTTCTGGATATGATAGAGATGGAAAAATTAGCATTTTCTTTGAAGAATAAACCTATCCAGAATTTTGAAAAAGAATGGAAAGGAGTGTTGGATTGGGTAAGGATATAAATGTATAAGAAATCAAAGAAGAAATAACATAATCATTCTTTTCTCTGTAAAATGGAAATTATGTTTGTATGTAATGGAAATGAGCAATTGCAACTGGACAATTCAAGCCTGGAAATGTGGGGAGCGTATATTTGAGGCTAAACTTTAATAAAAAAACTTATTAAAAAAAAGAAGAAGAAAGGGCACAACAATAGTGAAGAACAGAGAACAGAAATCATTTCGTGATTGGGTCCCATAACAAGAACTGTACTGAGGGATCTCTTTCTCTGCTAGTTACTGTGTGGGGTAGAGTGGGCTAGTTACTGCTTCAGCTTCTGCCTAATGCTTTTAGACACTCTGCCTGACAGATCCACCAAAACCTCTCACATTTCCCAACAGTAGCTACTTGCACTGGATGTGGCTGGTAACAAAAACAAAAAAACCATCAGCTTCAGGAGCTCGCTTGTCTCTCTGCTTCCACAATGCAAAGTGCTCGCACAGATCATCTTCTTTTGGTGGTGAGGGCTTCATCAATTTTGCCACCAGTGCTATAGTACTATTCATCCTAATAAAGGACTCCTTCACACTACACAATTATAGTACTACGATTCCACTCTAACTGTCACGGCTGCATCCTACAAAATCCTGGAAATTTTTAATTGCTTCATGGACAGTCCTTCTTTGAAGGTCTTTAAGCTGGGGTTGGATGGCCATCTTTTGAGAGTGCTTTAGTTTTGCATTTCTGCACAGCAGGGGGTTAGACTAGATGACCACTGAGGTACCTTCCAGCAATATGGTTCTATAAATTCACAGTCTAGTCACATCAAATCCACTCCTAGTTCCCTCCAACACTAGCACTCACCCCCCTCAAACTTACTTCTGTCTCAGCAGCTTACTTTTAGAAATGAGAAAAGGAGACTTTTTGTTAAGATGGAAATGCTAAACAAAAATTTCTCTGCAAAGTCTTCTCATGCACCTTGTTTTCAACATACAATGCAGCAGGAAGGACAGCAGCAAAACGGGGAGAAGTAAGAAACAGAATGTGGATTAGCCTCCAAAAGAGAACAAGAGTCACATCAGGAGATTTGCATTACAATAAGTTGCAAACTACTTCTTGGCAGGGCTGTGAACTAGAAAAAAGACGGTATCAATACTAATAAACTATATTTTACTCAACACAAAGACCCATTGCTAACTTTAAATCAAAGAGGGTAGGGAGTTTTTTTTTTTTACCAGAGAGTAACTTCACAAAACTACAACACTCAGAGTTCTTTGCATGGGACAACAAGGAAGCTCAACTCCTCAAATATGGACAGTCCTTCCATCACATTGCAAAGTTCACTTCTATGCCTTATGAACCTCCTTATTTTTTATGCCCACAGCCAACTTGCAATATTAAAATAAGGGCTGCACAGGTGAGATGCCAGGGAAAACCCCTGGCACATCCAGATAGGATTGGGAAAGACTTCAGTCTGAAATCCACACTGCCAACCAGTAGAAACAGAACCAAGCCCAGTGGACCGGGGGCCTGACTCACTGTAAGGCAACTTTCGACATCGCATGCACAGGGCTATGGAGCTTTGCACACAGTAAGAGTCATGAATCTAGTCCCTCATGTTCAAAGTTAAACACTTCTTTGTAAAGCCAGGTGCATGAAGCCTGCCATACAATATAAGAGACATTCCTGGGCACATTTGCAGCATAGAGGGCATCTCCTAGACTCCAACTAAGCTCTCTAGGCAGGTGTAGCTTCTGCCACATGTTCCCTGGAGTCAGTAAAGTAAATTGCTATTAACAAAATGTAGTCCTGAGCAGGCACATTTGAATTAAGTGCTCGCAATTTCAATTAGGTCTAATTCCCAAGTGATCATGGTTGAGATTAGGGTGCAATTCATAAAGGTTTACAGGCCATTTTGAAGCATCATCTACTGTGGATAATGTTGGACAGATGACCCACAAGGAAAGGATATAGTTTTGTGACCTACCTAAATTGGTATGTTTAAGAGGATAAGATTTCTAATTCTCTCCTCTGCTAAAAAAAAGAGACTGACATCGCAATGAGAGTGCAAGGGTGAAAGTTTGAAGTCAAAACCAACATTATAAATAAAGGAAGAGCCTGACATTCTAGATTTGAAGGCCTAGAAGTTGCTTTCCCCTCCTATCCCAACACACAGTCACCCCTCTGGACTTCTCCCTTTGTGTAAAAGCTCATTCACAGTTGTAGGCAGCATTCTGTACACACCAAATTAGAAGGCTCTGCAGTCCTACCATATTTAATGGACTAATTCCAACTTCAGCCGTACCTAGAACAGATCCAGAGTTGAACAGGAACTGTCACTATTAAGTAAAGTAGTCCTGTTGAACTGGATGGGCCTGCTCTTGGTACGACCAAATTAAATTTAGTTCTATTATTCTGCACAAATCCACAGAAGAGAGTTACCACCATACTTCTTGAGTGCTGAATATCTACAAAATCTGGCAAGAAGAGGCTGACATTCTCACTCCATGAGTAGCTATTGGGGTGGAGGAAACGCACAGCTCAGTCCAACCCAGTTAAATGAGGTGTGCATAACCTCACAGCTACAGAATTTGGGTTCCAAGACTTTAGCAAATATCGTCTGTGGATTTAAATGCTTTTTCGTCTTAAAAAGCAATGGAGAAAAATACCATCTTTTCTTTTCTTTTCTTTTCTTTTCTTCTCTTCAAGAAAATAAAATGTCATTCCTCAAGATTTCAGCAAAACCACAAAATCAAAGAGCAGGAAGTATAGTATTGCACATGTATGGACCAATTCCAAAAGAACTCTCTCATTCCCCTATGTGAACAGGGCCTCAAAGTCATCAGCACACACACATTTATTTTGGCTGGTATCCTGTTAATGACACACCCAGCCATAAGTCCACATGATGGCTGCATACGTCTTTTTTTGGTCATTGAGGAAACTGGCATTCTCTTCCTCCCTCCACAATGAGTAAAGCCCCCTTCCCACAGACCTACCACTGAGCCGCTGCAGCACCTCCCGAAAGCCAGTCTGCAGCTGGTGGAGAACTTGTGGGGAGATTAGAAAATAATCTGTGTGCTGTTGTTGTTGCTGTGTCTTCAAGCTGCTTCCAACTTATGGCAAACCTAAGGCAAACCTATCAGGGGGTTTTCTGGGGCTGTGTGTACATGATGCACCTAAAGTCACGGAGCGGGCTTCCATGGCCAAGCGGGGTGTCAAACCCTGGTCTCCAGGGTTGTAGTCCAATGCTCAAACGTCACCACACTGGCCCAAAACAACTACATCACGGCTGAGACTTCTGGAGGACCCCAGTGGACCTCAGCGTATGAGGTAATCACTTTCTGTCTGGCTACAGGAACACAGCCAGACACTTCTCCAATTTTCCCTCCCTCCACTCTCCACCAACCACAAAATGGACATGAGGGGGCAGGTGCTGACACAATTCAGAAGTAAATCAAGGGGTGCGGAATGACCAGCAGTAATGCAGTTCTGCATACAGAATTACCGTGCTAAGCAGTGCCATTCAGGATTCCAGACACTGTGAACTGGTGCAGCTACTCCCACTAGAAGCGATGATGGCTAAACTGAGGCCGTCATACCCTGAACGTATCATGAGACAAAACGACTAATTAGAAAAGACTGTAATGCTTGGTAAAAGAGAAGGCAGCAGAAAAGAGGGGAACCACACCACAGTTGGACTGGTTCCACCAAAGAAGCCACAGCTGCCCTACATCTGCCAGACTGGGCAGGGCAACAAATGAGTGGAGATCCTGTATGTCTCCCATGCACTGGATTGCATAAGTTGACTTGAGGGCAAACAACAACAACAACATTATACCGCAGCTACTTCATCCAAAAGAGAGAGAGAGAATGAGAGAGGGAGAAGCAAAAGCCAAATGTGAATTTGCTGGTTTCCATCTACTGTCACACAGGCTTTCCAGGCCGCACAATCACACACACCACTGCCTCACAACAACACCTTGGTCAATCTGTCTCTCCTCCAAAGATGCACCCTTAGGTCACAATGGCCTCGTCTCTATTAGGAGCCTTCCAGACCCCTTCCTACTGCTCCTTAAAGATCTATTTCATTCCAGCCTTTTCTTCCCTTCCCCAGCCTGGCCGTCCTTCTGGCCACAAGGATCTGGGCGGCAGGAGCAGCCTTCCAAGCATTCTCTCCCTGCTCTGCTCCATTTTGCGTGTGATGAGTTGCTCTTCAGTAGCCAAGAATTAGGGGAAGCCATCTCAGTAAGTCCCTAAATCTGAGGCTCAGCCACCACTGCTGATCCCTTCTTTATCACTCAGATCAGAGGCTTGAGGTAGAGGCAAGGAATCGACCTCTCCTGGACAAACCTGCGTGAGAACTCATCCCTCTATCAGACGCCTGACGACAGGCCCCCCGCAGCCCTCAGAGGCATGGCATAAAGCATGGCAGGGGCTGCTTTGGTATCACCGCCCGGTTTACAGAATGCTCCCTCCAAGGAGACCCAACTGACACCCTCACTGTCCAGCTCTAGCCAACAGGCTGAAACTTTATACATACCTAACTGCTTTAATGAAGTCGATGCCTTCCCAAGCATTGTCTCTTTAACAGGAAGTTTTATACCAGAGCCAAAAATAGCATGGAAAGAATTCCTACAGCTCCAAAAAGAAGAACAGTTGAGTATCTTTCAGCAAACTTTTTATCCCAAACTGACAATATGCACATGTAACCAACATAACCACACATGCTCAGAAAAGGACTCGAGAGGCAGCAGCTGCTGTTTACCTTGCCTGTTGTGGGCAGGATCAGCTGGAGTAAAACCTCACCGTTTCTCAGCTCAAGCTTTCTTTACTGCATTGTTTACTGCAGACATGCTAAAGCAACCTACCACTGAAAGTCTGTGTTTTTCCACTCTTCCTTTACCATCCCCTGAATGCCAAAGCTGCTTGAAAAAACCCAGTCAGATAGAGAAGGAGGGGAAAAAGTGGTGTGGCAGGTATAAAAAGACTTTGTAAAATGTCTCTGTCAGAAGGTTTATTAGCAGAGGTATCCCTGTACCAAGCAACAGTATTCCACTCTTCTACTACGTTTTTACGCTGCCGCAATGTTTTATTTCCTTAGTCCATCTCATTCTGCTAAGTTTATGAAGCTTTAAGTATTAATTAAAACATTTTGTTAATTTGTTCCCTTTACTGTTGCTTATCTATTTTGGAAACCTCTCAACTGCTTTTTCAAGCTACAAAAGAGAGACAGAACACAAAGGTTTAGATTTAACCAGAGGCAACCTATGCATGGATACAAACATTGTTAACTAATTAGCTGGCATCACTTCATTTATTTAAAAAGGGCTATCGTATCACCTCTCAATCTTCTCCTTTCTAAGCTAAACAAGCCCAACTTCCCAAACTGATTCCCACAGGGCTTGCTTCCCAGACCTTTCACCAACTTTGGTCGCCCTTGTCTGGACATCTTCCAACTGATCAGTATTCTTCTCGTGCTGTGGTGGCCACAGGATTCCAGGTAAGGTGTGACCAAAGCAGAATAGAGGAGGCATTATTACTTCCTTCAGTCTGGACACTATGCTCCTAGCAATGCAACCTAGAACTGCACTGACTTTTTCCTCCCACAATGCCCTGTTGACACATAGCAGCTCACAATGTTGAGGTCTACTATGACCCCTATAATCTTTCTATGTATAATGCTTTCAAGCCAGGTATCACCATCCTATATTTGAGCTTAAATTAACAGTACTTTGCGTTTGTCCCCAATAATTTTTTTTTTAACTTTTGGCCCAGCTCTCACAGAATCCTAGAGTTGGAAGAGGCCCCAGAGGCCACCGAGTCCAACCCTCTGCTATGCAGGAACACACATCAAAGCATTCCCAATAGATGGCCATCCAGCCTCTGCTTAAAAACCTCCAAAGAAAGAAGAGACTCCACCACACTCCACTGAGGCAGTGTATTCCACCACCGAACAGCTCTGAGCATCAGGAAGTTCTTCCTGAGGTTCAGGTGGAATCTCCTTTCCTGCAGCTTGAATCCATTGCTCTTTGTTCTGGTCTCTGGAGCAGCAGAGAACAAGCCCACCCTCTCCTCAACACGACATCCCTTCAAATATTTAAACATGGCTATCACCTCCCCTCTTAATCTTCTCTTCTGCAGACTAAACATTCCCGGCTCCCTAAGATGATCCTCATAGGGCTTCACGGCTTCCAGACCCTTCACCATTTTGACCAACTTGTTAAGGCGATTTTGAATCCTGATTCTGTCCTCTGGGGTTTTAGATAGCTCTTTCAATTTGGTGTCATTTGCAAATATCGCAAGCATACCTTCGTTTTCATCATCCAAGTCTTTTCCAAAGATGTTGACCACCACAGAACTCTGTGGGACCCCCACTGGCTACTTCTATCCACACAAAAGGGAACTCAAATTCAAGAGGTCTTTTCTCCCCATAGTACAAGCTCAGCTTCTCAGCACCAAGGGACTCTTTGTAACCACATGGATTCAAGTCATCCAAACCCTGCTGTCCCCCTGCACTAAGTTAGCTATGCATGAGAGAGTTTTGCTGAAATTCAACACGAATCTAAAAATAGAAGCTCATGAGGCTGAGTAGAGCCACTACAATTCAAGCCAATCCCCCATAACTGAATAAAGTAACAGAATTTTAATCAAGTGTTCACAACTTAATTTTACAATATAAGCTTTAGTTTCACAATATACTTTTTTTATAACAAAATTGAAGGTGTCATAGAGGTATAAAGGCTGGGGTAGAGGAAAGCAAAACCAGTAAAGAAATCGGGTTTTTTCCAAAACCATTTTGCTCCCCAAAAAGTGAAAAAATTGAAAAAATGGATTATAGAACTTTTTTTTTTTTTTGGAAATCATGAATAAAATGTTTAATAGTAAGTGTTCTCATAGTTATTGCCCCAATATCATTTCTAAAATATACATTAAGAGGAAAATGTTTATGTAAGGCTATGTATTGTATGAATTCCCCACAATTCCTGGTTTTGATTTCCTTTTCTCAGACTTTTTACGGAAATGAGTGCATTATGTTTGCCTAACAGTAGGGAGAACTACTGGAGACAAAATAATCTTTGTTTTGCTAATGTTAATGATATCTTGGGAATCATTCATCTTTTTTTTTCCTTACTTGTTTGCTCCTCAAACTGGCAAAACCAAGAAGGTTCACTATAGTTTAGAGGTTCTTTACAGTTCAGGGTCTTGTAGCTCCTTGGGAACAAAAAATTTAAAGTTCAAATTCTAATTCTGAATAAAATGTACTTCTAATACATCAAGCATAATTTTATATAACATATTTATTGTATATGTTGGTATATCAAATATGATCATTTTGTGTCAGACCAAGTATATTTTATTTTTCTGAAGCAGTAAAATAACTTTCAGCCTGTAAAGGGTGCCAATATTGCATTTTTGAGGACCAGGTATGACCTGGTATCATGGAAACTGTAAGAGCAACTGTTAGCAGGAAAAAAAAAAAAAACACAGCAGAGAGCAAAAGTTATTGTTAAGGTTCTCACACACGCATACACACAACACAATTTTAGGCTGGAGGTAGGAAGGTGTACCTCAATCTCTCTGTGTGGAAATAAAGTACTAGGCACCCAAGTACCCAGGAATTCACAGTAATTTTCTAGTGCTAGTCACAAGATGAACATTGCCATAGTATAGTGGCTTGAATCTTGGACATCAACTCTGGAGACCAGGGCTCGATCCCCTACTAAGCCATGGAAACCCACTGGGTGGCTTCAGGCAAGTGACACTCTCTCAGCCTCAGAGAAAAGCAAAGGCAAACTCCTTCTGAACAAATATTACCAAGAAGACTTCATGATAGGCGCACCTTAGGGTCACCATACGTAGAAAAGGACTGGAAGGCACACAACGATAACAACCACAGTCGCTTCATGTGTTCTGTTCTATTCCTAATAAGCAACAATGGAAACCAAAGCTTACAGCAACCACCATTAGGGTACAGTCCTCCTGGTGTCAGACTTAGTAGGGGATAAATGGCCAGAGCTCATTTCCTCGCTCAGCCTCGCAGGTGACCCTGAGATCTTGAGGCAGTCCTCTCAGCCACCTCCACCTCCCAGGGTTGTTTCAAGAGTAAAGGATCCAGGGGAGAGAGATCTGTTCAAGCTCAGGATGGTCGTGACACAAACTAAATAAAAGGTGCAATGGGTGTTTTTGAAACAGTACTCGTAAACATTTTCCAATCTAAACTGAAACTGGATGGGAGAGAGAAACAGGAGTTGGGAAAACTGGAACGGAGATCCTCTAAGAAAAGAAACATAAGCAAAAACCCACATAGGCCATTTCCGCACTAGACTGTTATAGTGCTATTATTCCACTTTCAACATCCTATGGAACCCTGGGGTTTGCAGTTTGCAGGGTTTGCAGCCGACCGGCCCTCCCTAAGCTGCAAACCCCAGGATTCCATAGGATGTTGAAAGTAGAATAATAGCACTATAACAATCTAGTGTGGAAATGGCCATAAACAGTCTTCATTTTCAGACAGAGTGGAAGAGTAAGGTTTATGTTCATGGCTTCAAAAATTACCATTTCTTCTCTCAAATGAGATGTGTGTAAACATAGTTCTCCAATATAGATTCTGCCTGCCTATTGTACAACTGGAGGCAGACAGAAAAACAAATACAGAGGCAAACAAATGAAGCAGCTCAGTAGACAGTAGACAGGCAAATTCAGTCAAACCAAGCAATTTCATGCCAGATGGATATTAGGAGGTAAAAAGTTCAAATGAATAGGGAAGAACAAGTTAAAAGAGAATGCACGACTGCATAATGCGGAAGGGAACCAGGACAGCAAAAAGGAAAGTGATAACAATAGAACAAAAACATTTTACTGTCTGTACGTGTGCTTGCCTTCCATTCGCCTGCCAACTTATGGCAACCCCATGAATTTCATAAGAGTTTTCTTAGGGAAAGAATACTCAGATGTGGTTTTGCCAGCATCTTCTTCCAAGCAAATAAAAAACAATTAAAACAATACAAAAATAAAAACATTCTTAAGGCACATTGAAACACTCTCTAAAAACTCCAAAAGGCAGTCTAAAAACTGTAGCCTGCAACACCTGGGATTTGTTTGTGGTCTCCCATCCAAGTACTAAGGACGAATGACCCTGCTTAGCTTCCAAGATCAGGTAGGATCTGGAGCCTTCACTGTAGGTGAGTTTTAAACAAAATAAAGCGAGGAGCACAGAAGAATAAATAAATAAATAAATAAATAACAAGCAATGACACCACAAATAGAAATAAGGAGCCCTGAATTATCTTAAAAACCAGGCATGGAACTCATGAAACCCTCCAGATGTGGTTGGACTGCAAGTCCCACAATTTCTCATCACTGCCTCTGCCGGCTACGGCTTTCTGAACTGCAGCGCAACCACATCAGGAGAGTCCCACAGTCCCCAGTCTGATAAAGAGGAGAAAATTTCTTATGTCACAAGGTTTCGGGGGGCTACAGTCCCCTACATTGGATACAAAAAGTGTTATCCAAGATCTCAGGTATAAAAAGAGAACACACGGAGAGCGGGAGGAAGACTGTAGAAACTGGCGATTGCTATCTCAGCATTTCTCAGGGCTTGATCATTTAGTACACTTCTGACAGATAATACAGGACCTGGTGGCCCAATTGTGCTTGATCATTTTAGGGGGCTCAGTCTTGGGTGGTCCTGAGCTCCCCCTGTTCCTGGCCTCAATGCTAAAAGCCACCCCCTCCACCTCCAGAAGAAATCTGAAGGAGCTGGAAAGCAGCAGTTCCTGAAGCAGACAGGAAGGCACACACAAGCAAGCAAGAAGGCTGTTCACAGGAGCTCCCCGGCCTCCTTGAATTTCAGTCTTCATATTTTGCAAGTCCTTTTGTTTCTCCACCGAGGTAACTAGACTCTGGAAATCACCGGTTAGCTCTTGAAGTGAGGGACAAAACAAAGAGCTATCACTCTCAGAACAGGAGGTTACAGCCAATTATGGTAACCTAATGCTCTTCGTTTGTTAGAGGTTAGTGAAGGCCTGGAGAAGAACACACTCCTTAGATTACTGCCCAAGGCAAGGAAGAGGAAGAACATCCGTCTTAAATAACCAGCTGTAACACCAGAACAACATTTCTCTTACCTGTATGGTATTTACTGGTTCTCTTGAGCAGTGATCCTAGGAGCTACTTGGGTGCTATGCCAGAGGACTGTACTAGCCCAGCATGGAAGATAATTTGCCATCTGGGACAGGAAAGGCCACCGTCTGGGGAGGAAGAGCTGCTGACAGCCTGACCGAAGAGGCTTCGCAGGGCTTGGTACAGCCAGGAAGCTCTGTCCAGGAACTGAAGAAGAAGAAGAGACTGAGAGGCTCCAGAGCAGTGGCGTTCTAACTGTGGCTATGTTATTTACCATCAAGTCAGCTTCAACTTGTGGCAATCTTTCGAATGAGAGACCGCCAACAGCAGCGGTCATTAACAGACCCACTCAGGCCTTGCAAGCTCAGGACAGACATGGCCTCCTTGACTGAGCCAATCCATCCACTCGTTGGTCTTCTTTTTCTGCTGCCTTCCACCTCACCAACCGTTATCATTCTGACTGTGCTTATTTTGCAGACACACTTTTCAATAAAAGGTAGTGGGACACATTTACAATACAGGTACATGAAAATTTCATTCCCAAAGAAAGAATTCCACGGTTGTGAAGCTGCCACGAGACTTTCTATGAACCCCTCGAGCACCCTCATTCGCCCATTAATTACTTCAATTATTTTGGCATGTTCCTCAAACATAGTTTGTGCCTGTAGTAGAGATGTTTTCCAGTCACTCTTCTGGACTGCGTAGGATCTGTTCAAACATACCGTTTTACACACAATGATTGTCCCAACAGATTGCAGCAAGGTACAGTCTCTGAAGACCTCAGTGACCAAATAAAAACGTTTCTTTTAAGAGTCAGCTAGCCCGGAAACTATTGTCTTCAGGGTTGGTGGATCTACACTATCCTTTAGCAGAAGTCCAAGGTCCAACTACTCTAGCCAAGTGCAAAACACTGGCTCAAGAATGTGGACACTGGCTAAGAATTAAAAAAAGAAGAAGAAGCCTCTGAGCACATTTAGCCCAGTGGGTTATGGCCAGCCCAGTACCAAAACTAAGCTCAAAAATCCTTTTGCACAATGCAGCGGTGCCTGCCTCTTCTCCGCTCCTTCTGGGCCGACAGTAGCAGTAATCAAGATGGACGGAGGACCTTTCCTCAGCTGCTGGGCCTAGGCCTGATGCCTGCCTGTTCTTCTCTCCCTCCAAGGCCTCAGGAGTGGCAGCGGCCTTTCATCTGCTCCCAGGCCTAATTTAAAAAAACTCTCTTATTAAAACTCCACTAATTTTAAACAGTTTGTAATCATTTTAAATCACAACAAGAGGAACAGAAGGGATTTTTCTCAAACGTAGCTGTTGCAGTTTTTTTACTGATGCAGCAATGAATTTGCTGTCATGAAGAGGGCTACTATTAAGCCAAGACCTTACAAGGTCTCACGCCACATTCATCCTCCAGAGCCCCAAATGTTATACCCAGGGGTGTTAATATCCTTTTTCTTTCTCCATTTAATTACCATGCAGAAGTTGATTTCCAAGGAGGTCTATAGCTGAGGCCAGTGTGCATGCACCTTCAAATCCCCTGTTGACCTATGGTGACCCCATGAACTTCACAGCGTTTTGCTAGGCAAGGTTTAGCTTGCAGAGGAGAAGACCGAGAGGTGATGCGACAGCCCTATTTAAACAACCAAACGGGTTTCATGCAGAAGTTGGAAGAAACTTGTTCTCTGATGCACCAGAGACTAGAAAATTGCAGGAAAAAAAGATTCCACCTAAACATTTGAAGGAAAATCTTGATGGCAACTTCTTCATTAAGAAAAAGTTGGATGACACCTTTTGGGAGTGCTTTTCTTGTGTTTTCCAGCATGGCAGGGGACATGGCAATTCCCTTCAAACTCCATGTATAATTTGATGAATTCTAAGGAGTTCTCATTCAATCATACCGGCACTGCTAAAAGTCATGTTCCACAAATTATCTACTTCTTTGATTGTAGTGGCTGGAAGCTTCACAACAACCTCCTTCACCAGTCAGGAGCTGTGCTGAGAGATGTCCAACCCTTCTGAAGAGCACCAGGGTGGTGAAAGCTGAGCTACCCAAGTGCTCAGGGAATTGGAAGCGGCTCTGGATTTTCACATGGAAACGTCTGACCCTCCTAGTCACTTGACGTAGCTGCCTACACTATCCGGACCGAGGATATTTCCTTCTACCTCCTTTCCTGCTGCCCCAGCGCTGGCATTCCCCTTGCACTGAAGTCCCCAACTCTAAGACGGCCCTTAGCCATGCCAGCTGCGTTCTCTGCAGTCGGGCAGCTCAGCAGAGTTTCGTTTTAACCAAGAGCTGGGCCTCTGCACATTTCTCAGATTGGTCACAAAGATGAGATCACCCTTAACGGCCAACAGCATCAAAAAGCTTTTTGTCAGGAGCTGTTCCAGCAACAGCAGCAACGCCTCTCCTCAGCAAGCCAACTCCATTTTCTAACCTCAGAAGGAACCACAAAGGAAAGGAGAGAGGGAAGGAGGAGGGATATATGGCAAGGAACTAACCCGCCCCCCACTGCAAAAAGATGATGTTCTCAAGGACTTTATCCCTCACTTATCAAGACTGCAGACGACCCAAAACTGGAAGAGGAGCCTCACATGTTGGAAGATAGAAATAGAATTCAAAAGAAGCATGAAAAGTTAGAAAACTGGGCTGAAACTAACTGAATGAAATTCAACACAGACAAGCACACAGTTATAGGATGAGGGATACTGGTCTTAGCAGAACAGCAAGAAAAGGACCTTGGGGTTATCGTTAAACATAAACTGAACATAAACCCAGCAGTGCGATGCTACAGTAAAGGCGGCAAATAAAATTTTAGCCTACATTAATAGAACTGTAGTTTCCGCACAATATTGGAAAGAAAGAAAATATGTTGATATAGAAGAATTGAAATTAAAAGTCCTGGATATGGTAGAGACAGAAAAGTTAACATTTTCTTTGAAAAATAAACCTATCCAGAACTTTGAAAGGGAATGGAGAGAAGTTCTGAATTGGTTAAAGACACAGAATAAGAAAGGATAAGGAACAAAGTAAGATTGTAAGTAATGTAACATAACAATGTAATAAGGTAATATAACAAAGCAACAATGCAACAATTTAAGATGTGACAAAGTAAGATCATCTCCTCCTTTGAGTAAGCTGTAACTATGTATGAATGGAATGAAAACAAGCAGAGTCAACTGGAAAATAAGCATGGAAGTGGGGAGGGGGGAGGTTTTATTTTTAATTATATACTTCAATAAAAATATCTACAAAAAAAATAGAACTGTAGTTTCCAAGACCAAGGAAGTAATATGTTCTGTGCTAGTCACCCTCCTATGGAATACTACATTCAGTTCTAGCCACCTCATTTTAAGGAGCACATAGGCAAGCTGGGGCAGTTCAGAAAAGGGCGACCGCTGGTATAAGAGGTATGAAAGACAAAATCTATGAGGAAAAGTTGAGGGACTTGGCATGCTCAGCCTGGGGAAGAGATGGCCGAGGAATGACATGATTGTTCTCTTTAAATATCTCGAGGGCCGGCACAGAGAGGAGGAGGCAGGTTTATTCTCTGCTGCCCCAGAGGACGGGACCCGTTCTAACAGCTTTAAGGTACAGGAGGGTAGATTTCAACTGAACATTCAAAGGAACTTCTTGACAATAGAAGTTCTGTGATTCTATCAGTTCTGCAGGCACAACAGCATTTCTTGACCTTCTTTTCGCAGTGAAGCCTGCTTTTCAGTATCACTGACTCTATACAGAGGGAGAAATACTGTACAAAGCTAGGGAGAGCCTGGCCAGACCTTCAGGTAGAAATGCTGTTTGCTTGCACACAGCATTCACTGGGCTGAGGCCGCATGCAAGACTACTTAGCAGCCGCCATGGAAACATCCTCTCCTTGTCCCAATCCAGCTAAAGCTACCAATGATTAAATCTCATTGAAAACCATGGTGAACAAGTTCATGAAACTAGCTCTGGCTCCCATTCAGTGCACAAGAGAATACCACATTCCAGTCAGCTGATCCCACAAGCAGATGTGTTATTCTACAACCTGCAGAAGTTCGAGTGGAGCAAGAGGACATCTGACTTAAAAAATTCTGCCTACTACTTACACAGAAAAGTTTCCATGCAGGATTTCTGAAAGCAGAAATGATATAGAATAACTGTATATTCTAAGATCTGTGAAGTAGACTTTTTCCATAAAGCGATTCTTTGAAGGGTATTTAGAAAGCTCTGCTATCAATATAAGATTCTTATTACATGTTGTTAGGAACCTATTACCACCAACTCTCGGTGGCCTTGTCAGGCAGACAGGATGGCTATAAATATTTCAACCAAGTGCAAAACAATATCTTGTGCTGCAACACCACATACCTGAGCCAGTCCACAGGTGGGCCTGATGCGTTCTCCTGCAAGAGAACATGTCCGCTGAGGCAGCTGGGACACAACGGAGTGGTCACTAGCACAAAAGATCATCTAAGAAACACAAGCAGTGTTCTGCTCTGGCTCTAGTTCGAATATGGATTTCCTATAGTAAAGCCTCATATCTGCTTTCAATACGTTTTCTTTGAACTGCTCAGAAATTCTAGAAGCATTTATCAAGGGGGCAAGAGCACAGCCTTATCTGCCAAAGTCTCAGGATTAGGAAGGGAAGGACCCTTCACATTAAGACCTGGAGTGGTAATGGCTGGTTGAAGAATCCCAGCTGCATGAGAGAGACCCGGCCTCAGGCAGCTTCATAAGCAGTTTTCTTTCAAGTCATGTTATTCTCCTTGAAAATGACCAGCCATCAGCAGATGCCCTTCCTTATCACATGCACATTCAGATGCTGAATTATAATAGCGATGTAGCCAAAGTAGGGCTATCTGGAAACAAGTATAAGCATGCAAAGGGAAATCCCATGTTTGCAGAAGCAAGGGAGAAAATCTTCAGGAGTGAAAAACCTAGCTATCCCACCCACAAAATAATTCCCCTAAAGTCAAATGAGAATGGTGAGTGGCCACAGAATGGTTCACTTCATTGCAGCTCCCAGTTATTAGGGGAAAAAAATGTTTTTTTAAAATCTGGGTTAAACACAAACAATTTTATACATATACAGACATATAGATTCAGGGAGAGAAGAGAAATGCTAGACTCTCAGGACACTGATCCACCTCAGTGAGGCCTTCACTTTTTTTGTTTTACATGGCAAATTCAATCCCATCGTACAGATAAAATATACTGTGACTGAATTATTACAACATGGGTGGGGATCAGGAGGTCGATCAGATGCAGCTGGGGCTACAAATCCCATCTGCCCCTACACAGTAGAGCCTATAGCAAGGAACACTAGGAGCTGCGGTCCAACAACATTGAAGAGGCCCCCATAATTCCCACCCCTGTACTACAGGAAACAAAAGACAACTTAAGCCTGGCTGCACAAACATTAAAAAATATGAACTGTAAAAAGCAGAACTCACTTGCTTTCAGACAGGGCCGCTTGTTTCAAAGACATTAGCCCAAGTAGGCAACTTCTCTTGCGTTACAGAATCTGGTGCCCTCCTGCACAGATCTGCAGTGGTTGAACTGAATGCTCTCCTGTTGCAAGCTAAACTGAAATATCACTTACCCTATTAGGGCCAAGCTGCCTTTCAAGGGAGTCAGTGGGCTTTCAGGGAAACGGCAGAAGCCACAGACCCTCGTTCACAAACGAGCCCCAGTCACAAGTGTAGCTCCTTGTGGCTGCCTCACCAGAAAAAATACAGAGCGAATCTGAAGCAAGATGAGCTCCTCCATAGTTGTGCTTTTCTCCTTGTTATCATGACTGAAACTTAAGACTATAGTGTTTTTTTTAAATATAAAACCAGAAAAAGAAGAAAAGCAGGAGACAAAAAAAGGCTGTCTGATTGGCATAGCTAACTGGATGGAACAGCTGCCATATTCGTCACACCTGTGATATCTGACACAATCAGCCAGAAACACCAGTCTCTACGGGATAAAGACGGAAGGATATCGTTGTGCAGCCATCTGTTCTCCTGACTTACACACTACTCGGATTAACAATGGGAAGTTGTTTTCACAATTATTTAGGAGTTTCTCATCTTCAGGAGCTATTCACCATCCTTACCAAAGGATTAAGATTTCAGAGTTCAGAAGTTGCGAGGAGTAACAAATACGAATGTGACCCCAAATCCCTGCCTACAGGGGAAGCAAGCGCAGAGGAAAATGCTTCTCTAACCCAACGACGCAGAGCTCATGCAACCGAATCCAAAATCCACTAGATCTTTGTGCCTTACATTACAGGACTGGGAAGGGAAATGCTGTCCTCTGTTATTCAGCAGACCGAGGACCTATAAACCTTTCAACATGTGAATATGCTGCATGCAGGCATCAACTCTAACTTTGGCATATCTGGTTATCTTTTTTAGAGATCTATGCTTCTGTATTACTGTATTTTCAGATTACCTGTCAGGTTATTCTATTTAACAAAAGTTTTTTTTCTTCTCTCTCACCCCAACTACAACACAGCAATAAGAGAAAGGCAAGCAGTTCAATTGGGAAGGGAAAAGAGAGTTCAACATTTGGAAGAATTAAAGAACAAAAGTGTCTACCCCCAAAGGAGGAGCGTGTGCATACACACGCATATATGTGGCAACTCCTGAGAAAGTAAGGAAGGCATCACTGAATGGCCCACCAATGCAACAAAAATATAAAGCCAGCTACTAGAGACATCAAACTTCATAAAGTTCATTCTCAAAGGAAAGAATTTTTACCATGTTTCCCCTCACTGTGAGAAAGACCTCAAGAACTGCACAGCTTTTGAAAATTATCCAAATTGGGGCTTTTTTGGTACAGAAAATCACATTTTCTACACACAAGAACTTTTTCTATGCAAAAATGCTGTTTTCTATTCAAAAAACCCATTTCCATTGAAAAACTCTCAATCTGTGAATTATCCTCAAAAAAGCATTTTTGCCAAAAAATGCATCCTGAACTGTGGATATTCTTGTCCCTTAAGGATTCTCCTCACCAGTGCTTCCAGATACTTGGGAAACCCATTTCTTACCTACCACTCAAATACTTCTGAAGATTCTTCCCAACTTTTGCAACCTATTCACCACCATTCAATAATTCTGGGATCAGGAAACACATAGCCCTCCAGATCTCATTGGGATGGCATCTCTTCCCATCCTCCATCATTGGAGATGTAACTTGTGGCCCATTCCTGGAATAAGGCTCTCCCTAGCCTAGTGTCCACAACTCCCATCACTTCCACAGAGCATCTCCAAAGGTGAGGAACCACAGAGTTGGAAAGGACCCCGTAGGCCATTGAGCCCAACTGCCCATTCAGTGCAGGAAATCCAGCTAGACCATCCACGGCAGGTAGCCCTCCAGCCTCTTTCTGAAGGTTCTACTGCTGAATCACCATTACTGTCAAGAAGGTCCTTGCAAGGCTCAGTCAAAATCTGTCCTTGTGTAATTTAAAGCCTTTAGACCTGGTCCACCCCTCTGGGGCAACAGAGATCATTCTCAGCCCCCTCCTCTCTGGGACAGCCCTTCAGGCTGTCCCAGAAAGGAGGGCAATCAGGTTGCCCCCAGTCTTCTCTTCAATTCTCTTCACAATCTTGGGAGCTGAACTCCAAAACATCTGGAAGTCACCAGCTCAGGAAAAGCTGACCTCACAGAAGATTTGACAGTATCTGATTGTGGACAAAGAACAAACCATCAGTCATCTCACATCCTGACTTGAAGTCCTCAACAATTTTGAAATCCCGCTCTGCTTCTATGACCCCTTACCCTGGAAAAGGAGGCGGCGGCCACCGCCACCACACACACACACACATGCACGCACACTCCTGTTACAAAGCTTCTTCCAACCAAAAAGGTCACCTGGATGTTCCAGTCACCTCTAAGACATTTTCCCAACCTATAGAGAAAAAAACTGTTGAGTTGTGAGTAAAAATAAGATTCTCTTTTTATCCGGGGGAGAGAGGACATGGCCTGTAGGCTATAGCTGGAAACTTTCAGGACCGCATCTAACTCAGGGGTGGGCAACTGGACAGGGGGCTGAGGCCATTTTACCTCCCAGCACCCATCTGGCAGGCCACACCAGCAAGTTTCAGTGTGCCGGAAGCAATACGATGTCACTTCTGGCCATCATTTTGGCCGATCTTTTTTTTAATCGTCTTTTAGGGGGCTTTGTGGGTTAGGGGAAGAAAAACACTCCATTTTTAGGCAGTTTTGGACCATTTAGGGACAAAAATTGCTCACAAATCAGACTTCATTTAAAAAAAAACAGTGGAGCTGTTCTTTTTTTCTTTTGCCAGAGAGTTCTTCGAAGGGGGGGGCAGGGACTGCAAGCAACCTGCAAGCCACACTTTGCCCACCCTGATCTATTAATCAGGAAGGGAAAACAGGGAATACATATAAGGTAACACGTTTCACCCTGAGCAATTCAAATGACAGTCAGTTCTTCCTCCTTGAAATATTGAGTAAATACACCATTTACAGACAATCTGGGGTTCTTTCTGGCCATGCTTTCCTTGCCCAATTGGGTAAAAAAAGAACCTAATTTTCACAGAGCCCCCAAATTACAGAAAGGGCTTGTTCTCACTTCATCCAGTGCCATTCCTATGCAAAATGCAAAGCCATGCTCCTTCTTCAAAGTGGGTGTAAATGGAACAAGCCAGTCTCTTCCTTCAAGTGTTCCAAAATTCAGGGGGGAAGGACACTAACCCCTGGCAAACAGATCCATGGAGCCCCTTCTTGTTCATCACCTCAGAGTTGCTGGCTGTCTCAAGCTGCTGAAAGAGCGTACAGTAACCTGCTTTTCACCCCTGAGATTTCCTGTCCACATTCACGGGATTTAATACAACCCTCTCCAGAGGCATGAGTGAGAAGTGATGTCTGAGAACAAGTGACTCTAAGATACACAACAGGCAGTGGGTTGTCACTCAAAACCAGACTTTTCCTTTACCTAAGTCAGCTGCTTCTTCCCCAGCAAGAGCCAATATCAAATGCAGAGGATGATGTAAGAATTCCAGCAATGGACAACTGTGGGACAGTGCGCCCACAAAGAGCAAGTTCCAGCATAATCCCCTTGTAGACGGAGACAGACTGTGGGCATCTAGTGTGTCAAACATGGCTGCCCAACATTCTGCCAGGGAAGGGCTACCCGGTGGCATCCAATCACTGCTGCTGTATCTGTACTGGCAGCCTCCAGAGTAAGATCCACGGTGCCAGTTTATTAAGCCTTTCTGGAGCAGGGCAGACGCACAGGAGAAAACTGCTCCTCCCCTGCGTGCCCTCTGCAGCTTCCCCACGAACAACTTCAAGGATCTCACCTGCTTTATTTTAAAGTTTTCTACACTGCCTTAACAACGAACACGCACAAGATGGCAGCCTGTAAGTATCACAGCTCTGAAAGCAAGCATAAAGAGGAGAGAAAAATTACTCACATCTCAGTAGTGAAATCCGAAGCAATGCCGTGAAAAGCCTGTTGAAATAAAACAGGTGTGTAAGTTGTGCAGGGTGAGCAAATATACCGCACCAGGATGCTCCACTGCCCTCTCTGGGGGCTAACAAAGAAGACTGTTTGAGTACTTTCACAGGAACCCAAAGAGGACCCAAAAGCACTCCAGCATCCGGGGCCCAGTTTAACCCAAAACTACCACCAGGTTTGCAGCTACAAAACTGTTAAGTTCCAAGCTTACTTGCAGGCCAGGATGGGCTCTGGGCTTCTAAACAATAATTGTCAAATCCCAAGTGAAGTTCTTGCTGTTCTGTAAAACCACAGTCTCTAATTTAAATCCTGCTCCAATTTCCTCCCAGGGAAAGAGGCACAGTACACTTCGGGAAAAACCTATAGACCACTTTCACATTCAGTCTGCAGAACCACCAGTTTAAGAGACCTAAGGCCAGCAATGCTGGACAAAGACACATCTGTCTAATGTGCCCCTCCAGATCACTGCCAGACAGAGAAAACAAATGGAGCAATGACTCACTGGAGACAACAGAAGGCAGCTTCACATGTTTACACATCTGCATGTTGAATCTCTCTCCAGAAGTTCAGTAAACACAAACCTCATCTGGCAAATCCTAAACATACTTGGATAGCATTATATGTTACAGATTGGGGGGGCTATAATTAATCTGTTAGCAAGCGTGGACCTAAGCAGATTTTAATGAGCATTTCATACATCTGTTGAACAACCGAGCTTTTTATTCATATATCAATCGGCAGTCCTTCCATAGAGCCCCATAAATTAGGTCAGCATTTTAATTTTGGCTAGATTCATCATGAACCCAGGGCTTCACACCGAAAGGAAACAGGTACAAACTGAAGAAGTCACACAAAACCATTTCTGTGGTTATTTTTCACTGCAGGGAGAGGTGCCTGACAAAGGACAGGACATCCCCAGAACAACCCTGCAAATTAGGCCTAACAGAGATGCAGCAACTTGTATCCCAAGACAGAAGCAGCTCAAGCAACAGGATGAGCAGGAAGTCAAACCCGTACCTTCCACTCTCAAAACCAGGTCTCTTATGTATCCTACCACAGGGTTAAACTGGGCTTCCCTTCTCTTATCTTCTCAGAGGAACTCCCTCTTCCCTTCAGGATTTAAACGTTCAGCTGTGCACAAGCTGTCATTGTAAAGGCTTACAAAAGAAGGTTAACCAACAACATTCCACAGCGCTTGCAAAAAAAACCTACACATTCTTTCCAAACAGAGGGAGAGTGGAAAGCTGCACAGCAATGACCTAATGCCAGACCATGGGTCAGTTTTAATTGACAACCCAATGCCAAGCGTTCTGTTGACATGGCACAATTCTACAGGGCAACACACACGTGAATGGGCTCATTTGCTTTTTCTTTCAAAGCAGTCCAGAGGTTTCACTCAGTGCACACGCAAGCCCCACACCCCCATTTATGAGAAGAAGAATCCACCAAAACGATAGAGAAGAGCTTACAACATGAACCTTGGCTTGGAGGTCACAGCAAAGCTATTGTAGGTTTGTCCCTAAGCAGCAAATTCCCAAGTTTTAAATTAAGTTGAAGGGAAAAGCAAGTAAGCCAGCATTTACGAATGCTCTTAGTGCAGATATCAAATCTGGCAAATCCTGTCATTCATCAATTACACCAATGCAAGCTACTAAGAAGGTCGCCCTGGGACACCGTGTGTAATCCCCCAGGCCTGACACATGACCCTGCTGTGCCTGATTCCAAAGAGCAACAAACCTGCTCTTTACACAAGAGGATGAGTGGAAATCTAGCCATTTGTCCCCAACAAGCAGGACCTAAAAACCATTCAGGGAGGCAATCTGCTCTACCAACTGGGCTTTCTAAAAACGTGAGCCTTTAAAACAAGCCAATTCATCACTCCAGATCTCTTTAAGCTTGCTTCTGTGTTCAGCCTCCCTTAGCACAAGAATGGACAACCAGCCCTGCCCGATGAGACTAAACTCCTACCTACTCCTGCGCCCTGTTTCCAACAAGGATGAGCTGGCCTTTCTGGGGCACAAAGGGCAACACCCCCGTCCTCTGAGAAAGGATAGCCTTTACACCTGTATTTTATTCTTTAATTTTTTTTAATTCTATGTTGTTATAGCTTTAGCAAGCAGCAGAAAGTCTTAAGTGTAAGGATATCAGTGCAAAGTTTACTCCAAGTAACGAATCTATTGTTCAAATAATAAAGAGCGTTTTTAAAACTTTTAAATTAATCCAACAGTTAGTCCTCCGGTTTCGGGTAGCATAAAGCACAGAAACAACCTAAATTTAGCTGAAATAGTTTTGTTCCAGAATGAGGCAGAGCCAATCAATTCCACAGCACAAACAGTGGTTTATCTCCAGTAGACAATACAAAAACTGTTTTGGAAATATGACCTAATCATAAGCAGAAAGCCAAATCTGCTGTTCCACCCACTAACGTCCTCTTCTAGTCAAAGAACGCATCTTATTAGGACAAACACTGGACAGAAAGGGTAAATTAGACCAACAATACCATTAAAACTCTTTTCCAAACAGAATTTCTCGCAAAGACCAAAACCAGGCAGCTGCAGAGAACTCAGTCTGAAATGAGAAACCTCCCGAGAGGGAAACAATTCCTCCGGCTAGACCCGCCCAACTCGACAGGATCCAGCTATGGCAAATTCCCCACATGAAAGAGTTGCCATCTTGGCCACGTGCAAGTGAAGTGTGGGTGTTGAAATATTCAGACACTCAAGCAAAGTGTGATCTCCTAGTTCACAAGCCTAGTAAGTAAGAAAATTCAAAACGAATGGCTAAAATTCAAAATGCCTCCACCAACTTTGTCCTGAAAGAGGGCAGTATTCACATGTAAAAAGAGTTATTTCCAAAACAGGAGTCCAAGAATTATATTAGATCCACACCCAAATGCCCCTAAGTAGGCTTTACCAGCAAACTGCTCCATAATGTTTTCAAAGGGGAAGGTTGTTCTCCCTCCCCATCAACTCACAGTTAACTTGCAAAAAGAGCATCACAAAACAAATGGAACTCATGGAAAAATCCCAGGAGAAAGATCAGGCAGTCATTTAAGAATTTGATTCTAATAGCTGGGAATCTAAAGCATTTCTGTCCTGGGTGCTGGCCGATACCTAAATATTTATCTAGTACAGAAGTGAGCTGCATGAGACTCCCCAGGACTCTCCTGGGAAGAACAATAATTATCGTTACTGTTATTATCACTATTCATTTTAATTTTTTAAATTAAATTATGTTTAATTTAATTTAAATTAATCGAATTAACTTGTTGTTGCTGTTTGGGAAATGAACAGGAAGTGAACTCCAATCCCTTCCTGTTGCTAAAAGAGATCTCTCCTGGACTTAAAATGCCCTGGGGGCCCCCAAAAACATACCAAAAATCTCCCCACGCCTCCTACAGGGTGTTTGGAGGCAAAAATGCTTTTTTGGGGAGTGGAATCAGAGGATATGGTTTGGAGGTGGGGGCCTTCAAGGTCTCCTGGGAGGCTGATGTAGCCCCTTGCCCTCCCAAAGCTGCCCACCTCTGATTTAACTCTATAAGTCCCAAGGGTGTTGGGAACAGCCCCACTTTTGCTTGCATGCGCTAATCACCCTCCCTGCCCAACTACTTTGACCAGGAACGCCAGAGTCTTCTGCTCCTTTCCTTTTGCTCCCAAAAGAGCCCTTTGGCTCACCTGAAGATGTCTGAACTAAGGCCAACATCTAGGCCTCTGCCAGTGGTGCTCCCTGCTTCAGAACCTTAAGCCACAGTTCACTGATTCCTGTGTAGACGGCCCATCATGATGAGTGCCACCCTAAACATTTATGAGGAAGAGCAGGGTATCAGCTGAATTCAATAATTATTACCTCCTTCCAAAAAAGGAGGAGGGGGATTTCAATGAAATATTAGGAAGAGCTTGGTAAGGTAGAAGGCAGAAGGAAAAGAAGAAGACCCCATTACAGAGGCATAAAGTCAATCAAGGAAGCCACAGTTCCCCTGAATCTGGAAGACCTGAGCAGGGTAACTTGAGGGCTTTCTTTCGTAGGGTCGCCAGAGGTCAAAGTCAACTAGATGGCAGTGAGTAACAACCAGAGCTTCCTAAAGGTAAGAGCAGTTTTAACACTTGAACATACTATTTCAGAAGGTGAGGGTTAGAAGATTTTAAAAATCAGTTGGAGAGCCTCTTTTTAACGATGCTTCAGCTGTGGATCCTCCCACTGGCATGGGGGAACCAGTGGAGGACCGCTAGGATCCCTCTGAATTACACAGTTTGCACTAATAATAATGCCCTTCCCAAACCTATCCAGTTGGCACTCATTCCTTTCAGGTCTAGGTTTTGCTTCACAAGCTTTTGACAGGAAGTAGTAGAGACTTAAATACGCTGAGGATATCAGATTCCACCTGACCTTGGAAATTAAGCAGGGGCAGGAGTAGCCAGTATTCAGATAGGGGGCTTCCAAGAAATACCAGATGCTGTAAATTGTATTTCAGAGCAACACCATGGAAAACCACCTCTTATCTCTCGTCTGAAAAACCCAAAGAAATTCATAGGATCATTGTAAATTGACAGGTGACTTAAAGGCACATACACATTCACAAACAATAAAGAACTATTATATTTTATTAATCTGCTAATTATTTTGCCTTTTTTGCTTGCTTCCTGCTTCACTTGATTTTAGCCCCTTTCCTTTTATTTTTATGTGCTGCTTTCATATTGTAACACACCTTGGAGCCCAGCTGGCCTCTAAACACAGAGTACCAATTTTAAAAAAGGCAGCTCATCACCCTAATTAAGATCATACAGAGGACCACACCTGAGCCGCTCCTTCTTTGCCACCTACTCCATGTAAGCTTCAACGCCAGTTTGCAATTAAATCAAAAGAATTCACAAGATTCCAGGGTTGCAACACCCAACAGAACGCAACACCTAACACCAGAATGTATCTGGACTTCAGAGTGTCTTACTCCCCCCCACCACCACCACCATCCAAAATGCAGTCACTCTGGGTTGCGGAGAGAGCTTTTTTTCAGGGCAGGGGGAAGAGACCTGAAGCTTTCTGTCAATGAGTTCTTTAAAGAAGGTATTTGCAGTGCTGCCAAGGGCCAAGAATGAAGACCTCCCACTCACACAGAATTTGCTATTCATTTTGCTGACCTTTTCTGCCTACAGACACATTCTATTCCAGTAGCAAAACTCACGGAATCCTACAGGCAGTTCCACATGATGGAGAAAATGTCTGCCTCTATGGGCTCTTAAAGTCATGCTGGCTGAAGCCTTCACATCTCCTTTCCTTTATTCACAGACATTTCTGGACTTACCTATCAACAGCCTTATGGGAACAAAAAGGCATCCAAACCAATAACACAGAGGACACAACTGAGCAGCCAGCCATAAGCCCCCCTGACTCAACTGTCACTCAGACATGAACGTTCAACTCAGCTGGGGCCTTAACCAAGCTGAAGATCAGTGGGAATCGACATGAATCTCTCCGACCTCTTAGTTAAGGGAGCTAGCCATATTTCATTTCACTCCATTTATTATCCATAAAGCAGGGGCGGGTCAGTCCCCAAAGTGGCTTCTGTAGCCCATAAACTGACCCTCCCCACTTGCCCTGGACCTCCCTGGAACAGTCTACTCCCTCTCCAAAATAAAAGTTTCCAGCAAAAATTGGTGAGCTGCTGCTCCTAGAAACCTTGAGGAGTGACACCTCGTCTTCTAACTACTCTATGCTGCAGCCCTGCCTAAACTGTTTCATATTTTTAAAAATAACCCATTCTTCAAAACTAAAAGTGAACTTCTGGCCTGTTGCGGTTGTTATTGCAATGTTGACACTTAGAGCAGGCCCCAAAGGGTCTGAGGGGCAGAAAACTGGCCATACTGGCCGCTGTATTTGTAGGTAAGCTGTCCACCAGAGGCTACAAGGTGTTCCTGGATTGCAACTCCCATTATTTCACACCATTTGTATGCTGCTGCTGGCTACTGCTAATAGTACTGCAGTCCAACAATGACTGGAGAGGCACATGTTCCTCATCTTTGACGGAGGCCTTCACCAGCTTTTTAAGAAAGTCAGGCCACAAATTCAGTCCCTTCTTCATACGCTGTTTGTGAGAAGCAGACCAAAGCATGAAAGGAACAGGTGTTATTATTCTCTGCTCTGATGAACTGCATCATAAACAAAGGAGAAATTTTACTGGAGACCTTTTTCTTTGCACTAAAGGGCCTATTTCTATTCCAGAACCTTGCTGGATGAGTAATTAACTCTCATTCTTTTAGTTAGGATTCAATAATGGGACAAACTGGATTATAATTCAGATTTTACAATTTAGTAGCTTCCCTGCAGATGTTTGTTTTCCGGGATATTTGTCACATAGTGCAAAGTATTTTTATGATCTGCAGATTCAATCCACTGCTGTTGCAAACGCAAAGTACACAATGTATTTGAATCTGCAGTGGGGAGCATGCCAGCCGACCAGTTGGGCCTCTGAGGCAGCAGGGTTCCTTTGCAAGGCAAAAGCAGGCAACTGACAGGTCTTGCTGCCACCTCCACTGCTGCCCTGAGTGATTTTTAATAGGGACTTAGAAGCTTCACCTTGCTTTTACAGCCTCTTGCAGTCTTGGGAGGCTTCCACAGAGACTGCAAACATGAGGCCAGACTTAGAAGTCCCTATTAAAAATGGCCTCGGGCTGCGGAGGTGGTGGCAAATAATCAAATCTGTGTATGTTAAACTCAAAGATGTGAAGGGCTAACTACACATTTTAGTTTGCCCTGAGGATATTTCTAAATTATGGCCAAGCTCCCCAGCTCTGAGAACCAAGAAATCATGATGACCTCTCTGTTTTAGAGAAACTTTCCTCCACTTGTCACACAACTGTTCCATGAGGGGCATCTTCTGGCCTTTGGCAAAGCACCGCCTTTCCCCCCTTTCTCTGTGGCGGTTGGGAACGCTTTGAGTAGCAAGAACAGATGCAGGGCGCCCTTCAGAGTGAAGAGACCTTTAAGAAGTGTAATCCACATAACCTACGGCCAAACTGTTCTGTTAAAAGCAAACCAAAAAGTCGCCAAGCATTTTTATAGACTCTACTCTCCAGACATGATCCTCCTAGTGGCCGTTCCTGCATCAAACCCCACACTTTCCTCCTAAAAGCCTGCAAGTCACCTTACTCATCCAGAAGCATCATAAACACACTACAGAACCTACCCTGCCTCCAGATCATACGTTGGCAACCAGACTGAGGAACAACATAAAAACCCTTGCAAGTAACAATGACCAAGCACAATCTTACCCTCCAATCTATATCACTCACATGAGAAGCAAGGCACCAGCTGCAGGAGAGAACCAGGGCTGTCTCAAATCATTGGGCTCCCTAAACATAAAATTTACCACTACTCCTTTGCTATCCAAGCACATACTACACAGGGGCTTGTTAAAAAAAATGACACCCAGAAAAACCCATAACCACTTCCCTCTAAGACAGTGGTTCTCAACATGTGGGTCCCCAGATGTTTGTGGACTTCAGCTCCCAGAAGCCCTGAGCATTGACCATAGTGGCTGGGGCTTCTGGGAGCTGAAGTCTACGAACATCTGGGGACCCACAGGTTGAGAACCACTGCTCTAAGAGAAAACACACAATTTAAATAAATAACAAACAGCTGCCCCACCATGATGCTCCAAGATCATCTGCCCCAGGCAGCTACCTCACTATGCCAAGTGGCAGGGCCAACTCTGACAGAGCTGCAGATTTAAAGGAAGGAGCCCAAAATCACCTCTTAATTTACTTAAATATTGGTGCCATACTGATGAACTGCAACGATTTCTAACATGGCTAACAAACTCCACCTCTAAAATGCACCAAATAAAACTTCAATTCAAAATTCAGTGTTCAAGTTCATAGAGGAAGTTATCATAACAAGTTCAGCTCCTATGAAAGCATCATCCTTCACTCCTTTCTGAAAGCCAGCAAACAGCCCTTGCACTGCAATTCTCAGAGTGCTGGACTTGAGCCCAGGAAACTGAAATACTAATCCCTGTTCACCCACAAAGCCCACTTGGTAACCTTGGGCTGGTCCCTGTCACTCTGCCTCTCTCAGCGATGTGATATGGGGAGGGGGAGAGGAAACCACACACACTATCCTGGCCTCCTGTGGCAAAAAGGTGCAGGGAAGTACATTTTACAAAGAAGATGGTGGCTTTGGTGAACGAACTCTTAACGATTCCATAACCAATAACCATAAATTCCTTTTGTTCCCTTCCAGTTTGCAATGTCAAGGTCTGTACTCTACAGGTGGTGAGAATGAATGCAAGGAAGAAGATGTCTCAGCACCTTCCTTTCCAGTGATTTTCCACTTTAGAACATGGTTCTCCATAAAGAGAGGAGGGGACAAGGAATATTAACTCCACAGACTGCCTCCAGACTTACCTCTACCTCTCCTGAGCTCCACTCATGCTGAGAAGCAAAGCCTGCCCATTCCTTCTTTTAAGTCCCATAGAACTTCCACACTCCCACTCATAAGCCCACCCCACTCACCATTTAGGAGCCAGCTTTCTGTCCTACCAGATATAAATTCAGGTAGAATGCTAACAGTCTACAAGGTGCAAGCTAAGAAAACCAGCCCACCTTGTTGCTGCTGTTATGTGCCATTACAGAATCATAGAGTTGGAAGAGACCCCCGGGGCCATCCAGTCCAACCCCCTGCCATGCAGGAACACACACTCAAAGCACCCCTAGCAAATGGCCATCCAGCCTCTGTTTAAAAATCTCCCAAAGAACTCCAGGCTATAATGATGCTCTCAGAGAATCTTCTTGACAAAATTTATTTGTGAGATTTGCCAGTCTTCCTCTAATGCTGAGACAGTGTGACGTGCCCTAGGTCACCCAGTGGGTTTCCACAGCTGAGCAGGGATTCAAACTCTACTCTCTCGGGAGTCCTAGTCCAGAACCCAAATCCCTACAACACACTGGCTCTTCTATTGGCCAACCCACATTTGAGATTCAGAGACTGGCAAACAGGTGGAGGCAAGGGCAAACCATGACGGATGCTACTAAGAAATTAAACAGACATTTCAGTGCTCATGGCAGTAGACACCAATATAGCAGCAAACAGACATCTTCTCTCCCTATTATATCCTAGATTCAAGGACATCATCTTTTTTCTTTCTCTTTTCTTGAATGCCTTACAAGATAACACTATGTCTTTTAATCATAATAAAGGAGGTCTTTACAAGATGCATAAAAAAACAACCATCCGCTGATTTCTGCACAAAAGGAAACCGGGAAATCTCTGTCCCACTGCCTTCACCAGAACAGCTGGTGGGAACACAGGAAAAGGCCCTCTCTGTGGTTGCTCCCACACGTGGGATCCTCCTCCTTGTGGAAGCCAGGATGACTCCTTCTCTGCTGTCTTTTCAGCAGCAGGTTGAGACCTTTCTTTTCCAGCAAACCTCTGGGAAGTGATTTTTAACACGAAAAGAGTTTCTTATAGTGCTATATTCTTTTTAATCTCAAATGTTAATCTTTGTTTTAGAGACAGATTTTAAATGGTTTTAATTCTGTGGTTGTTTTACTGTTTACTGTTGTTTTACTGTTTGCTGTTTTAATCTCAATTTTGCCGGTTTTCAGTATATGTGTTTTTATGTGACATATGTGTATATGTCTTTTATGTGACATATGTGTATATGTCTTTTATGAACCACCCTGAATCACAGCCTGGGACAAAGGTGGGATATAAATAAAGTGATGGGTGGATGGATAGATAATCTGAAGTACAAATCATAAGCAAGGGCAACATATCAGTACTGAACATAATGGTTATTTCAGAAACTGAGCAATGCTAAAAACCCATCATAGTAACTACCCTATGATGATACGCTTACACATCAAGATATCTAGACTATGACTGGCCAAAGCAGCCCACAAGGGAAGGCCAGGCTCCAGCCTTAAAATCAAAGTTCAGAATTCCTTTCTGGCCTCCTAAGTTTGAAATCATGTTATGAATTATTGAGTGCTGGCCTTTGATGAAGTCTATAAAAGTCAAACTCAATGCATCAACCTATTCAAAGCAGCTGTTAGATCTGTTTTAAAGCAGAAAGGAACTGCTCCAACTGTGCCTGATTAAATGTGCCTTGACAGAATCATTCAATGCCCAATTGGTGGTTTCATTTAAATCATAAGATTTGGTATATGCCTATCAGGATTTTAAGATTTTACTGGACATGAAGGATAACTCTGAGCTGGGTTTTTTCCATTATTATTAGACCCTCTGATATTTGCAATACAACTCAAAAGCAAAACATATGAACTTATTTCACAGAGGCTCTTCTCATCGGGTTGGACAGTGCCAAAATCAGGGTACTTGGATTTCCAAAGAGTTCTGGGTCCAAGCCCATCTGCTTCCCTCAAGGAAAAAAGGTGACCACCAAAAGCTCTTCCTACATTCCTAGCAGAACAGGTCAGTGTGGTTATGGGGCAATAAATGGAAATACCTCACGCTATACCAGCTATCCAAATTTGGTCATAGATGGCTGTGTTAAGGTGACCCATTTTAGATCAATCTTAGAATGCAGGAGATGCCCTACAGATACATTAGTACTTAGGGTTCATTAGAATCTCAAAAGATTCTAAAAAGTTATGAACCAGAGTATCTTCACTGATGTGCATAAAAAACTTAATGGGTGGCAATGTTGGAAAACGTGCACCATCAGCTGGTACTAATTCTGATCTTCGTTTTGAAATATCTAACCTGTGGCTATGATTTTTGGGACATTTTACTGAGATGTTTCTGATGCAGACCTTTCCACTCACTTTCTTTGCCCTAACTAGACTTCAGAGCTACTGCTTACATCTGGTTTTGTCCCCAGCTGGCAATATTCATGTGCAAAATAATATACAGAAAGGGTGTGCCTGAAGATTGGACCAAGATGCTTTGTCATTTCAACTTACAGTGCAAATGAAATCACTCACTTGGTTCACAGAACTATACTAAGTTCAGCCATTGCAGTCAGAAATGCAGGGATGGACATGTTTAACTTTCTGTAGTCCAGCTGGACTGAAATCCACAGAAACTCACACTGAAATCAATCAGGTAAGTCTTAAAAGTGCTGCTAGAATTCCTCCTGTCCACCCACCTCCAACTTCTCCTTTTTATATCAATTGGGAAAGAAACGGTGTGCTTAGAAGTACCCAGCTTGGGACCGTCCACCTAAAACACAAGGGCACCACCCAGATGAACTGAATAGTAAGAACTGATCTGTCTAGAGATCATATGTAGACTCCTGATACAGAACAAATAATTGTGTCTTTGGTCCACTGCCAAGGGAAACAACACAGGAGCAGGATGGCACTGCCCATCTGACAAAAACTTAATTGTGGTTGTTTCAAACTAAAGGTATCCACCTGCTCCAATCTCAGCAGGCCACAAGGATTCGTCAAGAGCTCGAAACTCAGGAGATTCTTGCCACCCCCTATTTTATTGGTTTAGGCTGGCTGGAGCCATTTCAACATCAGACTCCCGACCAGACACTGGGATTGGTGGAGTGGGGGAGAAGAGAAGATTCTCTGGCAAGGCAAGAGCGCAAGTCAGAAAAAGAGGAAGCATCTATACATCACAAGTTCAATTGAAATCAGATCCATTAAGTCAAATAAACAACCCTGCATAAACAACATTGGGTAATAAAAAAAGAGGACAGGAGGCCAAGAGGGTAACATGCCAAAAAGTGACCAAAAAAAGGCAATAAATGGACATTCACAAGCCATTATGGCCAAGGCAGGCATTTAACACTTTTTATAGTCTTCCTAGCCACCAACACAAGACCTGGCAACTGTTTACAAGTGGGAGAAGGCAAAAGAATTATATGAAGGCAAACCAGAAAACCAGCAGGGAGCATACAATACAAAGGCCCAAAGATATACCACATTCCTTTGTGGAATACTATGGCCTCATACATTGAGGATTTGTGCCTTCAAATATTTTCTGACTTACGGCAACTGTTAAGATGAACCTAGGGTTCTCTTGGTCAGATTTATTCAGAGGGTGTTTGCCTTTGCTTCCTCTGAGGCTGAGAGAGAGTGACTTGCCCAACGTCACCCCATGGGTTTCCACAGCTGAGTGAACACTGGTCTCCAGAGTCACAGTCCAATGCTTAAACCACCACACCGCACTGGGTCTTGTGCCTCATACAGACAACCATTTCTGTAAAAATAGCAGGTGTAAATGAATGAAATTACTGGCGGGGGGGCAGGGGTGATCACTTCATGCACTATTGCTCACCCAGACCTAATGTCACACTTCAAGCTCTGGACAAGGCTTTAGCCTATTACTTAAGCTCTCTTCAATTATGGTGTAAGAGCATCTTGGCACCTTCGGTGAGTAAGCATCGTCTACGGGCAATCAGACAGGAAAACTGGCATACATGGGAAGAGAAACAGACCTACGCTCTCACTCATGCCATCCTTTCTGGCAGAATGATTAACAGTTGTATGTAGAGGCAGGCAGGCAGGCAATTTTAAAAAATCTTGTGGGTAATCTATTCCAAAGGCAGTTTTAAAGTCATATCCAGGGCCTTCTACTGTTTCTGTCCTACCCACACAGTGCATCCTTCTAAACAGAACAGGGAACAGGAATGCAGCCTGAGCTGACTGGGGCACACCAAAACTGTGTCCCGCTGAAGGCACCGTTTGGGCGTAAGCCTGGATTCAGCCCTAAGTTTGGAGGCCCAGGTTTCAGCCTTACCAAGAGTACATTCTCACAATAAAAACTCATGAACCAGTTGCACCCATTCCTGGAAAAGTCCGATCTGCCCAAGCCTTGGTTATACCCCACTTGGATTACCATAACGTGCTTTATGCAAGGCTGCCTTTTAAAACTGCTCAGAAACTGCTCGGCTGGCCCAAGGAGCTGAAGTCAGATTGTTAACTGGGTTTGGCTAAAGGGAACACACAACTCCACTGACTGCCAGTCTGCTTCCAGGCACAATTCGAAGGTTGGTTATGACCTATAAAGCTCTATGCAGCTCAGATCCATGCTACCTAAAGGACCGTTATCTCCCTATATGTGCCTGTTTAAGTTCTAAGGGCTCCAGGAGAGGCCCTTCTCTAGGTCCCACTGCCTTCCCAGGCACTTCTGGTGGGCCCAAGAGACGGGGCCTTCTCAGACTTTGGAATTCCCTCCAGAGAATGGCAGGGATTGCTCCGTCCTTGCTCTCCTTACATCTGTGGATGAACACTCTCCTACACCCCCAATTTTTTATGAGTGTGAGGCGTTTTTTTTAAAACGGTGTGCTGCTTTGCTGAATTTTTCTGTTCTGACTTTTAATGAATTTTAAATGGTTTAACTCAACAGATTGTTGAAATGATTTCTAAAATAACTCATACACACACACACACATATATATATATCTACTGCTGTTTTCATATGTTTTTTAGTTTCTACTGTTTTTAATAATTTATAGACCATCTTGAGTCCCACTGTTGGGGAAAACACTGGAAATAAAAGAATACAATAATAACAGTAATGATTCTACACCTACTGCATGCTTGGCATTTCCCAGTACTTGATATATGCATACAGACTGCTCCTCAGGGCTCGGGAATTGAGAGTCAGAAGCAATTTTGAGGTAAGTTGGTAGAAATGTACAAACTCCAATTCCAACTTCAAAATAAAAACTGATAATATTACAACAACACATGGCAAATATATATATTCAGGAAAGTATTTGATAAGGTAATTATAAAAAGTTCTTAAGCAGATATCAGCTTATACATTGGTTTTAATTTTATATAATCTTCAATTCTAAGATATATCCAATGTTTCTGTTAAAAAACCTTTTTTTATTTATTAAATATTTGGTTTACTGCATATTTATCTCGATAGCAATTTAGGGACGTTTCCTCGTTCAGAAATTTTAATCAAAGAAATATATTTTATGTCCTGTCAATCCAAGTAGCCTGATGGTGATGATGAAATGCCTTGTGCTACCATTTCACTACAGCAAATTTCTTCTAATTAATATAAATTTGCTATTTATGAAAGAGCAGAAAAACAGAGGAGTCAGAGTCAAAGGTTTGGGGTACCAACTCCACAGCCTTGCTGCCTCAGAAACCTAGCCATCCTGGCTAGGATTAACTCGCAGCTCTCTTCTCCACAAATTTATCTAATTCCCCCTTTTAAAGCCATTCAAGTTGGCAACCACTGCGAATCTGCTTTGACATTATGGCAGTGAAATCCACAGTTTAATGATACGCTGGGTGAAGTTTGATGATATGCTGGGTGAAGAAGTTTTTCCCTTTGAATCTCCCACCATTCAGCTCCAGGAGATGACTCCATGGTCTAGCACTTTACTGACACCAAAGAACTCTCTGGCTGAGAATTCTACATGTCCCTTGCTAAACTACAAACCCCAGGATTCCACAGGATGCTGAAAGTGGACTAAAGCACTCTTAACATTGTAGTGTGGAAATGGTGAAAGAAAAGCTGCTCCAAAGTATTTGCCAGTTCTGAAAGATCATAGGTAAATACCAGGCTGCAGGCAGGAGTGCAGATGGCCAGGGCTGGTTTAAACCTTAAGGAACTAGGACTCTACCTATGGGGGTTAAGCACACCCCAGCTTTCACCACTTAGTAACCAAAGCCCCAAAACAGCTGCCATTGAGAATCACTACACCCTCCATTTCAGAAGTAAAAAACAAAACAAAACACCACAGTTTACTATACTTATTAGAGACTCATTCTGCAAGTTCTAACTGCTAGTCAGAATGCAAGCAGACAAACTCCAGGTTCAAGAATCAGATTTTATTTCATTTTGTTCCTTTGCTCTTTCAGTTCTATTTAATTACTTAAAATTGTGTACATCATTTTACATTCTTTTAAGGCTGCTTGCATTTACTATATCCCTCCCAAAGAAAGATCTTCAGATACAGAGCAGTAAACAAATAAGCAGATAAATAATCCAAACAGATTACTGCCTCTTGCTGATTGGTATTTTCTGTCAGCCCTGTCTGAGTGCCCACTGGAGATGTCAATTTTTTTAACTAGATCACTTACTGCCTGAAAAAAACACTGCTCACATTTAACAAACCACATTTTAAAATGTTTTCTCATACTGTAAGTCTTACTTTACGTGCCTCTCCAAGCCATTTCTGACTTTTGCCAACCTTAAGGCAACTCTATCACAGGACTTCCCTGGCAAGATCTTTTTTTTCAAAAGAGGTTTGCCATTGCTTTTCCTGAGGCTGAAAGAGTGTGACTTGTCCAGGGTCACAACTGGGCTTCCACAGCCAAGCAGGGATCTGAACCCTGTCCCCAGAGCCCAACAGTCAGACAACTATACCGTGCTGGCCTGGGATGAGGCAGGGTACAAAACTCTTAATCGACACTATTCAAGGGAAAAGTAAAGCCTTCTATAGTCCCATTCCAGTTGAAACTGTCTTAATAATAGGGCATAAAGGAATCCAACAGCACCTTCAAGATCAAGTGAGAAGAAAGAAACTTCTAGCATAAGCTATTGTGTCCTAATAACAAAGACTTTGCATCTATTCACCAGCACAAGCAACTTTTTTTCTAACCAGCAAACAACTTTCTACAGTAGAATGGGGAGGGAGCTCATTATGTCATGGGGGAACAAGAGTAGGGAGACAGGCGAGAAGGGAAGGGCCATGAAAGCATTGCAAGTCAGAAGACAGCCGGAGGAGAGCTTTAGACTTCATGCAGGAGAAGGCAAGAACCATGAATTTTAAGTCCTGCAGGGTCTGAGAATCAAAAAGACCAGCCAGCCTGTTTTCCAAGCCTGAGTCATTAGTCACTGAGCTACCAAGTTGCTTGGGCGTGCTGCTGCTTCAAAGAGAGGAACACAGCTACTCTTCTGGAATTTTAATTTTAAGAAACTCTCTAACGAAAAGTGAATGTGGCAATGACAAAGAAGCCAGGCAGGCCTGGTATGCACTTGAAGCACGAGGGGGGGCGGGTTGTTCAGCAGAGGCCCCTTCCTTACCCGAGAACAGCAGGGCCCTGTGTCTAAACTTACCCGAGGCAACGTCGTATTCATACCACACTCATTTAATACTTAAAATATGACAACTGTTCCTTCTAAATTGGGGCACCCAGCTTGGAAGCAAGGCCCGATTTATATAAATAGCTTGCCTTTCAGATCTCTTGTGCCGATGACTGAGCAGAGTTACCGTTCAGGCCAGACCCAAGCTCCCTCCTCTCGCTGCTGCATCCACGCAGCTCGCCACACCCATCCTCTCCAGCCTCGGTTCTGCGATCGCTTAGCCTGGCTGCGTTACTGAATTACAGCATAAAATATCCCCTGATGCAACTCCAGAACCATCCCTGTAAAAGCTGGGAAGGCGACCAGCCAGTCACAGCTGCAGAAAAGCAACAGTGGATAAGGAACCACGTAAACAGGAATGGTGCGTTGGGGAACAAGACGCAACACCCATCAGAAATCACAGTCCATACAATAGTAAGTGCAACTGAGCTTAAAACAGAACTTGTAGGAGAACTGGAATCATCTGAGAAGCAAGGAAAAAGAAAGCCCAGAACTTTTATAGCACAGTATATACTCTAAATGCACCAGAACCTACCTGAACTTGGAAGCTAACAGGTTCAGCCCTGGTTAGTACATGGATGGGAGACCATCACCAAATACTAGGCACTGTATGCTCTATTTCAGAGGAAGGAACTGGCAAAACCACCTCTGAGGATTCCTTGCCTAACAACGCCCTATCGAATTCGTGGGGTCGCCACAAGTCAACAGACAACTTTTAGGCACACACACATAATATATCACTGGGCCTAAATGGCCTAAAGGCACTAGATCCCATCTGATCTTGGAAGCCAAGCAGGATCAACTCTGGTTAGTACGTGGATGGGAGACTGCCAACAAATGATAGGTGCTATATGCCCCTTTTCAGAGGAAAGAAATGGCAAAACCACTTTTGAGGATTCCTTACCTAAGGGAAACCCTAGGACAGTGGTTCTTAACCTGGGGTCCATGCCCACCCCAGGGGCCACAGTGTCCTCACAGGAGGTCTGTGAAGCCTTGAAGAAAAGTTATCAGCTTTTACAGTTAAAAGAGAAATAAAGACAAATTTGTACAGAACCATTCCAATAAAAACATAATAGGAATGTATGCGTTTACTTATTTCTCCCTTCTCTCCAAATCTGAAGATCCCTGATGAGCAACACTAAATTACATATTTTATGCACTTTAAGATTTTAAATATCAAGTAAAGTCTTGCTGTCATGTGGCAACAAAATATACTTAAAAGAAGTCTGTGGTAAAGAAAAGATTAAGAACCGTTGCCCTAATTCATGGAGTCACCCTAAGTTGACAGGCAAACTGAAGGCACTTCCATGAAAAATGTTGCTCCCTTTCCTAAAAGTTCCCAATTCCTTCAGGATGAGACAGCACAGAGATCTTCTGAAGACAATGCTGTCCTAATTTAAACAAGATGTTCCTTTCTCTGCTTCTTTTTGGCTAATTTTCTGCCACTGCTATTAGCACCTACCATTACTACAGCTCATTCCATCTTTCTCTCCCTCAGAAGCCTGATAATTAGCAAGTCAAACACAGGCACACACCCCTCTTGACATTCCTGCTCCTTGTACTGCAGTTTTGCAAAATGACTCCACAATATTGAGCACACACATGTACATACATACCAGACAGTTAACAACAGGCATGCCACACAAAAACAGACATTCTGGGATATTAGGAGAAAAAGGAAGGAAGCGGAGGTCAGGAGTGTGTGGGATAGCCCAAGATGTCATTCTGAACACATGCCAGAGAAATTAAGTTAGCAGGCTTTGGAAGAGGAAGACACACAGCGGGAAGAGTAAAGACTTAGATTTCCACATATGGTAAAACAATATTAAGAACATGTCTAAAGAAGTACCTTCACTCAACATACACATACTTAAACACTGCTCTCCCCAAAGATTTGCATTCAGATAAAATTTATTCAAATAAAATTTTTGGTCAGATAAAAATGACTGCTGATATTTATTTTACCACCCAGTATCTGTGCCAGTGTGATGCAGCTGAGCACTGGACTATGACTCTGCAGACCAGGGTTCAAATTGGCCACGGAAACCCCCGGGTGATCTTGGGCAAGTCATCCTGCCTCAGCCTCAGAGGAAGGCAAAAGCTAAATCCCCTCTGAATAAGTTCTGCCAAGAAAACCCAGCTTTACAGGGACACCTTAGGGTCACTGTAAGCTAGAAGCAACTTGAAGTCATACAAAAAGAACAACCTGTTTACCGAGACTCAAAAGCAGCAAAGAAACAGGACTGATACCTGGAATAAGGAAAAGGCACAACGGAAAGTGCTTGCTAGCTTGTCACAGTTACCAGGAGCCTCCAAACAACTTTTTAAGTCTTGGAGAAAGCTGCAAGCAGGAAGCCTCCCTTCATTTTTCTGTTTTGATTCGACAAAATGGGGATTAAAAAAGAGCTGTGATGCACAAGCCCCCCCTCCCCCTGAAGCTCAAATCAAAGGAAGAGCTCGCCCCGCTGCCGCCCCTTCCCCTCTCTCTCGCTCGGGCACCCAGAGAGAAAGAGAGCGAGAGACCGAGAGAGCGAGAGCGAGAGAGAGCGAGAGCGAGAGAGAGAGAGAGAGAGAGAGAAGGAGCCCTTGGGAGCTTTCCAACTAGCACTGCAGACCATCCACACCCACTCAGAGCACTCCAACCGCCCGCTGGTCCACTGCAGCCGCCCGGCCTGCAAAGCGCCCCCACCCCGTCCCGCCCCTCCGCCAACCCCAATGCCCCCTTCGCTGCCCGCCCGGCCCGCATGGCAGCATCCGCCCAAAAGAGGGAGCGCCCACCCGCAGGACCCCCCATCGCCCCCCATTTCCTGTCCTCCAGGAATCCCCCTCTCCTCTTCCAGGCCCTCTTCCAACACAAGCTTGCCCACTCCCTCTCACAGCCTCCAAACCCCCCTCCAGACTGAAAAGGCCGCAGGGCTCGGCTCCTCTCTCCTGCCCAGGGGGACCCCCGCCCAACCCCGGCCAGGGCAGAGAGACCCGCCAAAGCCTCGCCCCCCCACACACACACACCCCGGACTCAGCCTGACTTTCCCCTCCCCGGCTGCCCCCTGAGAGCCGCCATCCGCCCCTCTCCCCCCACCGCCAAGGCCCAGGCCGGTCTGCAAAAGGGGGCTTCCGCAGAAGCCCCGCAGCTGCTCCGATGCTGCCTCTAGGTGCCCTTCCCGGCCCCTCGGCGCCAGCTGCCCGCAATGCCCACCTCCTGCCCTCTAAGGGGACCCCCGACTCACCCCCTCCGGCTCCTCCGGCCCCCACTGACTCCCTGCTGCTCCACACAGAGACCCCAAAACTAGCCCCCTTCTGCTCCCCTAAAGGGCCTGCCCCTCCCGCCCCTCACAAGGACCCTTAATTAACCTCTTCCGGCCCCGCTGCTGCCCTAAAAGTGCTCCCCGATTGCTCCACCCGGGACCCCCGCTTGACCCTCTCCTGCCCCTCCAGTGAGCCCCTCCCTCCCTGACCCACCGGGAAGCCCCCGATCAACCCCTTTCTGCCCTCACGGCCACCCACGAGGCCGCCCAACCGACCCCTCCTGCCCTCCAACAAGGACCCCCATTAACTGGTGCTTAACAACCAACTGCGCCCCCAAAACAGCCACCGCCTGACCCCGCCCTGCTCTCCCGCCCTCCGAAAAGGACGCCCCGCAACAAGCCCACGGCGCCCCCCGAATTAACTCCTTCCTGCCCTCACGGGGGGCCCGAAATGCCCCCGTCCCGCCCCCTACCTCCCAAAAGGACGCCCCCACCCAAGAAAAGACACCCACTGCCGCCCGCCCGCCTTCCCGGCCGCCCTCCTCCGCCCACCAGGCATGACAGCCCGTCCGCTCAGCCGGCCCCCCCGCTTACCGGGTCTGAGGCGAGGGGAGCGCGGGAGCCGTCGCCCGGCGAGCGTCCCTGCCTGGCTGCGCCGCCTTCCTCTGCCTCGCCCGTCCCCTGCGCGGCGAGCCCGGCCGGGAGCGAGGAGACGCAAAGGAGGCACCGCGGCCACCGCCTCAGGACTCGCCCGCGCCTCCACCGCACTTGGCAGCTGGAGAAGCTTCGAATGCAGCCAATCGCCGCCGGAGTGCGCTTCCCTTTAGCCAATGGAGGCGAGCGCGGGGGGAGGGGCGGGGATTGGGACGGTGAGGCGGCAAGAAGGCTGCAAGGTTGGTTGGCGCGCGGGAGGGTGGGCGGGGAAAGGGCGGAGCCTCCTCCGCGGAGGGCGCTGCCTCTGAGGGGGAAGAAGGACCGGAGGCCCGAGGGGGCGGAGCCGTAGCCGGAGGGGGCGGGGCTCGGAGCGAGAAGGGCGTGGATCCCGGCAAATCAGCGGCCCGGAGGACTTCCTGCGCGACTTCGACCCCGAGGCCAAGCCGAGGGGGTGGGACTTTCTCGGCAAGGTCTGTTCGGGGCGGGGTTGCCGGGGCTCCCTCCGGGGCTGAGAGAGTGTGACTCGCCCAAGGTCATCCCGTGGGGCTCCATGGCCTCTCCCTCCGAGCCCTAGGTCATTTCCGCACTGGCCTGTTGTAGCGCTATTGTTCCACTGTCAACGTCCTGTGGAATCCTGGGGTTGGCACTTTAGGGAGGGGCCTTCGAGGATGGCCCTCCAGGCTGGCCTTCGAGACCCCTCGCTGGACGGCAACCTCCAGCTTTCCATAGGAGGTTGAAAGTGGAATAATAGCGCTACAACCGGCCAGTGTGGAAATGGCCCTGGACCAACATTCCAACAGGGACAGCGTGCTGGCTCACTCTCCAGGTGCGCGCCATTTTAATTTCCAGTTTCTGTGGGGGCTGCGGAGGCCGTACAGCGAAGCGGGGCTGCGCTCGGTTACAACGCGGCGGCAGGAGCAAGTTCTGCGGGCGGCGGGGACTGTCGAAGAGGCGCATGAATCAAGCCCAACCCCCCAGCCGAGGAGATGATGCTTAATGGCGTGGAAGGCCCCGTCGCAGACGGAGAGAAGGAAGCCCCGGCCGCCCTGACTCTGCAAGGCCTGAGCGGTCCGGCCTCCCATCCAAAGGGCCACCCTAAGCCAACCCGGCAGCAGTCAACAACCACCGCATATACAGGGGCAGCCGGAGTTCATTCGGGGCTCGCGCTCAGGAAGCAGCTTCTAACAAGTTTATACAAATACCGAATGAAGGGATTGATTTCTGTTAATTTACCCGTGTATTTCATTGCAAAATTAACATGGGCCTTCCAGCTGCCTGTCCAAGTACGGTGACACCATGGATTTCCTGGGGTTTTCTTAGGCAAGGAATACGCAGAGGCGATTTCTCCAGTTCTGTTCTCTGAAATATGGTCTACAGAGCCTGGTATTCCTTGGTGGTCTCCCATCCGAGCACTAACCAGGCCTGACCCTGCTGTGCTTCCACGATTGGACGGGATCTGGTGCCTTTGAGCATACTGTCATAAATTATGTGATGTGCACATTTCATATTTTTATGGAGGGGGAAACCCACAAAATAGAGAACTTGGGGGCATTTTTTTCCAGTCTAATTAAAGGGGAAAACCTTGCAACCTTTAAATAGGGGGCCTCCCTTATGATAAAGGGACCCCTGCCAGTCCAGGAAGGGACAAGTTTTCCAGACCTCAAAGAAGGGAACTTCCTTACAATTCCTACATGTGAGAAGTAGAGTTTTTTGGGTGTTTTAGCCACGTCCCCGTTGGGGTCCTGAGCCCCCTCTGAGGCCGAGCATGAGATGGCAGAGAGGGGCTGGGCTGGGCTGGGCTGGGCTGGGCTGGGCTGGCCGCAGAGGCGCATAGCCTTGAGTCACCCTTTGTAAATACGACAACAGCTGATTAAATAAGGAGGAGATGGAGGGTGCACGGCCCGGCCTATAGGATATTCTCTGTCCTTTAGATGTTCTGCTGCTGTTCAGCTGATTTCTATCTGGAGATTAAAGGATTTGCCTCTCCATTAAAACTATTCTTCTCCTCCTCCGTGCGCCAAACTGTGGAGACAAAGAGCCGCGTGTGCGCTTGTGTTTTGTTCCTGCAGGCTCCTCTTGCTCACTTCCTCTGTGCCCTGAAACCAGTGGGCACTGCTGGTGCTCTTCCTTCCCCACAACGTGGGTCTAGGAAACCGTACCCTCCAACTGTGCCCATTTGGCAGCGACAGTCTTGATTAATCCTCTGCTGTCCCAGTTTCCCAGCTGCTTTTCAAATGTCCCAGTTTCTCTCTCCTCCTCCCACTCTCTTCCCATTATCCTCAGCATACTCGGTTGCTGCAAACTTAGGCCCTTTCCACACTACCCAATTATAGTGCTATTATTCTACTTCCAACATCCTTGGGGGAATTCTGGGGTTTGTAGTTTCCTGAGGCCAAAGAACTCTCCGGCTGAGAATCCTTAACGTCCCTCCCTAAACTGCAAACCCCAGGATTCCATAGGGTGTTGAAAGTGGAATAACAGCACTACGGCAATTTCCACACAAGTCTGTTATAGTGCAATGATTCCACTTTCAACCTCCTATGGAATCCTGGGGTTTGCGGTTTTGGGAGGGGCTGGTCGGCCCCTCCCAAAACTGCAAACCCCAGGATTCCATAGGAGGTTGAAAGTGGAATCATCGCACTATAACAGACTCGTGCGGAAATGGCCTACAACAGTGCAGTGTGGAAAGGCCCTAAGTTCAAAGGCCAACGTAGTTTTAATTCAATTAACTCAGCAGGAGGGGGCTGAGGAGAGGAGGGGATGGAATCCTGCCCTTTCCAGGAGGCTGGGGCAAAAGCAAGCCATTTGAAACATAGAGTTAAAAATTTTTTTTAAAACAGTTTAAATAAACAGTGCAGTTTAAAATAATATAGCACTCTTCTAAAAGGTCTTTCCTTTAAAAACCTTCAGTTCTAATCTCCTATTGGAATGAAGCAAGTCTCCACTGGACAGTGGAAGGACAGCCGGGGGGGTCATTCTAGCCTCCCTAAAATGGGATTCCGGCGTCTTGGGGCAGCCACCAAGAAGGCCCTCCCTTGCATCTCCACCACTGTGCTTGCAAAAACTCAGAGAAGGGGCTCTGCCAAGGAGGAGCAGAGGGCCTGGGCAAGGTCACATGCAGAGGTACCACCTGCCAGGTGTCCTGAAGCTCAGCCACAGAGAGCTTTATGGGACAAAACAGCACTTTTAATTATGTCAGGAAACAGAATTGCAGTGGAGTTGCTAGATTAAGGGAGCTGGAGGAAGAGAACAGCACACCTCTTCCAAAGGAAAGAGGAAAACCCTAGGATAGAATTGCCATCAATAGGAGTCAAAGCACCTTAATAAGAAGAATCAGAGCAGGTGCCCTAGCTGTGGTCCCCTGGGCAATGGCACCGTGCCTCAGCCCTTAAGTTAAGAGGGGACATAACATGGTTAAATTCTGAAGGGATGCCATATGGAAGATGGGGCAAGCTTGTTTTCTGCTGCTCTTGAAGCTAGGACATGGGGCAATGACTCCAAACAATAGGAAAAACGATTCCACCTAACCCTCAGGAAGAACCTCCTGTCGGCATGAGCGGTTCCACAGTGGAATAAGCTGCTGCCTGTGAGTACGGAGGAGTCTCCTCCTTCTTTGGAGGTTTTTAAAGCGAGGCTGGATGGCCATCTGTCAAAGGGAGGGCTTCGATTGTGTCTTCTCGCATGGCAGATCCTCCCTTTCAGCTCTTTCCTCCCAGCTCCTGGGCCTGGGAGGAATCCATAACCTGATATCGTGACTCAGCTCGTCTCTCCGTCCGTCCTTCCATGAGGCAGCTGGCCCTGCCAAGACCCAGCCCGGCAGAGACAAGCCCACTGCCACACTCTCTGTGCAATTTTTGGAAGTTGTGATCATCTGTTCTGCCAACGGTGCAGAGCGACAAGTGCTCCTTGGTAGAGGCCATTTCCACACTAGCCTGTTATAGTGCTACTATTCCACGTTCAACATCCTGTGGAATCCTGGGGTTTGCAGTTTAGGGAGGGGTCTCAAAGGCTCAAACTCTCAAAGGCCCCTCTCTAAACTGCAAACCCTAGGATTCCGTAGGATGTTGAAAGTGGAATAATAGCACTATAACAGTCTAGTGTGGAAATGGCCAGAGAAAGAACATTCTTCTCTTCATGAAGGGTCTAGGCTAGAAAGGAAGAACTGGTTGTAGGGCATCCCTTTTTTCTAGCATGCCCCAAACTGGGTGGATGGAGTTTGGGGGGATGCTGGAATTGAGTTGGCACGTGGGTAGCCGCAGAAGCCAAACTGGAAAATGTTGATGGAGCAACGCTGAGAGAGTTCTTTTGAATCAAAGAGGTGAAGAACTGTCTGGGGAGATCAGATTTCCTCTAACAACTCCCAGCCTCTCCCCCTCCACCACTGAAAAAAAACAACAAACCTCAACTGAAAAACACTCTAGAAAGATTAGTTAATCCAACCAAAGTTAGAAAATCATGTGAACCTGCCTCCATTTTAATTTTTCTGAGCTGCCTTGAGTCCTAAGAATGGGGAAAAGCCAAGAAAGAGGAGGAATGGGCAGCAACAGCAACACCACACTGTTATAATTATTGTTATTATTTTGTATATATTCCTGAAAAATATTGAGTAATGATTGGAGTATTGGTGACTAGGATTTCTGGATCTCTTGTTGTTGTGTGCCTTCAAGTCATTGCAATTTATTGTGGCCCTAAGGTGAACCTATCATGGGGTTTTCTTGTCCAGATTTTCTCACAGGAGGGTTGCCTTTGCCTTCCTCTGAGGCTGAGAGAGTGCAACCTGCCCAAGGGCAGCCAATAGGCAACCCCAGTATTGGGTTTAGGTGCAGTAAGCTGAGTGTTGTACTAAGAGGTCAGAAGACCAAGGTTCGAATTCCCAACCAGCCCTGGAAACCCTCTGAGTGACCTTGGACAAGCTGCACTTTCTCAGCCTCAGAGGAAGGCCAGGACAGGGTCTGAGGGTCTCTGTAAGTCAGAAATGACTTCAAGGTACACAATGATACAATGATATACAATCAGAATATTACATGTCTTATATGTATTTTGACTATATTATAATATTATTATCATTATTATACAGTATTATTATATATTGGCAGCAACAAAATGGAAGACAAAGAGAGGGAAAAGACTATAACATATAAGGATGTTTTAAAAACTGAGGTTCAGGACCTTTGGGAAAAGAATCCAACTCTGGTGCCAGTGGTGAGTGTTTCTATGGGAGCAGTTCTAACAGAGGGACAAAATAGTTCAGTGAATTTTCCATAGATAAGACCATCACAGCACAATCACAAAAAAGGCACTGTTTGGAACGTGCCACATTTTCCAGCACAGCCAACGGTCAGGCATGCTGGGAGTTGCAGTTCAAAGCTGGGAGGGCCACGCCATTCCCTCTCATTTTAGATGCTTCTCAGAGAAAATTATGGGACCTGTAGGTTTGTGACAGCACTGACTTTTCTCTGAGAGAGCTTCCTACTTGCCACTTCCTTCACAGAACTACAGTTCCCAGAGTGCCTAGCAGCCAGGGACCCTCTTACTGTTTACTCAAAAGCAGGACAAGGTGGCTAATTCCCAAGTGTTTAACTACCCTGTTTACTAGATGGTGTCTCTTCTGACAGATACGATTCTTTGAAATTAGAAAGGGAAGCCCAAACTTGGCAAGGTACACTGCTTTAAGGTTTTGCTGTGCTTTCAATCCAACTGTGTTTTAATATTATAATTTGATTTCATGCGTGCACACACACGCATGTTTAAATACATCTTCTTGAGTCTCCCTTGAGTACCACGCTTGGAAGAAAGACAGAAGATAAACAAATAAATTAATGAAATAGGAAGAGAGTCACAATACCAGTTAGTCTTCAAAACTTAGGAAGCAGGCTTCGCAGTGGCACAGAACTCTTCTTGAGCCAAAGATGTTCAAAGAAGACTATCACCCAACCTGGTTGAGTTCCACCTAGTCTAGCTCTGTACTATCAATCCCATCACACCAACCTGCATGAGCCTGGGATGATGGGAACTGAAGTCCAAGACATCTGGAAGGACTAGCGCTTAGGAAGCCCGGGCTCAAGCTTCAGTCATGGATATGGCAGCCAGCCATATTGTCCTAAAAGGCACCAATTTGACTTCATCAGAGCTTGAAAAGCAGTACCTTTTGGACTACAGCTCCCAGAATTCCCCAGCCTAGCTCTTGTCCATGCTGGCCGGAGGATTCTGGAGTTCTGGCCCAAAAAAAGTAACGCCTTTAAGCTCGCAGAAGCTTCTTTCCTGCAAGCATGCACAGAATCGCATCCCCAGTTAACGAAGCAGGCTGAAGCGCATTGCGTGGTTGTTTCTTCCACGGTCTGGAGGAGCTTTAAGCTAGTCAAGACAGAACAGTGGCCCAGGTGAGCGTGAGCATGCATGCGCGGCCAACAGAAGAGCCCCTGTGGTTTCTGTCTGGAGTTGTGTTTGTTGGTCCTGCTCAGATGATCATGCAAGAAGTGCGGCTGCTGTTCCAAATCTCCGTACTGAAATCCTGGCTCAAGCGAGATTACTCTTTTTTAGTGCGGCTCTGCTGGAAACGTGACACGCGCCTCTAGATTAAGGCCAGGGTGCTCGCGAGGATGAGAGGTGCGGTCGCAGCCAAAGTATGCACACCACCAACCTCAGGTGCTCTCTCTGCACCCAATCCGAATTCTCGGGTGTGATTCCAAGCCCCACAGGTGTGGGTGGGTGGGAATAAAGCTTCAAGATAGCTCTTATTGATGGTGTGGCTAGAATATCTGTGTGTGTTCTGCCTTTTCCCCAAAATTGGGACCGAAATTGGCTCACAATTTAAAAGAATACAATTTAAAACCTATCAAAAGTGAATATTAAATAATCAAACTATTTACAGTATGAATTATGCAATTACAATTTTTTAAAAAGTCTTAACAATAACAGTTAAAACAATACACATGCTCTAAAACCTTTGTTTTAAAAGCCTGCTTGATCACATGTGGATTGTTTTTCTGTCAAATTTATGCCGCAAAAGTGTGTATGTATTTTACTCTCATTTTAGAAGCATAGATCTCCCGAGTGTGTGTCTGTGAATGAATCAAACCAGAGCTCTTTGCGCATGAAATCAGAACTCAGAAGAACTTAGATTTTTAGACTTTTGATTCCCAGAAGTCCTAGGAGTCTCATTTTGGGAGATGTTAATAAAAATAAAATAAAAAAGTAATTTTCCTAAGCAGAGTTTGCTGCAACAGCTCCGCCAGCAGCTGGTCTGTTTCCAGGCACAATTGAAAGTGCTGGCGGTGACCTCTAAAGCTCTATATGGCTTAGGTCCAAGCTATGCGGAAGACCGTATGCCCCTATACGAGCCTGCCATCTTCTCTGCGCTCTGTCCCGACGCCTTCACAAGTGTCTCTGGTGGGGACAGGAGAGGGCCTTCTTGGTGGCTGCTCCCAGGCTCCGGAACTGCCTTTGCAGAGAGGCTGGCCAGCCTTACCGGCTTTCCTTCCACAGGCAGGCCAGGGCCCGTTTGTTTCGGCAGGCCTGCGAGAGCCAGTGGCTTAGGTTAAAAGGGGCTTCCACAACGTGCTGTGCTTTTTTTCTTCATCTATTTTTAATGGCCATGCTTTTAACTGCTTTTAATTCTACTGGTAGCTTAATGTTATTTTTAACTTTAGTGCCGTGTGAGCTGTAAAACTCCCCCATAACTTTGGCCAGCCAGCTTCACTGAGAAAAAGGGTGTAGATGAATACAGTGGAAGGAAGGAAGGAAGGAAGGAAGGAAGGAAGGAAGGAAGGAAGGAAGGAAGGAAGGAAGGAAGGAAGGGACCTTTGTAATACCGTAATCCGTAGTGCCACCTGAGTTGGGTGTAGCTCAAGGGGAGAGAGAAGCTTCTTCACTCCCCAGCCTCCGGTCCTAAGTTTGGCCCCCCGTCTCCTCTCTTAGAGACGGTAAGGGGGAGGCAGGGATAAATAGACCCTCCTTCTTCCCCGAGATGCCCGAGAACCACTGCAGGGTAGGAGAAACAGCACTGGACAGGTGGGGTCCCATTTTTGGACTCCATGAGAGAGCAGGCTTTTATTCACAACTCATGCTTTGCCTCCAAAAACTGCCTCCCCTCCCATTGTTTAATCCTAGGATTTCCAGTTGAAAATGGTTTTGGAACGGAAGATGTGAAAGTTTGTCTTTTGGCCTTGGAGAGCCACAGACAGGCCGAGGAAAGACACAGCAGCCTGGGTGGCTGTGTGCCTTCAAGTTGTTTCCAACTTACAACAACCCTAAGGTGAACCTATCATGGATTTTTTTTGGCACGATTTCTTGGGGGGTTGCCTTTGCCTTCTGAGGCTGAGAGTGTGTGGCTTGACAAAGGTCATCTAGGGTGTGGCCGTGGCCCCATTCCCTTTCTGCCTTGACCTGCACACTGGCTTTGTCCTCTTTCTTTTTCCTTCTGCAGTAAAAGATGTTCTGTACATCTATTGAGGCTATTTTCTCTCTGTTGAACAGATGCCGGCAATATTCCCGGAAACCGTCTCTGCTTTCCGATCATTGGCTTCATTAATCTCCTCTCCAACCACTTCTGTCCCCAGGGATGATGCCATCCTTCCTCTGCCTGACAGGGAGCCTGGCCAGCAAGAAGAGAATGGAGCAGGCAGAGAGAGGAAACCTCCCTAAAAGCCTGGCTCTCCCTGGTTTCTTTGCCATCCAAAGTCTGGTTTTGCAAAGAGAGGTGGGAGGGAGCATTGTGTGGATGCAGAGCTCTTGAGACATGCAACAAATGGATCAATGTGCAGGCATAACTTGGTGGACAAAACCTCTGACAGTGAAGCTTCTTTTGATGAAGACGTCCCTTTCCTCATCCTCTGTCTAGTTAGAAGTTCTTTATCTGCATCAGCATTTAGAGGGGGATGGAGAAACACAGACTTTTGGTGTTGGGTTGCAGCAGCAATTCTTTAGCAAAAAATGCAATGAACAAAGCTTGAGCGAGGAAGGAGTGGGTGTCTGTTCTAGCCAATCCTACTGCAGCTGCGTGTGCCTTCCTACAACAGGCAAGGTAAACAGCAGCTGCCTCCAGAATCCCCTACTGAATTTGCATGAGAAGCAAAATAAGGAAGGGGAGAGCAGAGGCCTGCCTCACCAGTTATTCCCCACACGTTAAAAAAAAGGATAAATAAGTAAGTTTGGCCATCAAGATGGAAATCCTAGGGAAAGTGGAAACCAGTGAAAGAAAAACCCACCCAGGCGTTTTGAAAGAAGCCTTCAGATGGTCACTCGGAGGCTCAAAATATTTTTCTTCACTTTGTTGTAGTGTACCTCCAGGTCACTTCCAACTTATGGCAACCCTAAATTCAATCTATTGTGGGGTTTTCTTCACAAGGTTTATCCAGACAGGCTTTGCCCGTGCCTTCTTCTGAGGCTGAGAGTGCGTGACTTGCCTAAGGTTGGCTTATTTTGATCTGGTTGTTTCCTTCCACATGTGCATATTGTTAGTTTTGAGTAAGGTTTGCCAAAATTTATCAACTCTTTTCTTTCAGCTATACATACCTCTCCCATGTTATTTCTCCCTCCAGTACCACATTTTGTGTTGAAGTCATGTCCAGGAACACACTGACTTTGTTAAAGGAAGGATACCTCTGTTATTTGATTGGTAACCCTAAAGGCAACAAGCTAAGCAGGGTCAGCCCTCGTTAGTACTTGGATGGGAGACTGCCAACAAATACGAGGCACTGCAGGCTTTATTTCAGAGCAAGGAAATGGCAAAACCACCTCTTGCCTATGAAAACCCTGTGAAACTCATTGAGTCACCCTAAGTCAGCAGGTGACCAGAAGGCACGTACACACACAGAGGGCAAAAAACCCTGAAGTCCTGTTCCGTAGCGTGCTGTGCTTAGCTTCCCCCCAAATCAGGAACCTGTCTTTTGAATTCAGATGAAGGTGCCCTTCTTCTAAGGTCTAAGCGACCTGTCATTTTCTTGATTGAAAGTTATGAGCTTGGAAGATCATTTTGGTGGAAAATATTAACAAGAGTGAGGGCAACTGGAGACAACCAAGACCACCAGGGACCCCGGAACTCTTTTACAGAGGTTCAACATGAGCAGGCAGGTTAATTTTGCCTACTTGCAAGAAGGGCGAGTTACTTTTCCCCATTCGTTATGATCCAGGCTTCTTTAAATATGAAGACTCTTGTAAGCCTGCAGGTGAGAGTCCCCACTACCACCGTGTCTGTTCAGTGCTAGTAAGCGTACCTGGTATAAATTTGGGGCAGCCTTCGTAATTCCTGGAAGGGCTCAACAACAGTCAATGTCCTAATATTTCTCAGAGCTTGATCTTTGAGTCCATTTCTGATTGCTAGTTTCTGAGGAGGCTCAACTACACAGGAGTCTTGGTGGTCCAATTCTGCCAGGTTTTTCCAGTGTGGGCCTAGCCCCCACCCCAGCTTAATCTTGGGGAGGAGGGCTCATGTCTTCTTTCTCCTCTCCCCAGTCTGGAGTCCATCAAGACTGTTCTGATCTCTGTGCCACATAGTAAAAGTTTTATACTCGTTAAAATGCCAGTCTTTTCTTTCTCTTCACGTTTGGATTTCTGGAGAGGCAAATCATATTGCTACTATAGCAGCTGCATTTTTTTTTAGTGGCATTGCACCTTGCACAAAGGTGCACAAAGTTTTGTCTGCTGGTTACATTTGACTCCGTGAAATCATTCTGAAACAAAAACTGATTCTTCCTGCTAACAGTCTCTGACAAGGTCATCTGTAATTTCACGCTTCCCCAGAAAAAGAATACAGGGCTAAAGTCCATTGCTTCTATTATGCCTGGTGAGTCTCTGCAAACAAAATAATGTGACAGGGAGTTACAAAGCAATATTTAGTATCCAGGCGGCACATGATGCCCAAGCTGTTCCTGCAATACCCCCATAAGGTAGGCCAGAGTTAAGCCCACATCGATGAAAAGGGACTGAAGTCGAAAAACGAAGACTTATGTAGGTTTGGGGACAGCAATGAGATTTCTGCTCACAGCTCCTAGCTTTCTGCAACTGTTCCTCCAGTTCTGTTGCTAACCTGTGTTTATGCCTGTAAAATCTCTCGATTGCACAGAAAGGAAATTGCCTTGTGGTTGCAATCTTGTCTTTTATAATCCTGTGTATATATATGCCTTTAGAAATCAAAACCACCATGTGAAGAGCCAGGAGCTAAATGGACAGTTCCAGGGCTTAGACTAGAAAGAAAAGTGTATTAATGAGAATTCATTGAATAGGCAGAATTTATGCCAGCCACTACACACCCTTCTTTTCAACATAATTTTGCCTCCTGTGGGAAGAGCTGCTTGTCAAAATGCACATCAGGAAAAGGTGGGCTCTTCTTTCCAAGGGAATCATGCAGAAATGCATCACTTCCATGGATTTGGGATTTTGGAATGCTAAGACCTGGCTCTCTGTTGACAACAAAGTGCCCTGGGAGCCATGGGTATAACCACGAGGACTAGGAATTTTGCTTTAAAGAGAAAAGAGGCAGAAAACTACTGTACGCAGAACATTGTGGCTGATTCTAAATCCCACAGTTCTGGTGCTGCAGATATGCATGGGACAGCATCAGTAAGTCCCTGTGTAGAAGAAGCTTCTGGCTTTTCAGACTCCCATCTGGAGTCACTTAAGTCCAGGAGAGCGAGGGTGGAGCTACATGGTACAACGATAGCAGTTTGATCCCACTTAGCTGGCTCCATCCTAAGGCATCCTGGGATTTGTAGTTTGGTTAGATAAAGAATGGGAGAGTTATTTCTGGTCCTTCCACTTCCGCCAGGGTTCTGCACTCCAAACCTTCATGAAAGTGGAGAGGTCACTGTATGTATTTAAAATGAGTGGTCTGAGCACCGGACCCCAACCTGGAAGACCAGTGTCTGATTCCCTGCTTGGCCATGGAAACCTACTGGGTGACCTTGGGCACATCACACACTCTCAGCCCCACAAAACCTGTGATACGATGACCCTAAAGCAAAGCTAAGTCAGAAACAACTTGAAGGCAAAGAACAACAACGTATAGTTACATATATTTAAAGAGATTTTGTCTAGAGACCTCACTTGAATACATTGCTGTGCACTTCCCTGCAGAAAGCCTTACAAACCAGCCATAAGTAATTCATCCAGAGCCTTCTTCCTGTGGCGGAGGGCTGCCTGGGCCCTGCAGATACAGATGCCAGCACCTAAAGGTGGAGAGGCAGATGTTTAACCGCAGATGGCACCCAACAGATGACCTTGGAGTTTCTGAGCCTGGAGGGGGACCAATTGCCAAGTTGTTGTAAGGCCACCGGCTCCTTCGCTCTGTCGCAAAAGCCGTGTTTGCTTTCAAAGTCACCTTGACAACTCACTGTGGTCAACCAGAAGAAGTCATTACATTCAGTAGGCCTCCTCTCTTCATAATCTTGCAGAAATAAAACTAAATGTCCTTATTTCTTGGCTGCTTTCTGAGCAGCATAAACCCAGAAGAAAGTAGTCATCCAATCCCCGTGGGCAAAATTCTCACCACAGGCAGTGTGTGTGTATGTGGGGACTATATAAGAAAATACAGCTGGAAAGTGGTGGCTTTTCCTAAGGTTCTTATCTAGTCTATCTTCAAAAAACTGCACTCTCTCTCTCTCTCTATATATATATTTCTGCATTTGTGACCCTTTGACAGCAGAACAGAAGTCTTTGCCCCTTTTCAGAAGGAAAAGGGCTGTATAATTATGGGGCAAGTTCCCTTTGCCTTGCCATGCCTTGCCAACCATCACCCACACAGGTTTTGCCTTCTCAGCTCAAGAGAAGAGTGGGAGACGCATTTAAGTGCTGCTGGGGGAGACTCCCCCACAGTGGCCTCTCTTAGTGGGAAGACTTCCTGCAGTACGGTGTCATCAAAAATAAGTGATCAATGCCCTGCGATTTCAGCTAGGAGGGAAGAGGGTTGAGTAGGACGGTGCCAGAATGAGGCTGGGCTGGGCTGGGAGCAGAATACGGTGGCGTACCATGAATTATGGGGAGGACTTGCGTAACACATCAGGCGGTCTAGGCCTGATGGAGCACGCCACCTGAGTGCTCTCAACCAAGTCCTTCCATGCTTCTTGTTTTCTGCTCTGACTGTATGTCTACTGCACAGAGCATTTCCCAACCATTACCTCATCCCATCTTTGGAAAAGGGGAATCCGAAAACAAGCCCACACTGTCACAGAGCATGCCACTGCCCACACACCTTTCCAGTTCTTTCTACTAGCTTTCTGTAACCTGGAAACATCCAGATGTGCTGGACTACCACTCTCTTGAGTTAACCTGGCCAGATGTTGGCTGGCAATTACTGAGAGGGTTGGAATCTTGACCCTTTTGAAGGACAGCAGGTGGGAAGGCATTTAGACGGCCTCACAGTGCTTTTTGACTGTGAATGCTCTTAAAATTCCTCAACAGAGTTTGGAAGATTTGTGTTCAAATCCTGTTTCAGAAACATACACTCAGGCAGCCCTGAGCAGATCACCTTCTGTAAACACAGGAACTGTGGCAACCTGTCACAAGGTGAGGTACCTCTCATGTCTTTTCCTTGCCGCTGAGGTAGGAGCTCAGATGAACAGAGCAGACACTCAGAGCTTGCAAAGAAAATAGCAGCAGCAGCAGCACCCTCCAGTGGGGACTCCCTCTCACCAACAGCATGGGCACAGAAACACAGAAATTTATGCATCCAGCTATTTGGCTGACACATCTTTTACAGAGGTTAAATAATAATATCTGCATTACAGACTCTCCTGAATGCATGCGAAGATTATTCTACTAGAGGACTTTTAAGACATAGCCACAGCTGGCAAATGTTTGTGTGCATGTACAAAAATGATCTCTATCAGGTCTGACTAAATAACTCAGATTTTATACGAACAGATCAATGGCTTCATCCTTCTACCCCAGGTTTTCCAGCAGCCGCTCTGAATCCCCGTGGACTGGTCCCAATCCATTAGCCCTCATAGCAAAACCACGGGAGGCTCATTTTATCCTGCATCACTTCCCCTGCTGGAGCCAACTCTACACTAACTCCCATGGGGCAAGGAGAGACAAACAAGAGCTGCAGTCGAGAGACCTTGTCATGAGTCTGACCCTGATGCTGAGGTCACACTCCATCTCTCTTTGGCCCGGAAGTGCACATACCTTCCTATTGCTACCTCGCTAAACACACTGGTGATTAAAATTTAATGGCACGCTTCAGAGTGGCATATGCCATGCACCCTCTGCTGGCATGCCCTCTGCACACACGTATGTGGTTGTGCAAACCCTCACATCCATTACTGCATGCCACACATGCTGCATCCATTGACAATAATGGGACAGAACATTCACATTTCTTGTTTCACACAAGGGATACTGGAACTGAATCCCTACGTAAACAGAGGGCACACTATATTCTGCCTAGATGCAACAAGGAAAGATTTCAAAATGTGTGGTTTGCTTACCTGGAGGTCTTCATTTGGCTGGAACAAGCGTGGAAACCATTGCTCAAAGGCGAAAGAAAAAACAGCAGAGAGCTTGGGAATGAGGCAATTTATTCTCCAAGGCCACAAGAAGGCGTCAGTTGGGCCCCCCTGCCTTAATTTGAATCCAAATTCTGCCTCCCCTCACCCTAAAAACATTTTCCATATGCTAAAAGCACACACTCCCCTCTCAAGACTCAAATGAGATTGACATTTGCACAAATCAAAGTGACAAACAGCAGCCTGAATGAACAATGCACATTTCACAATATGAGGACGTGTATTGGGGGGAGATAGAATTCTAAGGACTTTGGGGGAATCTTCTCAGGAAAAAAGTTAGCAAGTCACCTCGTGCTTTGCTGGATCCTTTAAGAGTGAGAGAAAGTCAGGAATGTCCCAATAGCCATTTAGCCGGTTTCAGTATGGAGTTCCCTCTGGAGGAAGGCCCTGGTCCCTCATGCTGCCTGAGGGACTGGCTTACGCCAGAGGGCCATTTGGGAGTACATACTGATCACCTGCATGGAAAGCTATCAATAAACCAGTTCCTATTTGGTACAGACATTTGATGCAGAACTCAAAGGGCTCAAAAACAGATGGAACAATTCTACCAAGATACAAACATTCGTGCAAGTATCAAATACAATTCCAGCCCTCCTTGCTACAAGATTTATTATTATAGTATTTTGTGGGGGATTAAACTGTTACTGACATAAATATTAAGGACAACTAAAACATACAAGGGCATATCCCTAAAAACCCACCCTCCTCAGACCAGCAAATGCTTAGATGTAAACCACTTTTAATACTGACACACAGACTGCTCACACACAACAGTAAACCATGGTTGGCACCACCTGCACAAGCTGGAAAACCAAGCAAAGGTTTGGATTCACTGTCCCTCAAACTAGTTCCTACAGGTCTGGAAGACAGGAGTTTGAAAGCATTTAGTTTCACTCTTCCATAATCTTGGCTTGTTATTGTGTACAAACCAAGGTTTGTGGTTTGTTAAACACTCTGATCAGTTCTGAAACAAGCCATGTTCAAACCAAGGATGACAAAGTTAGCTTAATCTAGCCATCTGTGACCAACCACATACAACAAGCCCATTTAGGTGAAAAAGTGAAACTGAACCCTAGCAAAGCCCTTCTGCTGCCTGACCAAGAGACACAGAGCAGACAGGACAGCGGGACGCTAAGTGTTACTGCAGGCTTATCCCACCATGCACAGTCTAAAGCTCAGCTAGGGGTGGGAAACTCTGCCACTCTTCAGATGATGCTGAATGACATTTCCCAGCTGTCTCAACCAGGAAAGCCAATGGTGGAGAATGCTGGGAGCTGTAATTCCGTAATTCCAGAAGGTCCCACTATTCCCACATCTGTGTTACCCCATGACTTTTGTGTTACACAAAAATATAGCCACAAACATAAGAGCCAGTCTCTGGCTGGGCTTTGAACTCCTGCGGCTTGTTCTGTATAAGGTTAGCACGGACTAAGGTCAAAAAGCTGTTCCAACCAACTCAAATTAGTCCAATGTTTTGATTTACCCTCTTGAACGTTCTTGGCATTGAAGCAAAGGAGGGCCCCTGAAAACCATTTTCTTTGAGGCACGTGTAGCTGTAAACAATGAGCCCCCACCCAAAGAAGCCATCTTCTTCGACCCTTCATCCATGGAACAAGGATGCAGAAGGGAGGTTCGCTTCTTCAGACACATTAATAAGCTTAAGACTGTGAATGATGGGGGAGAGGGTGGTGAGGAATGCACGCCATGATTGTGCCAAATCAGGTTTATCTTCTCAGGCATGTTGCAACCACGCTTCCCTGACAGACACACAGGGGATGTGCTTTGCATCTGTGTGATTTTCATCAGAACACCTGCAAACTACTTCTGGCACCAGATTGCTTCATGCAGCACCTGCCAGGCTGCTGCATCTAAAAAAGGCTGCTCCCTCCCATTTAGTAATCACCACACTCCTCTTTCACAAACCAAGCTGGGTGAATAAGTCACTATGATCAGATTAAATCCAACAGGACAAAGCCAAAGACTTCAATCAACAGAACACAATGACATGGCTCCCTGTTTTGATAGCTGATAATACTTCTGGTGATCCAAGCATTTAAATTGTTGGAAAAATTTGCTCACAAGTATTTAAGTTCTGAGAAAAACTTGCTCACCTCCCTTCACCACATGCGCACACAGACACTCGCTCAGGCATATACTTCTATTAAAAGCAAGTGGAGAAGGAAAGCAGCTCAGAGCACAGGCTCCACGGCCCATGCACTGCCCCAGACGTTGATCTTTGGACTGAACTGCACCGTGACACCAGACATTCAGCCACAGAGATAACTTAGCTTCATTTCACTGTACTAACATTTTTTAAAAAGGCATTGTTTAAAAATCCACAGTAAAACCTCACGATTAATACTCCATTTGCCTACTTCACAGAGAGACCTGGTTCACAAGGAAAGATCCAGGATTTACAACAGCAGGCAGATATTCAGGGTCCAAGCCTGCAATGAGGCCATACGAGCATTTCCCCTTATCTTGCAGCAAAGCCAAGGCGCCCCAAGGAATAATTCAGTCCTGCGAGAAAAGGAGTTAAAAGAACAAGGCAGCTGCTACATCCCACTGGGTAGGAGCGCAAGCAGAATGCGGCTGCCCTGGGTGGAGCTTTCAGAGTTTCTTTAGGCGACTGTAGTGTTCCCTTTTGCTCTTCTCACCTGCCCAGGTTCTGCTTTTGGTGCGGAATTTGCGCAAATCTTCCTTGAAGTCTTCGTGGTGCATGGGGCGGTAGCCCTGAGGCTCGCAGTAGTTCTGTAACAGAAGGTTGTTTGTTTTTTAAATAAGCATGGTTCACAGAATCTCATGAGCCCCTGGTCATACACCGACTGCTCTTATTCAAACAAACTTCCCACAGATCCTCACGGCTGCCACCTACATTAGCCTCTATTTCTATGAAGCTTACACTTTCCATACAGGTTTCACTTCTCTTCTAGGCAATTTGACCTTTCAGTGTGCATGTCTGGATCTGTTTCTGTTTCAAACTTGCGACCCCAGCTGAGTCCCCATTTGGTGAGAGTTGGGGCATAAATAACAAAAATAAAGAGAAAACCCGCCCATAAAACTCTCCAAATGTCCTCACTCACAAGACTTAGACAGCCAAGAACCTGTCAGTTCTTGGTTTGACTAAATCTGTACAGTAGTGTGTAAGTGAAGCCAATGATACCTCTTCTCCTGTTATTGTTATGTGCCTTCAAGTTATTTCCAACTTATGACAACCCTAAAGTGAACCCATCACAGGGTTTTATAGGGCTGAGAGTACATGACACCCCAAGGTCACCCATGGGGTTTCCATGGTTGAGTGGGAAATCAAACCTTGGTCTCCGGGTCATAATCCAGTGCTCAAACCACTAAACCACGCTTATGCAAGAAAGCAGCATGAGCCACAGAAATGCAAAAGCCAACAGAAGCGACACCTACCTTGCATTTTAAGAAGAAGTCCCTGTATCCGCCTTTCAGAATGTAGAGTTCAGGGTAGTGCAAACTGGGGTACTCATTGCCCAGTCTGTCTCTCTCCCTGACAAACCGGCACCTGCAATGGAGCGGGAGAGAGTTCAAAATACAACCCTCAGCAAGTCACAGGTAGATGGATCCACTTCTAGCAGGAAAAGCATCACACATTATACCACAGGACATTCAGGAAAGGCAGCTTCCTGACCTACGCAGAAGTAAGATCAAAAGGACTCACATGCGGGGGGCCCGCTCCGACGAGAACTCGCAGTGGAAAACAACAATGATTCGTTTGTTGCCCGAGGATACCATGGGCTTCTTCAACAGGAAGTTCTCCACATCTTCTTCCATGTGAAGGTTTACAGCACCCTGGGAAGGAAGGGTCATCCGTCATCAGAGAGATAGATCACAGGATCTACAGGGCTGGGAAGGACAACAAGGGCCATCCAGTCCAGGGTTCCAGTCCTTCTCAGAGGAACCAGCTCAGAACGTGGTGCCAAAGGGCTCCTGCTCAACACTCTGCCCAGCGCCTTTTTTTGTCTCTCACGTTGTTCAATATACGCAATGAATCACGGGGAGAGGTCGTCCAGAATTTCAAGATTTGATGTCACCAATATGATGATGACCCCCAATTATCTCTCACCAACACCTAACTCGAAGCAAGCTGATTTGGAACTAAAGCAGTCTTTTGTCAGTGACGGAATAACAGATGACAAAAAACAGACAAACTGAAACTTAATCCAGGCAAGCCAGAGGTGCTTCTAGTCAGTCAAACAGCAGACCAGGGAACAGGGACTCAACCAGTGCTGGATGGGTTATGTTCTCCCTGAAATCTCAGGCTAATCGCTAGAGGTGGGGTGAGGGGGTAGCCCAGGGCCTGGACACTCATTTTGGCAGGAGTCAGGAGTGCATTTTCACAGTTAAGACTAGCATGCCAGCTGTACCTGGAGAAGGCAGATACCTTAGGTGACCTTTCCTTGCTAAGAAGAAGGGAAAGCCACTCTCAGTATTGCTAAGAGACAAAGAAACAAAAACAAAAAACCAAACAAAAAACCAGAATGACAAGCAACAACTCCCAGAATTAAATCAGACTGCCTAGCTTTTGGATTCATCCTTTCAAACTGTGAAATCGTTTCGGACACTGCCCAGTTTATCTCAGATATGCCAAGAGTCAATGGTGGTACTCCTACTTACCTTAATGTGACCTCCTTCATACTCATAAGGATATCTGCAGTCAATGATCACACATTCCTTAATGACTCCTGAAAACTTTCCATTCAGCACTGCCACAATCTGGAGAGAAGAGGTCAAACATTAGACCTCAAGCACACACTGCCCAGTTACACAAACTTCCTTTGTTGCAATGGGAAAGCAAGCAGAGCGGCTATTGGGGCTGGGCTGATCAAAATTTCTCATTAGACCCTGAAGTGGTCTTTTCCCAACTGAAAAGCAGGAGACCAGTGCAAAGAAAACAAATTTAACAACCATATGAAGTCTATACATGCCAGACCACATGCTGCTTACCATTTCTGGGTCAATGTACTTCAGGTCTTGATGTTTCCCACTGACAGTGTTGAAAAGGTAGCCCTAGAGAGTGAAAAGAAAACCTGGCTCAGAGGAAGGAAAACACCACAGAATGCAGAAGAGGAGAGCTCGGCCATGATCTTCTGCAACTGCTGGCAGGGTGTGAAATCTCCACCAGCAACCAACGGCTGGTGGAAATGGAAGGCTCCCAGACAATAGTCAGCTGCAGAAGAGCCACTGTCCTCTAGGACAGTGGTTCTCAACCTGTGGGTCCCCAGATGTTTGTGGATTTCAGCTCCCAGAAGCCCCAGCCACTATGGTCAATGCTCAGGGCTTCTGGGAGCTGAAGTCCACAAACATCTGGGGACCCACAGGTTGAGAACCACTGCTCTAGGAGTTCCAGAGGGCTACACCTCTTCCTTCTCCTAGTTCCATGACGGTGGCCATCTTGTCCCACCATCCCCAGACTGGCTATGGGGGCACCCCCAGGAACCATCAACTGGGGCTTACGAGACGCGCTGCCCTCTGCCATCAAACTGATCACTACATATGCTGGCTGGTGTCCTGGGAGGCTACGCCAGCACATGTCACCAACAGGATTCCAGGCCCTGTCCCCATCAAAGTGTATAAACCAATACATCAGAAGGGCAAGAGGGAATAGAACAAACATTACCTTGGAAAAGTCTCCAATTAGATCCCTTGGGTCACTGTCCAGAAGGCTCTCTATCCCTGAAGATGACGACGACAATTGTGTCCCACCCAGGACCAGATTCTGCAGAAAGAGGAAGGCAAAGAAATATGAGGGGGCCAGGCTGGCTTCAAGATGCATTAACAGCAGCACACAAGCAGTTTAACTGTGAGGCTCAATATTCAAGGACAATGCACACCACCAGAAGGACAGAAAAGACTTCAAGGGAAAAGCAGCAGCCAGGAGACAGTGTTCCCTCAAAAGCCAGCTGCTAAAAGGAACTGTGAGGCCCCCAGACTGCATCTGGTTCTCAGTTACCAACCGTTAGTTCAACAGTAGGATCTCCACAGACATTTTTCCTCCTCTTGCTAAAACCCGGCGAAGCGTCTTCTTGGGACCTCTCCATCCTCTTCAGGGCCATCTTGGCCATGCTGTACGGTTTGCTTTCCATGCCCACTGACCAGCATCGTTTGTTCTGGATAAGAGCCAAAGCAACATTAGCACAGCCAGGCAGCCAAAGGCACTGCCCTCAACTCTTGACTCACAAGCTGTCATTTCCATGGCAAATCTGAAAATATGGCAAGAACAGTCAATGCCACTGTAGGGGAGAAAGAAAAGTATATTGATTCCTTGGGAGAGATCAGGTGCCAAGCTGCCAGGTAAAGAAACAAGACACAGAGGGACTTGTACAGATGGTTGGGGTATGAAGATTCAGCACAGCAATGGGGAAAATGCTCCAGTGGAGAAATCCAGGCTCTAAGGATGCAGCCAAGCCACCGCCAAAGAAGCTTCACGAATTTATGGGCTGGGCACCAGATTCTCTACACCTGAACAGTCAGGCAAAGGTGCACAACAAACAAACCTTCCTCTCAGAAGCCACAACAACTGACATGAGAACAGTGCTCTCAACTGTTGCTGAAAGCTGTTAAGAGATTAAGATGGTCAACTTACATGGGTGTCCTCCTCTTTTTTCATAACTAACGGGGCCGTCCAGAGGCTTGCTACATCAGAGGGCCTATCTTCATTGTTCTAAAGGAAAGAATCCCCAAGATTAGTTACAGCACAGGAAACCCCCAACCAGCAGCAACTGCAATGGCGTACATTATTAACTGATTATTCATTTACTTTAAATGGCAGAGTAGCTGACTGGCATGTGGCAGCCACTCGGGATGTCCCGGAAACCTAGATTTAGAGCCAGTGGTTCCTAAACTGCCACAGGCAGACAGGCATCTGCCACATCCTTTCCTCACAAGTGACCCCTGCCATGCACAGGTGAGAATACTGACAAAATACTGGAGTACTTCCTTTTTGGCCTCACATCTTCTTCCTCAGGCAACAAGGAAAGACCTTTTTAAATTACTCTTTAATGCATGATAGATACTTCTAAACTGCTTTAGGCTCCATTAGTGGGAAATCAGCTAATAAAGTGGCTGTCTGCCTCCTAGCCGGGAAATCTTTCAACTCTGAAGGTATTAGAAGCAACAAGGAATCTTGTGATGTCTTACAAGTTTTATTTATGCAGCCCACTTCACTAGGTGTATTAAGGGTTACTCCAGTTGGAAGATTATACAAATGCTGGGATGTAATTCATGGGCTGAGAGGGAACCAAAATACCTTAAATACCAACATTGTAAACCAGTATCCACCGAGAGGGTACCATAAACGAACTGAGAGCACATGCTCCAGCACTGTCACTGTGGAAATGACAAGAGACTGAGTGGAACCTCTTGATGAATTCTCGTGAGTGAGAGACAATAGTCAGCAGGCAGAGCTAGTAATCAGTGCCTGTTAGCAAACAACAGCTGAGTGATGGCTCAGACTTTCTTCCTTCTTCTTGAAGAATCAGTACTTACACTGGCATCCGGAGCATCCATTATCTCTAAAAATCCATCATCCTCTTCTTCCTCTGTTTCAGAGGTCTTTCGAGAGCGCCGCCTCAGAAAAGCTGGGTTGCAACAGCCAAGATTACTTCCAGCAACTTCACCACTAGGAAACTAAAAGAAAGGATATTTTAATGGTTACATTCAGTTCATTTTTCCCCAAGAGACTACTGTTTCATTTCTAAAAAAATAGCAGAAGAATAACAGATGGACCGTATACAGTACCATATTCCTAATGGCCCAGATAGCTCTTACCTACAATTGCTGCTTTATAAACCCACAACTGCAGGGGTTGTAGATTTCTGCTACAGGCACAGTAGGACCCTATACCAGCCTTTAAAAAAATCTAATTCTAACTGGTCTGCACAGTTCTACTACAATCAGAATTTGGTGCTTAATGGCAACACTTCTGTATAGAGGACCAAACTACTGCACAAGGGATTTCCTATAGCTACCAGATGCTCATGGTCAGCAAAGAGGCAGGCATCCCAGTTCAGTTTTCTGCTTTCTCTTTTGATTTCTAAGTTTTTAGCAAAGTTTTTATTTGATGTCTACTAAAGCTCTGGACATAACTTCAAACAAACAAGCAGTGCTTGTCAAACACTACAGTGCTGAAAGAGAAAAGAGATTAATTTGATTTTCTATCTTTTTAGCTGGTCTCATTAAAAGCAAGGGAAAAAGTAAGCCATCTTTAACTTAACTCCCACTGAAACCAATGGGAACTACCTGTGATAAGTTCTAATTAGGTTTACCTCTACTACAGGTTTCCGAGTATCATAAAGAACATAATCTGGTTTAGAAACTGCAGCTTTAAGGGAAACTCTTCTGCACAGTCTAACCAGGGCAGACCCTTGAACCTCCAGGGCACAGTCGTCTCCGCCTCCACCAAAAAAATACTGTTGCTCAACCCACACTGCCTGTCACTACTTTAGGTCTCTTAGACTTTTACCTACCATTTTTGAAACCAAAGTGGCTCCCCTACAACATACGACTGCAGAGCCCCCAGCTTTGTGCACAGTACTTAAAGTAGCACTCCTCCCTCGGTACTCCAACACTGCCACAGCCAGACCATCACTGCAAAGCATTTTGCTCTGCTATAAGATGGAATTCTATCCCTTGAATACATACCACAAATACTGAGTCAGATTTCTGCCTCAGCTCGGAAGCATCCTTTTCATCTTCAATGGAAGAGACACGCAGGCAGCTACGAGAAACGGGTTGTGTTGGCTTCTTGAATTCAAAGGGCTCCTTAAGAAAAAGGAGCAAGGCAGGCTGTCACTGCACTCTTAAGAGACCAAAATCCAGAAGCTGAAAGCATTTTTTAGCCTACCACCTTCAGTCTAGAGAACAAGTTCAAAGAAAATCTACTCTTGACTGGCTCTTTTGTTACACAACCCTCAAATCTTCTGCAAAATTACAACCCTGTTTATCACCAGCCTTCCTCATCAAGCTTCCTGTAATGAAACAGGTTCAACCCAGCACAACTATGGCACAAATGTGTTGCGGGGAAGGTGGAGGTAATTATCCTGACAAGCGTCTGCAGTAGATTATATAAACGAAGCTTGGAATTCGTATCTGTTGAAGATAATCAGGAACATCATTAACTTTTTTTATTAAGTCTGTATGTCTTCCATAAATATATCACTGCAGTGAAAAGCTGCCCTGACCAGATATTACCCTTTAGGCAAAAAAAGTTATCCTCACTTGGACAAACTGCCCCAATTTCAACACAAAAGCTAAAGACATCACCCCAGACCCTTAGAAAAGAGACAGAAGCAGACAGACTGGTGTGATTCAACGCTGCAGCTGGAACTACTCCTCTGACACTGAATAACTGTGATTAACTAGCGAACCTTGACTTTAGTCCACTGCTAATAATCCATCCAGTATTCACATGCAGTACTGGATGACAGCAGACAGGCACTCAGGCTGGGACATACCACCTATAGAAGCATCTAAATAATTCCATCATATTACAGCCCTGACTACTCCTATCTCATGCTAAGAAATCACTTCTCTGTACATAGTGAGGATTTTTTCATTTTAGATCATACAGCTAATCTTAGGCTTTCCTGTACATTCGCACTGTACAGCATTATATTTCTCTAGTTTTTCATAACTTGTCCAAAGAACCATTGTGATTGAGCACAGTGAAAATAATAAATGAATAAAGCTACTTCTCCAAGCCATAACTAAGGCTATGATCACAGCCACCTCCCTCCTCATGTACAGAAAATGAACTCACATTCTCCTTGTTCTCTTCAGAGCCACACGCCTGGAAGATGTCACAGCCTAGGAAATCCAGGTGGCTTCTCTTCAGAGCAGGGCTGCACCCCAGAAGGCTGTGCTGCAATTGGGGAAATAAAGCAAAAACCCAGTCAGGCGTCTGTTTCCCTGTTTTCTTCCAAGGAGAAACAGGATCCCAATATATTCTGAGCATTAAAAATTACATCTATGCGTTATGCCCATACCCCCAGATCAACCTCTGAACTGCAAACTGAAATATAGGTAGAAGATGATAACTTCTGAAAACAACACACTAAAAGGAAAAACATCACTTCTCAGTAGGTCTTGCTCCTTCTAACAGAAAGCCAAGGTGAAGAATTCTGACAGAAAATGAACCAAAACAAAGAAGGTTATCAATTTGCTGAGAGATTTCCCCATCCCCAGGCTGCCAAGTACAGCAAATCTATGCTGATGAGGTCTATGCTTAGCAGCCAGAGTGTGCAAAGCCGATGTGGGGATCGTGCAGCCACGCAGAGGTTACTGGACTTCAGCTCCCAGCATTCCTCCTCAAAGGCTGCGCTGACCAGGGCCATGAGAAACTAAAGTCCAAAAACATATGGAGACCCACACCATTTCTAGCCTGATGTAAAATGTCAGCTGGAAAAGAAAACAGTGGATCAGTCTGGAGGAGGACATGGCTTGCTGCAATTTGAACAGGAGAAGAACTATCAGAAGCAAGGCAATACTACATTTTGCTACAGATCCAAACTGAAATATTTGTTTGTCCTATTCAGGCATATATACAGAATATCCCTTATTCAAAATGCTTGGGACCAGAAGTATTCTGGATTTGTTTTGGATCTTGGAATGCAGTACCTTTCTGGAATAGTCTCATTCATTTGCTACTTTAGTTGTGTATAAGACATGAGGCTGGAGAGGCACCGAGGATGTGTGAAACGGTGGTACAAATGGTGGCATGAATTCATGCCTCCCACCATTTCATCAATCCTCAATGTCTCTATTTTTGCCACCAGTGCCCACTTCTGCCTTCAGGGTGGCAGCTGTGGCACTCCTTCTCATTCATCTCTAAGATCACTAGTCTCTCTCTTTCTCTGCTGCTGGGAGGGGGACCAAGTCTCCACAAGACAAATGAGCTAGAGCAACACAACTGCCACCTCAAATGTGGAAGTAGGTGGCTGGTAGCAAAAGACAGACGATCTGTGAAATGGCAGGGGGCTTGGGCTCCTGCCATTTCACAGATCTCAGTCTCTGTCTTCTTGCCATCAGCTACCCATGTCTTCCTTCAAGGCGCTATAGCCCCTGCCTCAAAGGCAGGCACAGGCAACAAAACGTTTTGGTTTTTGGATTTCAGATTTCTTGATAAGGGAGGCTCAAGCTGTATCTCATGTCCTCAGGCCTTGGTTTCTTCAAACAAGCACCAGATTTAGGGCCCCTTCCTACAGAGTGCTCTTTAAAACTTTCAAAGCCACAGGTGTTAATGTCAACATTTCCCAGAACCCCTGAAACAACACATGAGCTTTGGGAAGTCTTACACGTATAACTCAGAAAGTTCACACCCAGATCTGCACAGTACAAAAAGCTAAGAAAGCTGATCTCAGAAGGCACTTACAACAAAGGATCTCCTTCCCAAATGTTACTTACCGGTAGGGAATGCATTCTTTGCATGGGCACTCGAAAACTAAAAGAAGAACACATACATACAGTAAAATTTAGACTGAATGTCAGCATTCAAGCTAAAACTATACACGCAGGCAGCCAGCAGAAAACTCAGGGCACTGGACTCCTGGTGATGGAATTTAAGTTGACTTTAGCAGAGGATTCCTGCACTAGCATGACACAGTACTTAGACCAGGGGTGAGAAACATGCAGCTTGCAGGGCCCTGTGCACCATCTTTGCAGCCCCCCACCCAAAGCCCCCTGCCTATTCCCCAATTATTTGCTAAATTTTTTGCACAATTTTGCTTATTTTTCACCCCAAAACCATAAGGTAAGACACTAAACATGCAATAACACCTCCAGTCACAAAGGAAAATACCCCAGCACCCCCAAATACCTCTCTTTTCTATGGAGTCCTTTGCATAATAGCAACAGGAAGTGACGCAATGGCACTTCTGGTCACCCATTTTTGGACAGACACAAATGAGGATAGAGCTGTATGGGAGCACTTTTGTGAAGTGCAGGGAGGAAAACGGCTCCTGCTGCCCACACAGTTGCCCACTAGATGACCCTTGGGTCCTTCAGATTCTACAGTCACGTAATTTTATAAATGGTGCTACCAAGTGCAACTCAGAGGAATGCGAGTGTCCTCCCACGATGCAGTCTGGTGCACAACTGGTTCCGGAGGTCTGGGTATTGTGAAGAACACGGGAGGAAAGGGAGAAGAATGAAGTTCTAGAAGTCCCACCAGCATAAGGTTGGGTCTGGCCCCATGGCCTTCATGCAGCCATTTGGGACTCCAAAGTGCAGCCCCTGAAACCCTCTAAAAACAAAACTATCTATTTTTCCAGGTGATTCTTCACCTGTAACCCCACACCCAAAAAGTTCAAAGCCATTGCAAAACACAGTGTTTTTTGCTCCCTCAATCCCTCCCATACTTTAAAAACCTACTAAAATCCACCCCCCACCCAAATTGGCCACAATCACAAGGAGAAGTGATACCACTCACTATTTTGATTTTGGCTGATTTTTGACCAATGGAGGAAGGGGAGGCTGCAGACTGTTAAGGTTTATGAGGAGCCTGGGGAAAAGAAACTGCTGCAGTTTGAAAAAAAATCATCAGGGAGAAAAAATTTTTAGGGAGTCTGGGGACACAATCCTGCTTACTGGAGGAGGGTTAAAATTGGCCCTCATCACCATGGCCGTTGCCCAACCTTAACTTAACCTATCAGAGAACTACCATTGAGAAAAGCCATTTCCACACTAGCCTGTTACAGAACCCCAGGATTCTATAGGATATTGAAAGTGGAATAATAGCACTATAACAGGCTAGTGTGGAAATGGCCAAAGACTCATTGCTGGTAGGCATCTCTCTCTCGGGGCTACAATTGCCAATAACAGTCTGAGGGCTTTTACAGAACTGCACAGCGAGAAAGCAGTCCTGTACATATTCTTCTGAAGGAGTTATGGGCAAAGTGTGTCTCCCCACCACCACCAATGACTGTTGCACTGTAGCTCTCAGCATCCCTCCCCACTAGCTATGCTGGTTGGAGATGATAGGAGGAGCAGCCAAGTAATATCTAGGAGGCTGCAGTTTGCCTGCAGCTGTAGGGCTACCTTCAGCCTTAAACCAACAGTGCTCAGGGAGATGCTGGGCATTTTGAACTTAGCCATGAACTTTGCCAAATGCAAAGTGTTCAGAGCACAAATATACTCCAGTTACTGTAAAAATGTCTAAAGTTGTGTAAGCAAGGTTTTTCTCACTTGTTCAAGACCAAAGTTGCAGCATACAGCTGGTAATCTTCTTATCCTGCTACAGCCTTGATGCCAAAAACATTCTGCCCACTTTTAAAGTTAAGATATTACTTTAGCAAATGCTACTAATTTTACCAAAGTAGGCACACTATTATCAGCATGTTACATTCCTGCAACAATGAACGCAAGATAATTTCAAGAACTCATTATCTAAGTCTAAAACGGGAAGGCAGCCAATGCATCCCAGATCTATCAAATAGGTAAGACAGAGCTCTTAAAATTGCCTCCACAATTGAAGCCCAGAATATTAGACAATAACTGATTATAACTTTCCAAGAAATATTGATCCCCATAATTATGAAGCCAGGGAAGCAAAGGCTATTGTGTGATTGCAAGTGCCACCCAAAGGCAACTGTAGTCTCTGCAAACAAGTCACAAGAAAAGATCACAGTACTTTTACGAATTCAAAGTACTGGAGCCCTGAAATACTCTGAACAGAGTGAATATTCTCACCATCAGACCTTACAAAGGCATTTTTGGTTATGTTAAATGAGCTCCTCAACAGCTCCTCTAGGTTACCCTACACACAACACAAAGTTAGCATATTTTCTACATACGTTTCATCTTCAAGATCTTTCATGCCAAGCAGGATGGGAGAATCCATGCAGCACCCTATAGGAAAGACATCATCTTACAGCTGCTGTAAAAAGCAATTTAGCAGTCACATAAGCATATTAGTTCAGAACTGTCTCCATAATGCATGTAAGGAAGCTGAGGGACCAAAGCTTGCCTATGACTACACAATGACTGTTTCTATTGACAGCCAACCTACAATTTAACAGCAGCCAGTTTGACAGACGCAGGCTTCTGTGCTCTGTCTCAGTTTAATCAAACCATAGCTTGCCAGTACCCCTCAACCTGGCAAACTCTGATGCTGGGTTTCCAACCACTACATTTTAATCAAATCAGGAGAAGGTATCAGAGTACAAATTTACAACATGTTCCACTGAGCCCTGACAAAGTTGATATTAGGACTAAGGAGTGTTTGATTTAAAACTGCAGGATGCTCAAGATTAACACAGGCAAAAATCAAAACAAAAACAAACAAACAAAAACCTTTACATCTGTAACCCAAAGCCTGTGTAAGGATACAAACCTGAATCTGTGGACTCAGAAGAGGAGGTCCTTTGAAGGTTGACATTCTTTGCTTCCAACATTTGCAAACAATTTTCAATCGAGCTGTAAAGATTCAGAACCACCACTGTCATCTCACAAAGAACTGCAAAGGAGTTTCACAGCAGTCAAATCAAACATGATGCAGGTTAAATGATCCGAGATGTTCAGTGCTTCTAGGAATTTAAATCACTGACCCAGAGGGAATGGCAACGCCTTGAAGGATACAAAGGGTATTTTATGCTTAGGAACACTTGGCACAAGTGACGGTCACACTGGCATTTCCACATTCCATATGGCACTCATTAGCCTTGGGCTACAGGGCTCCTTTTGGCAAACTCGTCTCTACTTAGACAGAATGCTAGAATCATAATGACTCAATGACTTAATACTGCTAGAATCCCAGCATGAACACCAATAAAAAAAAATACCTAGCCTCTCCACATAAAGCCAATGAAAATCAAAACTTCAGGGATTTGTGAAATCCTTAGCAGTGTTTCTCTGAACTAGTGTAATACTAATCTCTGTAGGATGTTGCAGGAAACAACCTTGAATATTCATCATTCATCCCAATTTTAATATTTACACATAAAAATATTGGAAAGAGACAGTTAGATAAAATTGCTACAAATTGTCATGGAGACTCAAAGTATTAATTTGATTTTCTTGTTGACAACTTAGAATGAAATCTATTTGAACTTGTGAATAAGTTGTGTCCAGCAAAGCATAGCCTCAATCAAGGGCCAGACATACAAAATTCAAGGGCCAATTCATACCTGCATCCCTGTCAGCCAATACTGAGCTGAAGTTGTGACTCTGCTGTGAGTGACTATTTGACTTCCACCTCTACGGTCTCCCTAAGTTATCCTGGCTCCAATTTTCTCTGCTTAACCTGATCTAGATGGAACTACAACTCCCATCATCCCTGACCACTGGCCCAGGCTAGAGGGTGAGTCACATCTTCCTACTGCTGGCCTAAACCAGTGAGAGGGAACGTATCAACCCCACCCACCCCCCAGTGCTGGAATGCAAATGCCAACAGCCCTCACCGCTGGCTGAGCTCTCTTGAAGGCTGTTGAGTTTAAGTTCAACATCTGGATGGCCCAGTATTGGTCATCCCATAACCAAGTGAAGGTTTCCTTCCTCTTCCTGGTATTCCTCTGTATCGTGACCTTACCTCTCTCCCCTGCCAACATGTTTGGACAATACTTCCATTATTCAGGCTCACAAGGAGGCAACCTATCCTACCAGCACCACCAGCCATCTTGCCCACGGCATATAAGCAGAGCAACTTTACTCAAGGACTCCTTAACTCAAGCAAGGATAAAAGTCTTCCCTCTGAGATCCAGACCTCCAAAAGCCCCAGTAGCCAGCCTTCTTCTTTCCATCTTTCACTCCTTTGGCCTCCAAAATAAAAGCCAACACACACACTGTTCTCTCCTTATATGTCTGAAGGAAATCCACCCTCCTCACGAGTACAAGCCAAGTGAGTCTCCAGATACAGTTACACTGCAATTCACAGCATTCCCCACACTTGGCTGGAGGCTTCTGGGAGGTGCCATCCAACAACATCTGGAGGCTCAGAGAGTTTCCATCCTTGCTCTGGGATGTGAAAGAGGAGGACTCTTCACTCAAGACCTAGAAAAAATGACTATATGGGTTGAAGCTTTAAGAGGGAGGGAAAACTAAATCCTCCTGCCATTTTCAGAATTTAGGAGTACAGCTTCCACAATGCTGCAGTTATGTGGCCACCAACCATCTTCCCTCCCCCAATATTTACCTGGCAGTTGGACCATTCTTAGAGAGTAAGACATCCCCCCAAGTAACAACTTTTGAGCTTTGGAGAAGGAAGAGGTGAGGAAAGTGAAGACTGACAGAACTACAAAAGTTGCCTTTATGGGCATAAAAGCAGAGGCAGACCTTAGGATGCCAAACAATCTTCTAATGACCTTTCAGAATGGGGAGAGAGCAGCAAAAATAATGTCAGGGAGGATCCAGCCTCCTCCCATGAAAAGATCTGGCAAAAACTAGATCACCAGGACTCCAAGCCTCCCCAGGAATTGTTAGCCAGAATTGAATGATCAAGCACTAAGAAATAATTAGAACTGCAACCGCCCTTGAGTCCTCTCAGGAATAAGAAAAGTGGTCTGCAATCACTCCTAGATGCCTTTACTTAGGAGGAAGCTACATTGAGCATGTGGAGGGCCCTTCTAAGTAGCCACCATGCTTGCAAGAGTCTTCATAATTAAACATTTTCCCAAGAAACAGCTGCCTTAATCTATTATAGTCTAAGAAGGGAAAGGGAAAAGGAATCGACTAACACCTTTAAGACTAACTGGTTTATATTTTAGCACGAGGTTTCCTGGATATCAGTCCACTCTCTCAGACAGACACTAACAAGAAGTGGGATTGGTATCCCCTAAAGCTCAGGGTGAAACATAGATCGTTCCTGAAACTGCGGGTAGAGTCCCCCCCCCTTTTTTTTCCTTCCCACAGTTAAGGATAATAGGTGGGGAAACCAATTTTCCCTCATGCTCATTTTGAGCCCCCTCCAGAACTTACACACACTTCCCAGGGAAGACTGTATTCATCAATTTGTTTTATATTATATTTTATTTTATCTGGATAATTTGTTTTATATTTCTATGCTGCATTTTTATTATTCTTTCTTTCTCTCTCTTTGTTGGTGTGCATACATGTACATTTTGTGGGGAGTTAGTTTCCTAGGGTGTCAGCCCTTTGGGGGAAATTCTATGAAAGCTAAAACTGTTAGGAATCAGCCTTATTTTAGCAGCGCAGCAGAAAAAGCATTTTCCAATCTCTGTGTGGCTTCCTTGAACTGAGACTGACACAGAAAGCGAAACACGACAGGCAGTTTCAGGTTATAAACTTACAAAAGTTTAGTAATAACTTTTATAATTACATATGCATTGGAAAGCCTAGATCCTAACTAGCTAACAAAAAACACGTGTAAGAGAGTATCTTCATTCTTAAGCTTCCTCCTTCTTGGTGGAGAGGGAAAGCATGGTCAGAGGGAAGGGAGAGGAAGCAAAAGGGCAAAGAGAGAGAGGGGGCTTGAGAGGTGGGGTCTTTCAGGGAAGGCCGGTGACCCCCAGGGTCTGTCCTGGGGCAGTGGTCTGGTCACCCAGATACCATAGCCAGGCATCCAAATGACACAAAGAGCAAGAGTGAGGCTTTGGGGGGAGAGGCAGAGGGGCCCCACGGGCAAAGGAGAGAGAAACCTCGCCTCGCCCAAACCCCACCCGCCCCAGAAAAAAGGGGTGGGGGGAGAGAGAATGGCAGAATCTTCCAAGACCTCTTAGACCAGGGCTTTCCGAACAGTGTGTCCCCTGAAGCGTGCCTACAATCTTGAAAAGGTATGTTATTATTTATAAATCACACGTTTTTAAAAATACACGAAAGGGTTTCATGAGATACGTGGTGTCCCCATACATTTCCTTGTTACAACTTACGTATGTGTCTGTATCTCTTATAAGGGCTTCGTTTAACCTCCGGCTTGCCAATAAAACTGAAACTGCTGTCTCGCGAAGTGACGCCTGTCCAAAAGTGTGCCACCAACACGGGCAGCTTGGAAAGCTCTGTTTCGGACTTTACGCCTTCGGCAGGACCCGCCGTTTTCGGCTGCTTGGCTCGTAAGGCGCCATGTGCACGGAAACAACTCCAACACCAGTATCAGTAATAACGCTTATTACTGGGGCCGGGGCCGGGGCCGGGGCCGGGGCCGGGGCCGGGGCCGGGGCCGGGGCCGGGGCCGGGGCCGGCAAGAGGACGCCGAGGCCAGAGACCGCGCGGCAGCCGCGCGGGGAGGCCAGAGCGGGGGCCGGGCGCTCGACCGGGGCGGGCGCGGGCGCGGGCGCGGGCGCGGGCGCGGGGCTTACCTGCCGCAGTCCAGGCTCCTCCGGCGGTCGAGCCCGGGCCCCGGCCCGGGGAAGCGGGGCTGGTCGCTCAAGAGGAGGCGCCGCCGGTGAGAAGCGCGCGGCGGGGGCGGGGGCGGCGGCGGGCGAGCGGGCTCCATCGGCGGGGCCAGTCCGGTCCGTCGGTGGGTCAGCCCCCGGCAGCGCCGCTCGGCCGCCCTTCTCGCCTGGGCCCTCAGGGGCGGAATGGCCCTCCCCGGCCCCCGTCGGCCGACAAACAGCCCCCACCCTCGCTGGCAAAGGCGGGAGCGGGGAGGAACGACAGAGCGCGCGCGCGCCTCAACCACCACTCAACTCCCTCTTCTTTCGGGAGCCGCCCACTAGAAAGAGGTTCGCATCCTCCCGCCAAAAGCGAGGCTAGCCAATAAGAGAAGGGCGCCCCCGGCCCTGCTCCGCCTGCAAGGTCGCATCATCCCGGAAATGATAGCCATCAACACTGACCAATAAAATGGAAGATTTCTGTCCCAACGCCCAATCGCATGCCCGGAATCGTTATTTCCCCCAGTACGTCTGTGAGGAAAGCCAAAGCTTCACCACGCGCGATACGTTGGGGGCGGAGCTTGGGGAGGAGGCGGAAGGCAAGGACGAATGGGAAGCTTTCCCTCCGAACCGCCAATCGCGGGAGCAGCGCGCGGTGATGACGAATAATAACGCGTGTCCTGACGTTTCAGGGCGGGCTTAGGGTAGCTGAGGGGACCGTAGAGTTTGAAAAGGGCGGAGCCGCCCCGCGGGTCTCGTTGGGCGCCGAGGGAGCGCTCAGCCGTTTGCGGCCGAAAGGGGGCCGCGAAACCCACTCACACCTCCGGAGAGATTTCTGCGTAGCCAATCGTGTGTCTTTATGCATCTGGCCGTCCCGGAGAAAATGCACCGCGCGCGCGGCGGGGGCGCGCCTACGCGTTACACAGGCTTCTTCGACAGCAGCTGCGCCTTATCTGAAGGTCGGGCAAGGCAGACTCGGCCTCCGGTTGGCAGTCCGCAGCCCCTCCGGCCGCGCAGTTCCGAATCTCCAACTGGAAGCGGCCCCCTGCTGGGAAAGAGGGGAGGGGGAAAACGTGGTCAGGGGCTGCCCCGGCCTGGCCTTCCGGCGGCCAGAGTTCGAACAAGGGCTGTATTGAAACTGCCCTGCTCCCCTTCCAGAAGATTACAGTGGTTCTCGACCTGTGGGTCCCCGGATGTTCGCGGACTTCAGCTCCCAGAGGCCCCAGCCGCTATGGTCAATGCTCAGGGTTTCTGGGAGCTGAAGTCCCCGAACATCCGGGGACCCACAGGTCGAGAACCACTGCAGTAGAAGAACAGCGTCCGGGTCGAGGGAGGGCGTAGTGCCCTCTGTTCTGCTGTGGTCGGGCCTCGCCTGGAACGCCACGTCCAGGTGGACCATGTCCAGGGAAGGGCAGCCAAAGTGGCCAAAGGCCAGGAAGTCATAAAACCCTGTGAGGAGCAGCTCAGGGAGCTGCCTGTGTTTGGCCTGGAGACGAGAAAGTTGAACAGCCACGTTGAAACATTTAAAGGGATGCCATATAGTGGATGGAGCAAGCCTGTTTTCGGAGCAATAGTTTCAAAGTGATTCCTTCGAAACATTTCGAAGAACTTCCTGATGGTAAGAGCTGCCTGACAGTGGACTATGCGCCTGCCTTGGAGTGTGGTGGAGGCTCCTCCTCTAGAGGTTTTTAAAGAGCGGCTGGATGTCTGTCTGTCAAAGGGAGGGCTTGGATTGTGTCTTCCTGCATGGCAGAATATGGGGTTGGACTGGAGGGCCCTTGTAATATTTTGTGATACTAGGATGTAGCTGGATGGGCGAAGGAGGGCATTGCAGCCACAAATTAGAAATCTTCTCCCATCATTAAGTTTTCCTTCAGTCCCTACATCTTCAGCATTGAAGTACTTTAAGACTTATGTTGACTTTCAGAAATACAGTTTAATCGTCCAAAGAAAAAAGGTCAGGAAAGCAGTAGTCCAAGAAAGGTGAACCCAGCAGATAGAGGAGTCTGCTGGATCTTGAAACTGTTTCAAGATCTCATCTTCTGCATTACTAGGGATTTGAGGATTGAAGGGAAACCCATGCTGGGACACGTGTGGCCAAACCACATCAGAGTGTGGGGTCACGATAGTGAAAGTTTTAATGAGCAAAAACACACAAGCTAGGAGAAGCTACTGCAGTTTGCTTTTGTCTGTGCTGACTGGGAAGAGAAACATTCTGCCCCCACTTCATGTACCTGCCACATTAAATGAGAGCAAACTACTTTTGCACTTTGAAAATTCAGTTTGCAACAACTAAGGTAGGCTTAGGAGAAAGGAATAAAAGTGGGAAGAGAAGACAGAAACCAGGACATTTTAAAAGCAGCTGAAAAAGTGGGATGGCAGAGGATTAACTGGGACTGTCCTGCCAAATCAGGACAGGTGGAGGGGATAAAAACAGTCTATTTTGCCCCACACCCTCGGAGCTACGTACTCTGCAATCAGGCAAACCACCCGCATGGAAGAGGAACTGTACACCCCTCCTTTGGGACAGGCAGACCCTAAGACTTTTTCTCCTTCCCATCCTTCAAAAACACAAGACAGACATACGATACTTAATCTGAACTGTTTGGCAGAACTGTCCAGGCTTTGCTGTGCAGAAGTCAGCAGTTTTACACGGCCAGTGTCGACGAACACGGAAACACATTTTGCACCTGAGACTTTCAGCTGCATAAAACAGAGAAGACAGACAGATGCACTTCAGCCAAGACCAAACCAGTATCTGTTATATTATGAGTACTGGAAAATCAAGCATTCTCTCTCACCTATGTAGCATAGTTGGCTGGGGGAATTCTAGGAGTGACAGCCCACAAAAAGGTACCTTTCCCTGCACCCTGGAAATTTTGGCGAGCAGCATTTGGGGAAGAGAAACCAAGGTCAGATCTCTTCTCTGTCTGTGTGTATGTGTGTGTGTGTGTGCGCGCGCGCGCGCGTGCGCTTTTTAGTTGCCGGTCATCTTATGGCAACCCCATGAATTTCATAGGGTTTTCTTAGGCAAGGAATACTCAGGTTGTTTGGCCAGTTCCTTCAGCTGAAATATTCCCTATACAGTGCCTAATATTCGTTGGCAGTCTCCCACTCAAGCACTGACCAGGGCTTACCCTGCTTAGCTCCCAAGATCAGATGAGATCTGGTGCCTTTAGGATATTTAGGCCTGGGTGTGTGTCTGTCTCTTCAAGTTGCCTGTCAACTTATGGCAACCCTATGAGTTTTATACGTCTTTATAGGCAAGGAATGCTCAGATGATTTTGCCAGTTCCTTCTTCAGAAATAGAGCCTACAGCACTTGGTATTCATTGGTGGTCTCCCATCCTTGTACTTAACAAGGCTGACTCTGCTTAGCTTGCAAGATCAGATAAGATCTGGTGACTTTAGGATATTTAGACCTTATGTTGCTGTTGTTATGTGCCTCCAGATCAATTCTGATTTCTGATGACTATTCTAGGGTTTTCTTGCCAAGATTTGTTCAGAATTGGTTTGCCATGGCCTTCGTCCAAGGCTGAGAGAATATGGCTTTCCCAAGGTCATCATGGGGGGGGTTTCCATGGCTGTGAGGGATTCAGACCCTGGTGTCCCAGAGACTTAGTCCACCATTCAAACCACTACACTATATTAGCTCTCACAAAGATTTATCCTAAGTAAGTTTGCCATTGCTGGGAAGGCTTCTTCCGAGGCTGAGAAAGTGGGGCTTGCTCAGCGTGTTACCACAACTGGTCAGGGATTTAAATCCTGGTCTCCCGGAGTTCTAGTTCAATGCTTAACCCACTAGACCACACAGGCTCTTGCGCATATAACTATAAATAAAATTTCCAGGACTTACCAGCCAAACCACAGAACATAAGAAATAGCCCAGTGCAAAGAATTTTACCCATGGCAATACTTTCTTTTTATACCCAAGAAAAACTGTTAAGAAAAAATGGAGTTAAGGTGCAGAACAGGAGGCACCAACAAGAGTGTGGACAGTCCTTCCAATAGCTTCTTCTAAGCTTCTTTCTGAACGCCTTTGGGTGTTTATGTATATACTGCAGGTGGCCTGTTGGGGCTGGATGCGGAGGAGGAACCGTTCAGCCTTTAAGAAGCAAAGCGTCCAAGAAGGCCTGTAATTTGCATCTGCACCATGCCTTCTTGCTTTATGAGAACAGCAGATTCTCCAAATGGCCTCCCCTCACACCCCAGACCGAAGAGGAAACAAGATGGTAGGTGTAAGGCTGCACAGTGTTCTCATTCTTCATGAGGCTGGCAGTCTGTCCAGTCTTAAGCTGCTTTCTGCCAAATCAGTTCCAGTCCCAGTTAGTTTTCTGCCATCTCACTTCTCCAATTGCTTTGAAAATGTCCTGGTCCCTATCTCTTCCCAGTTTCCCCCTTTGTCCTCAGCTTACTTCAGTTGCTGCAAACTGAGTTCAGAGGGAAAAAGAAGTTTGTACTCCATAATTCAGCAGCAGGAGAGGAGAGCGGGAGTCTTGTCCACCCCAGTAGGCGCAGGCAAAAGCACACCGTTGCAGCCTCTCCGAGCTTGTATCTTCTTCCTTTTTCACAACCTTTGTCTTCTTGGTCACACCCTGAAGATGCTTGACTACGTGCCCTGGTTTTCATCTGTGAGAATTTGGAGGGTTTGTGAGTTACCTATCCATGATGTTCTATTAAAAAGAATGATTTTAAAATACTTGGCCCCAATCCTGCATCATTCATGCATGGTGTGAACCAGAGTGGGCAATGTGCAGTCTAGAGGTCACATGTTTTCTGTCATGAGACCCTGCACCAGAAATTCTCACACAGATTTCTCCATGGAAAACTTAGGAACTGGAACATCAATCAGGCTTGAAAGCAAAATCACCCCTCACTTGATCCACTCTGACAGGCATCGCCCTCCCTTGATTAGGGAAGCCATGTGCCTTGGTTACAAGCAGTGTTTTACAGCTTGAAGCAATTTGGGCTCAAGTGTCAGCACATTCAAGGTTTCAACTGTAGTTAATTATTCTGTTGGCTACTTTGGATCATTAACAGATTTCAGGAAATCTGACTCAAGAGTTCAGCTCACTTTCTGCCCTGCTGCACCAAGTGACAGGTCAATTTGTAGCTGCTTGTTTTTGTAGAGTGAGCGTTCCTTCTGTGCCCAGGCCCAGACTGTATGGCTGAAATCAGAGGAAACTGCAAGTACGACGTGCTGGAAGGAAATATAGCCTTATTTTATCCAGGACACTTGCTTTTAAATTTGGGCATTATTTTGCCTTAGCACAAGTGCTCCTTACAAATATTTATCAGAAGTGTGGAAAATGGATCTGCAAATCCCTTGGGCAACTGCTTCCCTCACTTCAACACACTATCAAAAGACAGAAATATTTTCAAGGTGGCTGAGAGGGGCTCATCTTCCCATTCTGCCCTGTGGCTGGCACACACACTTCCCTCCCACCGTCTCTCCTGATCCAAGGAACAATGACAGAATAGGTGTGCAGGCCTATGATTACTCTTCCAAGATTGTCGCTAAATCTTGGAAAATCCACTGCCTGTTTCCAGGCTCAAGCGAGCATGTTTCAAGCATAACACAGCAGCTGTTCTTAAGTTTAAAAGGAATGTGAAAAAGTTGATACCATCATCTTTGGTCTACTGCAATTTCACAACAGCAGTGCTTAGCATTTGTACAGCAGACTTTCAAATGTCTCAAGAGCTTCACCTACATGCACGGAAGGATTGAGGATGAGAGGAAGTGGTATGCCCGAAGCTGCCTGGTGAGTTGGAGGAAGAGGCAAAATTCGAACGCAGGATTTCCTGATCAGTCTTGGCCACTCCATCACGTCTGCAGCATTATTCAGTACACCCTTCTCATGCCTTGGCCTCAGAGACAGCGAAGAAGAGGCAACCACAGCTCCCTTGTGCCTTGGTCTCAGCAGTTGCTGAGAGGCCTCCCTCCCTCCCAGCTGCCATTGTTCTAGCCTCTGAGGGAACGGAGAGCAGCCAGCATCTGCTGGACTTAATCTCCTGCACCCCTGTCATGCCCTTTTGTTTCATACCTTATTCAGACTGTAAGCCTGAGGGCAGCAAACTGTCAAATTAATGATCTGTAAGCTGCCCTGGGAGCCTTTTTGGCTGAAGGGCATAGTATAAAAAAACCTACATAAAATAAATTATAAATAAACAAACCCCTTGTATTCCCTTGCAATCCACATCTTCATTTTATGTTCATTATTTGTCAATCAGCTTCTAAAAGGCAGTATTATGGAGTCTTCCCAAACGGCCCTCATCAGTTCACACTGACCCCAGTAATACTGCCTATCCTCATGTGATCTGCAGAGAAACATTAAGTTGGAACATCAGTGCCATTAGCAAGAAGGAGAATCCACTGTAAAGCATTTAATTTTCAAACAGTCGTGTGTCAAAGTGTAACTGCTCCATGGAACTGAGCTGCAGATTCATACTTTGAAGAGAGACCATGTGATTCTAACACACTTGTGGAATAAACTGCTTGTGAAAGAAAAGTAGCATTGCAATAAAATCCAGTTTTGGCAACGTTCCTGAACAACACAGGCCTCCTGGCACTTATTTTAAAAATAACCTTAAGTAATATTGCCAAGCACGCAGAGTCCTGAGGCTTAATGGGGAGTGAGCTTCACTCAAAACAATAAGACTTACTTCTGAGTAAACATGTTTAGGACTGCACTTTTTTTTTTTTTTACTAATCACCTCTTTGTGTGTTTTCCAAGTGATCAAAATAAGTTAACATACTACCAAAAGTACCAAGGAAAAACATCTCTCTTCAGTAAACCAAAAGTAAAGCATTTTTGTGAGCTGCACATACACTGACCTGTTTTTCTGCTCAGACATTCATCCAGCATTCTGTGACTGCTGGTTGAAAGAGAGTAGTTTCAGTAGGGAAGACAGAGCCAACGCCCCTGAGGCCTGCATGATAACAGATCATCTGGGGGATCAAATTCCAGAGCTCTTGCTTACTGTCTCCCTCACATGTTAATTGAGGGGGAGTAATCAAGGCTGGATTAATCATATTGACTGAATTGCAGCCCACAGACTCCATTTCCCACAGAGTTGTAAGCTTTTGCTTTGAACTGCCATCTATGGTCCCCGCACCAATACAAGCCCTTTATAATCTTGCCTCAGAAAACAAATACAGCTCTTTGTCACAAATCAATTTAAAAGAAGAAAAGCTGCTGGCAACCACTGAGGTTCCTTAAGGGTCCTTGTGCAATTTCATAGATCTGTAGGCAAGACTCAGATGAGATGCCGGATGAGAGCTCTATAACAGACTGAGGCACAACTCTAATAGCTTTTCAGGAACGCAATGGTTAGGACACCTGGCAAGACACTTGAGAGTCCCTGTAAAAAATTTCACATGATGCATGTTCTTCCTTTTATGTTGGCCAGCAGTTGCAATAAAACCCTGCACTTCTCTCATCAAGTGGCTTAATGAATGAAAAAGGGCAGATGGCTAATTTATAAGCTCAAAACCAAATGTTTAAGAATTTAAGAAAATTTAACTGCTTCTTCTAATGGCAATTGTCAACTGCTGAAACTGTACAAAGGAACACACTTTCTTTTAAAATAACATGAAAAAATGTTATCATAAGGAACATTTTTGTAAAACCACACAGATATTAACACTCTCATCCACATTAAGCTGGTTTAAATTTTCAGGTAAATATTAAAAGTAGACCCAAGTATCTCCTTTATCATTTCAAGTTGTACCCAAGATGAACAGGAGTCACACAAAGATGCTTCGGCCTCCTCATACTTTGTATCTCAAAGGAATGAAGAATATTTATCCATGGATTTCAAGTGGCCAAAGCCAATTACTATTATTTTTTCGGTTGGCAGACAATATAAAGAATACTTTAACAGAAAGTGATGGTTCACTGGAACCAATGTTTGTAGTGCACTTCTGTTATTACTAACACAGATGTAGAGTCCTCCAATTGTGTTACAAACACCAAACACAGCCTCAAAAATCCCAGGACTGACATTCAGGCCTGAGAACATCATGTGACCCAACAATCCAGTGTCTGAGCAGGGCACAGTCCTGAGGTGGGCCTCCAAAATGCTGCCATGCTCCGGATGTAGTCCTCCAAATGCACGTCTGCTGGAGAGCACCTATTCCAAAGGCCAGTTCCACATTTCTCCCCTCAAATAGATCATCTTCAGGCTCCAGAAAGGGCAACATACTCACTTTTCAGAGCTTAATTCTGGGATGTCTTGTCTAGAACGGGGAGTTTTTCAATGAGTGCCTTGTGATTCATGTTGATGCTGGCGATGAGCCCATCGTCGTTGCCATCTGAACCTGTGTAGCTGATTTCTTCTCCTGTTAGGGTCGTCATTTGGCCTCCTAATGCTTTCAGCACTGCATTCCCAGCACAGATGTCCCACTTCTTGATGTATGTTACATGAATGTAGATGTCGGCTTTTTCCTGATCCGCCTCAGGCACATCGAGGAGAGACAGGACTTTGTATCCTAAAGGGGGAATCATTCAAAGCTAACTGTTTACTGTCTTGCCACAGGTGCATTTGAGATTACTGCTGAATGTAATGTATTAAAAAGCATACCTATGGGTGCACCCAGATCTCTAAGGTGTAATTACACAGTTCAGAGCCCTGATAGAAATTTAAAGAAAATTTAAACAGCCTCATTTATAGGTCTGCTTACGTAACTGTGCAAACCCAACTATGGTTGCCATCTCCAATGAACAGAGAGTGCAATGCCTCACCTCACATGGCAATTATGTGATTACAGAAATGCGTAACTAACTTTTTTTGAGACTCCCTGTCTACAAAAGCAAGTACAAACCACACTTGTTGATTCAGGGTATTTGCTCAGAGAAAATTGCTTCCTTACTACAAAACCTTTCTGTTTGCAGGTAAAATGCTTCCCCGCATTGCTCCAGGAATTGATGTGCAGACTGTTGGAGGCTGCAGTTGTGTTACGTTAAATCTAGAGGCGTTCTGGACTCTTCCAACACTATGATCTGCTGATCACCCATAGTTAGCCATTAATAAAAAAAGTCCCTGCTATCTCCAAGTCCTCCAAACATATCAGAGATGTAGATTAGAATGTATTGCAATTGTAGATTTTTTTATACTGGATTTGTTGGTTTGTGTGGTAACATTGTTGATGGTTCTTATTTTTTAATGCTCCTCTGTACCTTTTATGTCAACAGCAAAGTTCATCAACAGTATGCACACAGAAATAACAACAGAAAACAATGAGCCATACCTGACAAAGTGTTGTTTTGCACACATTTAGCTCTGCCAACCACAAGTACTACTCCACGGATATGTTTTGTATTTTTAACAAACAATTTGCTAGCCACTAAGAATTTTCTCTCACTAACCACTGAAAACCTTACAGTCAAGTTCAGTCATGATTGCTGCTGTTTAAACTCAGGCCATTCTCTTGCCCCATAAGAGTTTGGATTTTCCTTTCCCACAAAGTCACCAATCTTTACAAAATCTACTGATCAGTGGAAGACTAAAGTTCCTCAGGCCCAGTCAAGGCACAATAAGAGGCATGCCTGCCTGGAAGTGAGATCCACTGAAACTGATAATGCTTCTTTCTGAATAGCTACAAACAGGGTTGTAATGCTCTGCTCTGTCTTTTTCTCTACCCCTTGAATCTATACACACCATTTCCTCCTTCTCTTCTCATAAATCAGGACACTTATGAAACCTGCCCACACTCTGCACAATTTCCAGCAATGACTGCCATTTGCTAAGTGTTACAAAGCCCACTTCCAGTTCAGTAACTCTTAACTGCATTAATAATTGCAACAAGGCTGAAAAATTCAAGATAACAAACCTGCACCGCCAGCTTTAATGATCATAGTTTTATTTCCAAATGTTTGCCAAGCAAATTGCTTCACTTTCCCTTCATGGGACCGGGACACAATGATGGTGGGAGTCTGATCATTGTAGGAAGACCGTGGCTTGATGTTGGATCCTCCACGCACCATTGCCCAGGCTGCAAAAGAAAGGCGGCTTGTTAGTCTGTGGGTGGCTGCAGCCTCCCCACAGCTTGGCACTGGCAGCAGACTGAACGTCTGTGGGGCACCAAAGGTTACTGGGCAGATTCCTGCCAGACTTCAGGAGCCCCACTCTCTCTTTTGGAATTGTGCACGTTCTTTTCAGAGGAATGTCTTGCTGACAGCTGACCTGAACCTCTTCCATCATCTTTGTTCTACCTCCTTCCTCTGTCACTGCCTGCAGGTGGACTGGAGAGATCCTGGATAATTGAAGGGCACTCCTATTTGTTACTGGAAGAACTATTGACAAAAATAGGCCACAATCTTTGGAAAACAAATACACTGAAATCCCAACTGCCACTGGCCTCTGAGAGAGAAGAAGAGGCAGGCACAGCTCCATCATGCCTGGGCCCAGAAGCAGAGGAAAGGCCCTCCCTCCATCCCAGCTGCCACTGCCCTGGCCTCAGAGGGAGAGAAGAGGAGGCAGTGTCTGCTGGACTTAATCCCTTCCCATGCTGCCACCCCCTTTTTCTTTTGTATTACATCTTAATTCGTTTGTAAGCCTTAGAGCAGCGAACTGTTTTGTTGTTCTTTGAAAGCACCACGTACAGTGATGGTGCTATATGAATAAATGATGATGGTGATTCCTCCAGTACCAAAATGATATCACACCAGAGCAACTATTCATGGTCTTGTAAACTGAAATAATATGCCCATACCTGTATATCCAGAAAATGGCTTGTGTATCACTCCTATAATTGGCTCACCATTCACAGCTGCGCACACCATTGTAGTAACGTACTGACGAAGATTCTCTGAAGGATAAGCACGAAAGGACTTTAGATCCATGTAGGATGAAGCACATCACCCACACCAACTTAGATCTCACAGGATTCTATCAAAAGGTATCAGATCTTATAGTTTTCAATATGGCACAAATCACTCCATTTTATGCAAATAAGATTTAACAGTACCTCCATAAGGATATAATCCCACACCTCAATCCACAAATTCAGCCTTCAAACATTTATTCATGCAACCTTTGCATAAAAGCCAACCTTTGACCAGCTGGTCTGAATTCACTATTCAGTCCTTCCCCAAAAGTTGCTTCTTTTTTCCCCTTTACTCTATATTGTTTGAAATATATCAAACTAATGCTAACAAACAACTCAAAAGACTACTGTATTTAACTATTCAAAGAGCTGGGAGCACGTGCAAGGTCACACAACAGTTTGCTGGGATGTGAAAAACCTGCATGGTTATGTACTCTCTCCAGTGCTTTTTGTCCTTCGTGTAATAGCTGATGCAGTAAAAGATCAGTCATTATATTCTCAACATAATAATATGACAAACTTTGGTTTGTGCTAAAATGGAACTAACTGAAGCAAGTGCAAAAAATGAGAATGCAAGAGCCCTAAATATTTTCTTGCAGTGCCCAATGCAGCCCATAGTTTGTTGTTACATCTGAAACAAGACTAGGCCAAAGATCCTGTTGGCCTCCTACAGTAGCATCATTAGACCTAGACAAGGAATAAACATGCAGTCCTAGCAGCTGTGAATAAGTAAATAATAAAGAAAGCATTGAATAAACAGGCAAAAATTTTGCCTGCCTCCCACTTCCACCAAGGCTTCTCCACCACTGTGGCAGCAGGGAGAAGAGGGGGGACAGGATCCTCGCCTAAGTCTCAATTTACGGAACAGATCAGTTGCTACACAACTATCAGAAAGAAGGAATGAAATTAAATTCATACTAGTAATGAGGAGGAATTACATTATCCAGAATAGGAAACTTACAGGGAAGTACCAAGCCAACATATTAATTCAGTGTTCTTACCTGTATATTCTTGAGTTGCGTCTAATGGATCAATCCACACTGTAACACTGTCAGCTTGTACAAAATTAGGCTGAATTTGTCTCTTTATATCTTCAGGAATAGTGCGATCCCAAGAAATTGTCTCCTGGTCATCTGCATCAACATGTTCTTCAGTATTTATCTAAGAGTAAAAACAGAGATATAGCTTAATTCAATAAGCATGTAGCAACTCATTCTGAGAAGTAGAGAACCGTGTGTTCCCTAATGATGATGGCATTATTAATAATGGAACATTTCACTGCTCAGTGTATTGAATGTAAGGAACTGCTGCTACAGAAGCTTAGCCAATAAAAATAGCATCACCTGGTCCCCATGCTGTTTTCTCTCACTATGTCTGTGGCACTGTTAGGTGAGGTAATTGGCAAGACCGTTGGACTAGAGAAGAGGAACTAAAAAACTGCTTCCGTTTCGGATCCTGTAGCCTAAATGCCAAACCAATTGCTAAGCTACACCAGAGGACTGTGTTTCTTTAAACACCCTGTCCAAACAAAGAACTCCTATCATTTTTTAAAATGCTATCTACGTGTCACTGTGTGCTGCAATCTTAAATTTTCCATGGACAGCTGCCACTGTAAACAAGCCTGAGGGCATCTTTTTGTAGTCAAGCTTCAAGTTCTACATTAATCTGTGCAAGTTTTACAGAGTTGCAATAGGTCATCCTCAGTGTTTAAGACCCACAAAATTGCAATGATTGATCTTGTATCTGTGAAACATGGCATGCCAGATTTCCTTAGGCCAGCTCAAGCTGCCCAAGGGGGCAAAAAGTATATAGAAACCTTTGGTACAGATCTCCTTCCACTCCTGTGTCCATGAGTCCACAGATACACAGATACGCTGGGGTCTTCGGAAAAACAAACCTTTCAACATACATTAATTCTGCAAGTGTCACATTCAGGTTTCCCCTGCCTGCAAGCCTGTTCCTCTATCATGTAATGGAGAATGCAGGATGCATTACTAAAGAAAATTGTGTTCTCCAACTTTATCATGTCACATGTCCAGAAAGTCTCACAGAACTCACCCAAAGGGAAAGTCTTGAGAACTGGAACATCTGAGATGTATGTACCAAAATGATTATGTTGTTTAAATCCACACACCCACAGAAACACATTATATCAGGAATCTGGCATACTGGGAGCCCAAAGTGGACATGTCACAACAACTCTGGCCACCAGCACCCCTCCATCACCAGCTGAGCGGGCTTGGCCTGGCCTGGAGAAGACTGAGAGGTGGATGACAGCCATTGTTCAAGACCTGACGGGATGGCCATGTAGAGAATGGAGAAAGCTTGTTTTTTGCCGCTCCAGAGATTAGAGAACAAACCAGTGGAGCTAAATTACAAGAAAAGAGTTTCCACCTGAACACTGGGAAGAGCTTTGTTTTGTTTTGTTTTGTAACCGTAAAAGCTGTTCTACAGTGCCTCAGAGGGAAATGGACTCTCCTTCTTTGGAGCTGTTTAAACTGAGGTCAAGTTTATTCCGAGAGATAGCCTGGATCAGTATGTAATGGGATCTTGTAACACTTCGGAAACTAACAGAGAGAAAGAAGTTTGTAGCTTTGGTGGGCTCAAATCCACTCCTGCATCTGATCGCGCAGACCCATTCCAGGAAAGCTCGCGCTACAAACTTCTTTTTCTCTGTTAGTCTCAAAGTATCACAAGATCCCTTCGCATGCAGAGGTTGGATGGGGGATCTTTCAGGAGTGGTACTTCTGCACAGCAGGTTGTGCTGGAGGTGCTGGGCAGACCCGGCTTAAGGCAAACAATCCCAACTCAGAGAGGCTCCAACGAAGGGGGGCTGCAGGGCAACAAAAGCAGAAGCCTGTCTCTGTGAGTGTGAGACAGGGTTTTATTTTGATAGAGACAGTAGTTTGGATTTGAAGAGAAGTGTGGATTTCAGGGAGACAGAACAGTTAGCCAGCAGGGGGAACTAACTATGATTTGGGGAGCGTAAAAGACTAGAAGAGAGCCAGAACGGAGCCAGGATTCAATTCCCTACTCAGCCCCAGAAACCCATCTTGGGCACATCACACACTCTCAGCCCCAGAAAAGGGCATAATCGGGTTGCTGCAAACTGGAAATGACTTGAAGGCGCACAATATCAGAGATTAACACACTGCTCTACTGTGTTCAATAAGCATGTTCTTCCTGTTTTAAAACTGGCTGTGCCAAGTCTGTACTGGAGCCAGGCCAAACCTTGTCTCCTGAGGCTCCCCATCCACCCACAGAAGGAGAGGGGAGGGCGGGCGGGCGGGCGGAGAGGCCCCCGCGTCAACCCACCTCCTCTCCCTGACCTGGTCGGGGCCCGTTCTCCGCACTGTACCTCGGCCCCCTTCCCACAGGCACACGCTTTGATAGTTGCCCTTTGTCCGCTTTTGTGGGGGCCCCGTGCCCCTCATCCTGGCGAATGCCGGGGCCCAGCGACACCCTGCTCTGCGTTTAACAAACCCATTCTTCCGGTTGTAGCCGGCCCGTGAGGACCAACACAGGACGACCCCCGCCCCCCACCACAACGGGCCCCACGTACGCAAGGGGCCGCCCTGAGGACGGGGCGGGGGCTGCGGGTCCCGGTCCCGGTCGCTCCCCCTCCCCTCCCCTCCCCTCCCCTCCCCTCCCGCTCCGCGCGCCCCGCACCTGGACGCCCGGGAAGGCGGCCTTGAGCAGGTGGTACATCTTGCGGTTGGAGAGGAGGTCCCCGCTGGTCATCTTCTCCTCGGCGCCCTCGCGGGTCTTGCCCTTGGCCTCCTCGTGGAGGTCGTTGCCCTCGCGGACCCGCCGCACCTCGGCGCCGCCGCGCGCCGCCGCCGCCACCGAGGCCGCCAGCAGCTCCCGCAGGTCCACCAGCGGGGCCGCCGCGCCCGCCGCGCCGCCCAGCCCCAGCGCCCCGAAGCGCCCGGCCAGGAAGCCCGAGTAGAGGTGGTAGAGGACGCCCAGGCCCAGCAGGCAGAAGACCGCCACCCCCAGCGGCGACAGCCGGATCCCCATCGGCGCCATCGCCGCCCCCCGGCGCCTCACGCCCGCGCCTCAGGAAGCAGCGGCGGCGGGAGCGGGAGGAGGAAGGCCACGGCCGCCAGGAAGACGCCGGGCGCCCGACGCCGCCTCAGGAGCTCCGGGAGCCGCTCCCGCCGCTGGCCGCCTCATTCAGCCCGCGCAGGGGGCCCGACATCCGGGTTCCTCGGGAGCGGGGGCTGCCGGGAAAGAAGGCGCAGAGAGCCCGTGAGGCGTTGGCGGCGGTTGGCGCCGCCTCCTCTCGAGCACCGCGCGGGGCCCTAGAGCTAGGAAAAGGGAGAGGCCCTCGCCCGCCCGGGGAGTGATGGCGGGTCTGTTTTGCCCTGAGAAGGAAGCCCCGCCCGCTCTCCTCCGAGCATGCCCAGAAGCAGCCAAGGAAGCCGCGTGCCAGTCTTTGTTGCCCTTTCTTTCTGGTAAGGTGGGCTTTCCTGCAGAAGGGGTGGGCCGATGGCTAGGCGGTATCTGGATCTGCTTTGTTATTGTTTGTTATCAAGTGAGACCCCCAAGAGCCCCGGCCATCCACTACCCTGCTCATTCTTGGATGGGAGCAGCAACAACTCTTCCTCCCTGTCCGGGGCTGCAGGCCCGAGTGCGTCTGACTCTTGGTCAATTAAGCTTGGCAGTGCTCATCTTTTATTTTATTTTATTTTATTTTGCATTATCTTTAAATTCTACAGGGATATGCTTCAGGTCCTGTTTTGGCACGATGATTTGATGTTTCTTTCGCTTTAATCTTTGATATTAGCAGTTGGTGCCTGGTCTTGTTTTTGCAGGGGGAAGGGAGCTTTTCCTTGTTCTGCTTCCATTTATGCACAGTAGCCTGTTTGATTTCTGTATTGGCCATCAAGTGATCTCCATGTATACAGCCACCTCTTTGGTTTCCTGAAGAATGTGGTTGCAATGAACAAACTATTGGATTCACAAAATTCAATCAGTCACTCACCTGCTTCACTTCTTGGCCCTGGGCCAAACTCCCCTACAGGGCTGGCTCTTGTCTTTCTTGCTTTAACCTTCCAGTCACCAACAGTTAACCAGTCTTGTTTTGGCATGTGATCAATTTCCTCCTGGACTCCCATGTAGAATCGTTCAGTTTCTTATTCTTCTGCCTCTGTAGTTGGAGCATAAACTTGGATCATATGTATATTGATGAGTTTTCCTTGAAGTCTTATTGATGCTATTGATTTGTATTGTCTCTCTTGACCGCTTCTGGAACATCTCTCCTCACTGTTAATGCCACCCCATGTCCCCTTTGATTTTCATTTCCTGAGTAAGACGTCCTGCAATTGCCCTTCCCAGTGGACTCGTGCGAAAGTGAACTCCTGCAGCCTCTTCTAGCTTGTGTATTCTTCCAGGCTGACCACTTTTACCATCTTTGCCATGCTCTGATGTTGCTTGGCCCCACACATCCTCGTTTTCATCTGTGCCATTACACTGTTGGCACAGGGTAACAGTAAGACTAAAGAAAATACAGTGCTCCCTCCTGTGCGGGTTGCATTCCAGGAACCTCTGTGTAAAACAAAGCCAGTGCTCACATCCTATTATCAACAATGCACACAGTGCTTCGCACAACTTCGCATCACGTGTGCAGAGGTTGTGCCAGAAGAGGGCGCGCTGTACTACATCTTTAAGCTCGTTAAGAAAAGGCCTAGCAGCAAATGGATGGCTCTACTTGTGTGCTGGAAAATAGGAAAGTTTTGCTGCGCTCTTTCTGCTGCTTGGCCCCCACAATATGAATATGTTAGAAGAAGAGAAAGCATTCGTTTCTTCTGGTTGCTTCATACAGAAGGGTTTGGGGAAGAAAGAGGAGAAGGAAGACACAAGCTGTGCTTATAATTCAGCTTTCCTTCTTCCCATATCAAAATCGGTATGTCTGCATATGCATATACATATGCACAAGGATCTATTTGGAACGGCCACTCCTGTAGTCGTGACATTACTCTGGAAATCCAACTGTGTCATCACGGATGCTCCATGCAATGACCCCAATCTCAAAACATGTTTATGACGTAGAGGAGGCAACCTGCTAATCACAAGAAACCATAAGAACGTGATATGAATCCGAAAGGGATCAATGTATTTGGCAATGTGAATCCTTGTCTCAGTTTGATTTACATATGGAAAACTATAATGCTGCATTCTCTTTATACCCAGGCCTGCCACCGATACGAAGGGTTCCTTTAATTAAATGAAATTAAATTAAATTAAATTAAGGCTGTATCACAGTTGTTTAACTAAGACTGTATTCCTATATATACAAATATGGGAGTAAGCCCCACGGAGATACTGGGACTTCCCTCTGCATGGCTGTGTGGTGTGCCTGTGTCCCACCACAATAAGCATGTGAGTTATACTCACAATGCGCAGGCGAGTGCATGAGCCAGATCTTTCTTTGCAGCAGCCCCTTGATTTTAAAGCTCCATTCTGAGGGAAATCAGGCTGGTCCCATCCATGCTGAACTTCTAACAAGTGAGCCAAACTATGCCATTCCATCTGGCCTTTGGTTTTTCAGACTGCCTTTTGAAAATGATACTTCACCTGTTTTCCAATAAGCTATAATTGGGCATTGCTGGGGTGCAGAAAAGAGACTATTAGGTATGTTTGGTAAATTTAAAAAATGTCAAATAAAATATATTGTATGGCAGGAATATAATATTGTACCCATGTTGGAGGAAAATCGGCACTTGGCCCTTGCGATACATTAGAGAGAGATGCCTTCGTGCACACCACAGCAAAGCTCTGGCCAGAGAGGAAATCTATAGGGAAACCATACCAGCCAGAAATCCTCTTATCAGCCAAGGTAGGTCACAAGATACTAATTCCTATAAGAACCTTCCAACTAGGCTCACTCACTGACCGGCAAACCGGAACTCTAGAGTTCATTGAGGTGTATGTGTGTGCAAGCATGCGTATGTGCACCTGGAAGTTGCCCGTGAATTTCGCAGGGTTTTTCTTAGGCAAGGAATACTTGGAAGTTCCCTCCTCTGAAATATGGCCTAACACAGCACTGGCAGCTATTCCTTGGTGGTCTCTCATCCAAGTACTAAACAGCACAGACCTTGCTTAGTTTCCAAGATCAGAGGCTGACTTTTTTGGCCATTTTGCTGCTCCTCTCTATACTGACTGTATCAGCACACCCTTCTTGCAATGATACAGATACCTCACTTTAAACAACTCGTCTGTTTTCAAGAACAAAACGCAATCTGTATTATCCCAAGATCTAGCCACACTGAGAGCGACCGTGGCATAGTGGTTTGAGTGTTGGGTTAGAATTCTAGGAGACCAAGATCTGAATTCCTGCTCAGCCTTGGAAACCTACTGGGTGACCCTGGGCGAGTCATACTCTCTCAGCCTCAAAAGAAGGCAAAGGCAACTCCTTCTCTGAACAAATATTGCCAAGTAAACCCTATGATGGGTTTGCCCTTAGAGCTGCCATAAGTCAGAAGTGACTTGAAGGCACATGTGCATCAGCCATGTTAGTCTGTCACACTTAAATACAACAAAGAGACTTCTGGTATCTTAAAAAGTAAACACATATTAAAGTACGAGCTTTTGAGAATTATAGTCCACTTTCTCAGTGAGGCTGGGAAAATGGCATAAACTTGTCATTATATCTCAGTTAACAAATGCTCCTGTGCATTACTGCTTTAACAGAAAATTTCCCCTCTGACCTAGAAGCAGAAATAACACAGGAGGAACAGGAAGTTTCCTATCCCACAAAAAAAGAACAGTTCAACGTATTTCCACAGGCTTTTTATTCAAAGCTGACAATATGCATGTGTGAAATGACACAACAAGGCCATTTCCACACTACCCTGTTATAGTGCTATTATTCCACTTTCACAACATCCTGTGGAATCCTGAGGTTTGTCGTTTCCTGAGGCCAAAGAGCTCTCTGGCTGAGAATCCTAAATGCCTCTTCCTAAGCTGCAAACCCCAGGATTCCACAGGAGAGAACAGTATAAATTGTTGTTGTTGTGTACTTTCAAGTTGCTTCCAATTTAAGGTTATCCCAAGGCAAACCTATCATGGGATTTTCTTGACAAGATTGTTAGAAGGGGTTTGCCTTTTGCCTTCTTCTGAGACTGAGAGAGTGTGACTTGCCCATGAAGAGAGGGAACTTTATCAGTAAAAACAGGACCAAAAAAGGCAGTTAACAATTTAAGATTTACCTAAAAAAATGTTTATTTGTTTTTGCAAGAAATATATAACATTTAAGCATAGTAAAGTTATTCACTTTCCTAGACAGACATTGGAAATCAGTAGTTTAACTGTCTCACAGTAAGAATTTCCCCCAAAAAATTTATGATTCATTAAAGAACTATAGTATGTACACCATCATTATTTAGATAGTAAGGGTTTTAGAAGCCTGTAAACATTATTGCCCTAACTTCACTGTCATGCTGATGCAGCAATACCAGCAGGACAGAACTTGCTTCCCACTACAACCCTTGGTGCTCCCCAAAAACCAGCTCTGGAGGGTTTCCTTGCCCTCTTGAGCAGGTTTTTGGGGTGTGTAGGAAGGGGGCTGCAATGGGGAAGGGAGAATGCCCTGCCTGATTCCGTAGTTGGGACCAACTCCCTCAGTGGGTTATCACTACACACTGTCTTTCTGAATTGAAGCTGACTTAGTAGCAACATGACAGCTAAGAAGATTGCCAATGCAAATTCTTAGTAGAAAAAGATTTATAAATCTTAACACATATGCGCATTGTCTCTGTTCAGAGCAATCATTAAATCCTTGGCTCCTCCACAAGGAGTTGCACTTATTAGTACAGGTTAAAAAAATTAATTCAATTTTGCATCCCCCCCCCTCTGTGCAACAGTATAATCCTACGTGCATTTACTCTGAGGTAAGTCCTGCACAGTTCAGCAGGACTTAAACTCCAGCACATGGTTTTCAGATGTCAATCACAGATTATTACGGATTGAGACTAGAAAGCCTTCAGATTAAGAATGTAAACAGTCTTTCATAAGAAATACAACTTTCCCCCAACTTAAAAAAAGGAAATAAGGCATACAGGTGATAAAAGTTGCATAGTTTGCACAGGTTCATGGTGAAATAGTGCTTGGCAGAAAATTAGGTACATGGACTCAGCTGTGGAGTCCACATTAAAATAATTTATGTCTCTTACTTTTTTCTTTTTAAGGTCACTTCTGGCTATTCAAGACACTGCTCCTCAATCCTACAAAACCACCTCATGATATTAAATCATAACAACACTAAAGTGTCATAGAAATAACTTGATATATCACATTAGATAAATGTGCACAGAGAAATCTTGTTGAAGTACTTCAGTACAATTATTTTTCCATAAATCTCAGTTCTGATTTGTACAGATCCCAGAATAACAATATGAAGTCTCAAGAGCGGATTCAGACAGATTTATACAGTCATCATACAACAGGACTTCTGTGGTGCTGGACTGTCAGAAGAAGGCCAGCATACCTTTGGGAAAGGATGGTATTCGGAGTCCAGCACAAACTGTTCAACTCCAAACAACCTACTTCCATACAGATCCCTTTATGCAGAAACTGATAAAATGCATTACCACAACACAGGTCAGATGTGATAATCTGGGTACTACTTAAAACATTTGTTTCCATATGGTCTAACTCAGCACCTTAAGCTGCTTGGAAAAAATAGGTTTGTTTTTGTAGGCTACAGACCTGTGTAGCCATTATGTGTGCCATTATGCCCTACACCTGTCGTTCAAGTCCCCAGGATCATAACACCAAGGGGTAAGTGCTATATAGGGCTCTGTCACACAGGGGCTTCTATTCTACTTCATGTGACAGGACAAGGCTTTGGCCAGCGAGTGCAAATGAGAAAATTCCCAGTTCTACAACTAGGGAATCTCTGCTCTTTACTATCAGGGATGGGCAAATTACCAGACTATCTTGGCAGCCAACGAATTGCCCTCCAAAACCCACCCCCTATTAAAAATTCATTAAGTATAAATCACCTCTGGAGCACTAGTTTTGGCATTAAGATAGGGTCCCTGGATACCAACTGCTCCCACCATACAGAAGCTCAAAAATTAACCCAGAAATGGACCTCCAACTACTTCTAGTTTCAAAAGTTTTTCCTCAGAATTTATGGCCCTTGGTTGATTTTCAGGGCAAAAATCTGACTCCAGGGCTACTGGAAGTTGCCCACATACTGCCCCCTTCCTACTCCGAAAATCAAAACTTGCAAATAATGTATATATTTTAGCAAGGCCAAAATGGTACAGTTAGGGAAGAGATTATGAGAGATGAAAGAGATTAGGAGCAGTAGTAAGGAAGCAAAGAATAGCGCTTGTGCTAAAGATGTAAGAACATTTTACCACGTTGCATTTTTCCCTATCTCTCCCTCAAACACTAAACCCCCCCACCAATTCTGAAACAAACAATCTGTGAAGATTGTATTAGCGGTACTACTTCCTGTAGCATACAAACCCGTTCATTTGGCCTTGATACCATTTTAAAGCAAACGGGTTTATCAGGTTTTAAATATGCAATGACCTATCAAATGTTTGACAAGGGGTGATAAAACTGGCAGGAAGTGCTTCACAGGCATCTATGCCTCTGGCATGCCACGTTCAGAAAACTTTCACCTGTTCTCAAGCTATACTATTTCACAATTCCAAGTTGCTCTGTCCAGCATAAAGATTAGAAATGTCAGTGTCTATTTTTTTAAAAACTGAAAGCAGACATTGTTGGAACAGCTCGTTCCAACTAGATTCTATATTACTCAAGAGGGTAAGATTTGCTTCCAGGACTGGAGTGTCTGGTTGTCAAGACAGCTTTCACAATTGAGTTTCAGACAAGTGGCCCTTGTGTCTTAAAAGCTCCTGGCTCCGGAAGGAGTTAATGAAGCTGCCCTTTACACAGTTGTCTACAGCTATGGATTGTGTCCAGTAAATAAATACAGCTGAGTTAAACACACAGACACACACTCACTTGCACACTTAGATTGCTTAAGCCTTGCTTCCCTTCTCCTGCCAAGAGGCAAGTAACTTAGGTCCCAGAACTGCTTTAAAAAGGACCCAACTATGCACTGTCAGCAATTGGATGCTCATAATTGATGCTCCCCTCCTATTTTTCTCTCATAGTCTCTGCACACTAGGAATGATAAGAGTGTCAGTTTGGCTTTGTCTAATTTAAGGATCCAAATGCAGCAGCTGAAGAACTAGATATCATTCATACTTTGTGCATCTTCATATTTGTATAACCTGATAAATTCAAATTCCTGTCACTACATAACCACAGGAGTACAGCCTTGGTTCAAGGCGCTGGTTTGGAACGCAGAGAGTTAGTTTCCACCTTCTGCTACAAAAAGTAAACAAAGGAACCTTGGATAACAAGTGATTTGAGAAATTATGACAACACCATAGGATAACTTTCCCCCCTAAGAATATACTGCATTTTCAAAGAAAAGTAACCCTTTTGGCCCTCAGGAAATTCTGTATTTTATCTTCCTACATGTTAAATGTATTAAAATGCACCACTTATAATACCATTTATCTCACCATTATGAGTTGATTTTAAGGGGCAGTATGAACAAGATTATCAGGGAAAAAAAACACTAAGGCAGAGATGATAAACAGAATCCACCCATTATTGCAACATTTATACCTCAGATGTTGTTGCTCCAATAAAAAGCCAGATTTCTCATTCTTTCTATGGATATTAAAAAAGAATGTCCCCACTGGTACTGTTAACCTCAGTTCTAACTTGATTGTTTCTGCTCGTCTTTCAATGGTCAAAAGCATCTGGCAGTTTTTAATGACTGCACGTAGATTGCAGTTCTTCCATGCTCTTGCTTAAATAAAAGCAAGATGTATGTGTCTGCACAGAGGACTGGAGGAACAAGTTCAAGCCTATAAATTCCCTGCTCCCTGAAGCCAAGAAATTGTCTTTCCGCATAACCAACCCTTTCAGTTCAACACTCAAGACAGCATCCTAAGGGGCCATGCGTCTTCCTTTCCCGGTGAGACCCATTATGCTGGCTCCATATTGTGCACATAATTTAATGAGTGCTGAAATATGATCTGTACTCTGGCTGAACTTAATTTCATTTACTTCATTCCCACAATGTTACAGAAATCTGGTTCTACGTGACTCTTTCAGGATACTGTAATACTTATGGTGGGTTGTTTTCAAATGAACAATTAAGTTTAAGGTAAAAGGCACTTTTTAACTGGCAAATCCTCACGTTTTTAAAAACTCTTTTAGAAATTATCTAACATGAAGAAAAAGTTATGTTTCTGAAGATATATGCTACTCAAGTGACAAAGGCCATTTCCACCCTAGACTGTTATAGCGCTGTGATTCCACTTTCAAAATCCTGTGGAATCCTGGGGCTTGCAGTTTAGGCAGGGGCCTTTTAGTCCTTTTAGGTCTCTCCCTAAACTGCAACTCCAGGATTCCATAGGATGTTGAAAGTGGAATAATAGCACTATAACAGTTTAGCATCAAAATGGGCAAAGACATAGCCATGTTAGTCTGAATCTGTATGCAAAGGGAATTTGTAGCATCTTTAAGACTGAGAAAGAAGTTGGTAGCACAAGCTTTTGTAGGCTTGGTCTACAAGACTTCTGCACCTGATGAAATAGACCCAATTTAGGAAAGCTTATGCTACCAACTTCTGCCAGTTTGTCTCAAAGGTGCTACAAGACCCCTCTGCATACTCAAGAGACAGTACTTTTGGTCAGAGACTAGGCCAGCCTTTCTCAATCTTTTTACCCTATAGGGACCCTAGAAACAATTTTCAGGTCTCAAGTAACTCCTGCATAAAAATTTTATCTACAGCTCCAAAAACAAATTCATTTTTCTTTGTAAGAGTCCCCTAACAACTTCTTGTGGAACCCTGGTTGAGAAACCCTGGACTAGACTGACTGCTACTTAGTTCTCAAACCTCCATACTTGGTTTTTATCTCCAGCACTACATGTCCTCATTTGAACATCAGCTCGACCCTCAGGAGTACGGTAAGCGCTGAGGCATTTTGCTGAGTGGGGATGATAAACGGTCCCATCTTCTCTAAACTGCCACTTAATGGTTTCTGGAATGGGAGAACCATCTTTTGGGCAATGTCTCATGCCTACAAAATCCTTTTGTTCAGGCACCTCAGCACAGAGCTCAGTCACAGAGTTAAATCTGATTTCTTGATTTGACGTATACTCAAAAAACTGGTTGCCTCCTTGGCCATGGCAACCAAAGAGACTCACATGGGCCCCGGTAGGATTATGTTCAGGTGAATTGTAATCTAGACACTCTGAGGAGATGCCCATGCTGTGGATAGCTCCGTGCCAGCCTGGCCGGTCCTCTGGCACATGTAAATTGGGAAATATGTTTTTCAAATACCAGTCAAAGTTCTTGCACTTCAAGTGCTTTCTGAGGAGTTTTCTCTCTGAGATATCTCCATAGTTCTCCTTCCGTGCTGGAGGATTCCTGTTGTAGAAGTGCTCTTTGTACTCATCCATCCACACTTCTGCAGCCCGTGCCGTGTTCTGAAGGAAGTTGGGCCTGGCATATGGAGCCCGTTTAGGAAACACGTGCCCTACGTGTGAACAAGGATGAATTTCCAAGATGCCTCCACACTGCCAGACCCTAAACGAGAGCTCCAGGTTCTCTCCTCCCCACACATCCATCCCCATGTCATAGGTACCAAGGTATTCAAAGTACTTTTTACTGACAGCAAACAAGCCGCCAGCCATAGTCGGGGATCTTATGGGGTCAATTTTAGATTTCCGCCTTTGGCGCTCGTAATCAGGTACCGACTGCCACTGGAACGTCAGCCGCCAGTCAAAGCCCCCAATCATGGGTTCTCCCGACTGCATATAGAACTCGAAGGTGTTCCAATCAATGGTGTCGATAACGGGACAGATGACGACGCTCTCGTTCTGAGCCACTCTTTCGAGAAGCGGCTCCAGCCACCCAGGGACGCACTCGCAGTGGCAGTCAAGGAAGGTGAGGACGTCGCCCGTGGCAAAGGTGGCGCCGATCAGCCGGGCCCGGACCAACCCTTCCCGCTTGTTGGTTCGGATCAAGCGGACCCTCTGCAGGTTGCTGATGTACTTTTCGAGTTCGTGCTTGAGGTACGCCTTGTCGCTCAGGTCGTCCACCAGGATGATCTCCTTGAGGAGGACGGCCGGCGAGGTCTCCAGGACGCTGTGGATGGTCCGGAGCAGAGTGGACCAGGCTTCGTTGTAGAAGGCGATGACGACGGAGGTGGTGGGCAGCCGCCGGTAGTCGTAGGTCTTGGCTTTACACTCGGGCATGCGGCCGTCCTGGATGTGGCGGTGCAAGGAGATCTTGTCGCTCAGGTGGATGTTGATGGCGTAGCGCTCCACCAGCTCTTCCTCCAGCTTCTTCTCCTCAGGGCTCAGCGTTAAGTGGGTCGCCCTGCCCCACTCCCCAGGCCGTGGGGGTCCGGAGGGGCCTTCCGGTACACCGGCCGGGCCAGTTCCTCCCTGTCCTCTCCGGCCCCTGCCGAAAACCGCCTCTCCCATCCCCCTCGTGTGGCCCCGTCCCCGGGGCCCCCAGCGAAAGGCGCCTGGAGGCTGGCGATGGACAGCTCCACCAGGAAGAAGAAGGCGGCCCCCACGGCCAGGAGCCCCAGCAGCAGGCAGCCCCCGCGGCCCAGCCAGGGGCCCTTCCTGGCCAGCCGGACCCTCATGGCCAGGGGGTCCTCCTCAGCCGGCCCCCTCCCCGCCGCCCTCCTCCTGCTCAGGCTGAGGCGGGCTCTGAGGGCGGCGCTCCCCCTCTCCCCTTCGCCCTCGGAAGGCGGCGGCGGGAAGAGAGTTCCGGGCTCCGCTCCTCCCGGATACGGACCGGAGGCCAGAAGGAAAAAGAAAGGTAGATGCGAGGATCCCGAAGCGGCGCCGATGTGAGGGAAAGACGCCCTCTTTGTCGTCCGTCTCCCTTCGCAGACTTTCTGTTTCTTTTCGCCGCCGCCAAATCGCCTCACGAACCTCCCTCCTTCGCCGCCGCCGCCGCCGCCGCCGCCAGACCGCCTCCGGCTTCTGCCGCTCGCCGCCCCGCGGGGAGAAGCCCTCCTCGGGGCTCCCGCTTCCGAAAGTTGCCTGGGAAGGAACGGGGGAAGGCGGGCGGGCAAGCGGCGCTGCTACAGGAGGAGGAGGAGGAGGAGGAGGACCCCTCAGCCCCGGCCGCCCGCCCGCCCGCCCGCCGGCCCGCTCGCCGCCTCCTGGAGGAAGAAGCGGCTTCTTCCCGCCCCATGTGGGCGGCCCGGGCCGCCCCGAAGCCCCGCGAACGCCAACGCCGCCGCCTCGGCTTTCTTCTTCCTTCCTTCCTGCCCTCCCTTTCCTCCCCCGCCGTCTCAGCGCTCCGAGGAGCCGCGGGCGGAGGAGCGGCCTTGCCCCGCCGGGTGGCCGGCGGGCGGGCGCCCCTCTGAGGGGAGAAGAGGCGCCTCCGCGACGCCCCCGGCCGCGAACGGGCGCGGAGGAAAGAGCGGGCCGGGGGCGGGCGGGAGGGAGACGGGACAGCGCGGTTCGAGAGGAGGGAAGCGGCGGCAAGGCGCCCCCTGGAAGTTTATTAAGAGGAATGTTATTAAGTTTATTAATGGCGGGAGGGGCGTCGAAGGGCGGATGAGGGGAAAGGGGGGCCGAGCGGGCGCTAGAGGGATCGGGAGCGGAGAGATCGAGGAGTGGCTTGGAAGTGAGGGTTGATCTTGTCGCGATTAGGTTTATCCATGGGGAGAGACAGCGGCGCCGCCTTGAAACGAGGGGAGAACAAGGGTCCTGAGGGGAAGGGAGAAGGGCGGCCGAGGGAAGGGGTCTTGGATGAGGCGTCTGAGAGAGGGAGGGGGACGGCGGAGGAAGCTTAGGGGGTTTTATTAGCGGTCACAACGACATTCCCCAACCCCGAACGAGGGAGGAAATTGGGCTGAGGGGAAGAGAGAAGGGCAGCTGAGGGAAGGCGGTCGTGAATGAGGTGTTTAGAGAGAGAAGGGGCCGTGGAGAAAGCTTAGCGGGTTTTATTAGGGGTTAATTTTATTGGGATTAAATTTATTGGGGGCACAGTGCGTTCTCCCCCACCCGAACGAGGGAGAAAAGTGGGAAGGCGATATTAAATGAGGTGTTTGAGAGAGGGAAGGGGGCGGTGGAGGAAGCTTAGGGGATTTTATTAGGGTTAATTTTAGTAGGATTAAGTGTATTAGCGGTACAGCGCGCCCGACCCCGAACGAGGGAGAAAAGTGGGCTGAGGGGAGAAAGAGAAGGGCGTCCGAGGGAAGGGTGAGGTGTTTGAGAGCCGGAAGGGGCCCTGAAGGAAGCTGAGGGAGTGTTTATCGCGCTCGGTTTTTTATGAGTATTGAGTTTACTGGGGGGGCCCGCGGACGAGGGCCGAAAAGCGGGCTGAGGGGAAGCGAAAAGGGTGTCTGAGGGAAGGCAATGTGATGAGGTCGTGAATACTGGGGAATATTTACTGCCGTCGGTCTTCATTAGTGGCGAGGCGGGCCGCCAGCGAGGGCCGGAAAGCGGGCTGAGGGGACGCTGTTGAGGTGCTCGACGGCCGGGAAGAGGCGGCTGAGGGGCGGCTCCGAAGGTCATTAAGACTGGTTTCCTGAGGGCTGGGGAGGCAGGCTGGCGAACGAGGGGGAGATGTGGGGTGAGAGGAGGAGGAGAGGGCGGCCCGAGGGAAGGGGGTGTGCGTTGAGGCGTTTGGGAAAAGAAAGCCGGCGCTGGAGAAAACTCCTCGGGAGTTTTATTAGGTAGCGTTGTTTTATTAGTATTAAATTTGTTAGTGGGAGGGCGCAGCAGTGTTGCTCCCTGAGTGAGGGGAGAGAATGGGCTGAAGCGAGGAGAAAAAGGCGGCTGAGGGGAGAGGGAATGGGCAGGGGAGGAAGGGTAGGGGAACCTAATTAGGACTGATGTTATTAGGATTAAATTTATTGGAGGCACGGGGCGTTCCTCAGAAAGAAGAAGAAAGGCAGACTGAGGGAAGGAAAAGAAGAGCCCCTGCGTTGCGTAGAGGTTACACCGGGTGCGTAGGGAAGGTTGAGGTAGAGGATCTTTGGGGAATTTTATTAGGATACATTTTATGGGTGGTATTGCATCTTTTACTACAGAGAGTTTCATCAGCCTGGCTGGGGAACAGCAGGGGAAACAGGGAGCTGAGAGGAAGAACAGGGGGGCTGAGGGGAGGGAAGGAGAGGAAGAATGACTGGGAAGTTTTGGGGATTAATTTTGTTTGAATTGAATTTATGAGTCCTGGAAGATTATACATTGCTAGTAGTTAACAAAACCTTTGACAAAGAAGTGCCTTTTTATGTCTGCTCAGTCCCCTTTCTCTCCTCATCCTCTCTCTTCACTGAAGGGCTTTTAGCAGCATTGGAATTAGGAAGTTGGTGGAGAAGGGAGAAAGACAAATTTTCAGAGTGGTGGTGTAGCAACGTGTCTGTAGTAAATAATGCAGGGTTCATTCTCCCAGTCATTAAAGGATGTGAAGTTAGTTTTATACAGAAAGTGCAAGGTGGGAAATCTCTTGGTGGTCCATCTCTTGGCTCAACTATCAGCTTGCTGTGTTGCCTTGTATGTGGGTATGTGCCATCAAATCACCTGTTGACGTATGGTGATCCCATGAATTTCATAGGGTTTTCTTAAGCTTTAGCTCAGTAATCATCTGCCAGTCTCAACCCTCTGAGAAAACACACGTACAAACTTGTCGATCATACAGAAAATACAAGGTTATTGTGAAGATAACTGAAATAACACAAAGGAAATAACTGTGGATGCTCCAAAGCCTTGCATAACTGCTGAAGTTGTAATTATTCTCTCATCTGCAGTCTGAAATTGTGGAGTCCAAGGAAAGTTGTACTGAGTACTTTCCTCAGTGTACAGATCAATCCTTAGATGCCACAATTGGAGTGAAATACCTTAAAATTATGAGGCCAGCTGCTTGTGAACTTACATCCTTCGCAGTCGCAGGCTGTCAGGAAATGCAAGTTTATGGAAATTACTTTGTGTCCTGCTGGTTCTGGTGAGTGAAACAGCTCAGGAGGGCCAAATTTAATTAAAATAAAATGTATTCTGAGTTTTCAGTGTTGAAAGTTGGGTTTCGGAATGGAGTTCTCACATACCAGATTGCATATGTGAGAATACAAACGGATACCTTACCCACAAAATGACCCAAGTGGAGCAATCTCTATGATGCTGGGTTTAAAAGAGCCATTATGCTATGGCTTCATGAACTTGATAGACTTTCAGGAATCACTAAATGTCTGAGGTTCAGAACATTTTTGAGAAGAAAAGACATGCCAAAAATGGTATAATTGTTAAAGCAACAGCAGCATCTTATTTTATTTCTGCTCAGTGGCTTGTTGCCACAGTCTTCCACGATTTGGAAGATCTTACATCAAGGGTGAGCAACATGCAGCTGAAGGTCACATGTGGGACATTGTGTTTTTGCAGCTGCAGCTCCTTTAGACTCCCTGTTTCAGTGAATTGCCAATCTCCAGAAGTGACAATTCACCTTTTCAGTCAGTTGCAAGAGGTTCCCTATACTGTTTAACATAAAAATACCTGGCTTTTTTTCAGAACCAGAAGTGGAATTATGCCCATTTCTGGGTGTTTTTAACAGTCCATAAAGGTCCAGGGGCAGAAAATTGGGCCACAGACCAAGCATAGTTGCCCACGCCTGTCTTACACAGTGCATTCTTTTCAGTGGCATATTAAAATAACATTTCACATGCTAGAAATTAGAAAAGTAAGCTTAATATTGTTCTGTTCCAGAACTGGCTGTACAGTCATCACTCCAGTTTTGCCAGTTTAACTTTTGCAGATTGGATTATTAATGGATTATTTGCCACCCTCTCCACTACTGCCTTACATCGTTTTTAACGGACTTGTAAGCTTTGCCTCATCTTTGCAGTCTCTCTGCAAGACTAGCAAGACTCTGAGAGACTGTGAACACAAGGCCCGGTATCTATTTAAAATGGTGTAGGACAGGAGTGAAGGTGGCAGCGAGCTTTATTGGTAGTAAATCATGCAACAGGTGGTCCACAGCAAAGGAGCATCCCAGCCCTTTTGCTGTTGAGTTCCAGCGTCCCCTCAAAACCAGTGGTAGATCTAGGTCCCTGCACAACTGAGGCCCTTTCTGCACGACACTTTTATAGCACGATTATTCCACTTTCAACCTCCTAGGGAATCCTGGGGTTTGCTGCTTTGGGATGGGCCGGCTGGCCCCTCCTGAAGCTGCAAACCCCAGGATTCCCTAGGAGGTTGAAAGTGGAATAATCGCACTATAAGAGTGTCGTGCGGAAACGACCTAATTCTGCCCCATCTGTTCCTGAGCTGACAGTCCAATTCCCTGTGACTGGCTAAAAGGGGAGCCCCTGAGCTGAGGTGTATCCTGATGGGAAGATGAACGCCCAAAAGCTGTATAGTTCAGAAGGGAACACAGAAAACCAAAATGTGCAAGCATGATCTTATCTCCCCCCTTGCATAGCTCTGAAACTGTCAAAGCAGATTGGGGGGAATTTCATTCTTCTCGTCCACTATAGTCCACAAAGGCACTGAGTCATCTCATTTCTGCTGAATTTCAGTCATACAAAATCAGAGGCATATTTGTTAGAGGGGTGGTGGGTGGGTGGGTGGGTGTCCTGTCAATGTACCCTTGCTGTCTCTCTGCCCATATGGAGCTAGAGGAAGAGGAGCTGTTCTGTTATAAAGCAGAATCCAAATCCGCACAGGGCTTCTGGCTCTTCTGCTAACTGTGACACTGCCTCTTTCCTTAACAGTTTTCAGTGTGGACTGAAAATCTGAGACAAGGAAAGCTTTTTGGAAAGTACCAAGCAAGCCTTTGATCCAGCAAGGTGATGCATTTGTTTGAATGCCCGACACAGAGGATACACACCTGTAATATTGCGGGATGGATGAAAATGGAGTCATTTTTATTAATTGACTGGTATGATTTGAAGGCACACAACAAGAAAAAAAAATCTGAGCAGAGAAGTAGTGCTCGTTCCTCTGCAAAAATGCCCGTACCTGCTCCTCTTTCAAGGTGAGCGCAAATGAATTTGAGATTACTAAGGGCGTTTCTGCACTATAACTACACTGTTATAGTGTTACTATTCCACTTTCAACATCCTATGGAATCCTGGGGTTTGCAGTTTAGGGAGAGGTATTTGGAATTCTCAGCCAGAAAGCTATTTGGCCTCAGTAAACTTCAAACCCCCAAATTCTATGGGATGTTGAAAACGGAATAATAGCACTACAGCAGTGTGGGGCGTAAAAGGCCCTAAAACTGGAGGCAGACACCACTGAAAAGCATTCACTTCCCCTGGCGAACACCAGCCTTTCCAAAGCTGGCACGCTCCCGGTGTGCTGAACTACAATTCCCACCCAGCCCAGGCAAAACTTCTCATTTCTTCCCATAGACGAGGGGCCCTTTGGCAATACAGAATTATAGTGCTTTGATTCCACTTTAACTGATTTGTCTCTGCCTTGCGGAATCCTGAGATTTGCAGTTTAAGGAAGAGAATTCAGAATTTTCAATGGAGAGTGCTACTGTCTCTCTAAACTACAACACCCAGGATTCCATTGGATGCAGCAGTGGCAGTTAAAGTGGAATCATAGTGCTATAATTGTGTGATGGAAAGGCGCGCTAGATGTATCAGTTAAAGTCTCTGACATTTGATCTTACGGTTGGCCACAATCAAGGTTTTAGGGAACTGGGACGTGAAAGATTGGAGTATGCAGTTCTCCAGCAGGTGGCAGCAGAAGGCACGGAAACTGACACTTGCTTCGAAAGATAAGAAAAATTTGCTGATAATGGAATACTCGGGCCATAAGAGCTGCAAAATGACACAGTTTCTGCTACCATTACTTAGTACTTCCACGTGACAGTAGCACTCCATTCTGCTTTGGTTTGGCCTCACCTGGGGAGCTGTGTCCCGTTCTGGGCATCACAGGTCAAGAAGGGTATTGACAAGCTGGAATGTGTCCTGAGAAGGGTGACAAAAATGGTGGAAGGCCTGGAAACCGGGAAGCCCTGCGAGGTTTGGCCTGAGAAGAGAAGATTAAGTGGAGATATGATAGCTGTGTTTAAATATTTGAAGGGATGTCACGTGGAAGATGGAAGCCATTCCTGTAATAGGTCCCTGGTTCTCAAAGCGTGGAATTGCCAAGGGAAAACTAACCAATGCAGCTCCTGTATTCCGCATTTTAATCAAACCATTCCCTCTCTGTGGGTAGCATTGCAGGGGAGGGACGGTCTGCTGGACTGCATCCTCGCTGCGGCCTCACCCGAGGGGAAACTCAGGCTAGTGGCTTTCCTCCCATGATCAGCCCTCCACGTGTCAACAGTGAAAGAGGAAGCCTGATTCCTTTTCACCAGCAACGCTTGCTGATCAAAATAAAGAAGGTAGCTTTAAACACATTTCTGAAAAGTCTGCTAATGTAAAATGTGATCTGACTCTTAATTAAACAAGGGCTGGTATATGTTGCGTACTGCAATTCTGTATGTGTTTGCTGGATTACTCAGTGAAAGTTCAACAGGAAAAAGTGAGACTTGCTGTGATAAAATATGCCCAGCCTCACAGCGTAAACTAGCATTCTCTCCCTCACTAAAAAGGCAAACTGTACCATAACTACCTTCGCTTTCGTTAAGTGAAATAAAATGCTACTCATTTTATTATTATCTGTATTTTATTTATGTGTACCGCTTGTTTCTCCCAATTATGGACCAAGCTGGCTTACAACTTATTATACTTAATAACTATGTAAATTTAGTACACTTATTAAAAACACAATACATATTAAAAACTGTAAAATATACAAAAATATTAAAAGGTATAAAATTATTTTAAAACATTATAAAATTAAAAACATTTAAAATATATACAAACCATAAAACAAAACCACACACTATTAAAGGCCCTTGCAGTCAGTTTCTAAAAGTCTGACAGCATTAAAAAAAAAAGTTTTAACCTGCCGGAAGAAGGAGAGCGAGGAAGGAGCCACCCTAGCCTCCCTAGGGAGGGAATGTAGGCACGGGCACCGAGGAGGTCCGGTCTCCCTTGTTCTCATCGAATGAGCCTGAGAAGGGGATGGGAGAGCGCGAAAGGCCTCTCCAGAAGATCTTAGGGCGCTAGCAGGCTCCTAGATATTTTGATTCTTAGTCCAGAAAAGCCACATGGTATTCTACATGGTTGCAAAAATACAACAATGAACAGCTGACCAGTCCTAACTGCTGCGTAGCATCTGCAGTTCCGAGCAGATTCCCCAGATGGTCCAGTCTCTCTTGATCGGATGCAAGGTGGTTCAAGACGCAGTTCCTCTGCTCCCGCCTGCGGCGCGGTCTGGCTGAGCAGCTGCTCAGTAAGCTTTTAGTCCAGAGAAAAACAATCTCTGGAAATACTTGTTTCGTTTAACAGCAGACAGCCTTGGGGCGAGAACAGGGGTTTGAAAATAGACAAAACGGCCTCTACGCTCATTTAGAATTCAGTTCTGGAGAATGTGGGCAGATTCCTGTTGGTGTTACACCAGGGGGGTGAGGTGTGGCCACGTATGTGGAATGACTTTGGGACAATGTACAGAGTGGACATATCCAGATGATGGTGCAGAAGTGGAGCTCTGTGTTTGGAACCGTTGCACCTGGACTAAGGTGTCACTATTCACTGTGCATCACACATTGTGCTGAGAGCTGTGCCTTTTCACTGTTTCTCATGTATTTGTGCTACGGTGCTATTCAGTGTAGGGGCAGCATAGTTCTCGCCCAGTGTAACGCTGCTGGCAGATGTTCACGCTGTGCGGAGGCAGCGTAAAATCCCCGCCCGTCTCTCTTTGCAATGGCTTCTGGAGACTCTGGGTAGCTCTTCTCACCACTCCCACCAGCCTGTTGGCGTTCAGGCTCACTCAGGAAGCCAACTGCAGTTATGGCTAAGACAAGCAATTTATAAGCTTTTCCTCAGGTTGCACCTATGGGCTACATTTTTCTCAAGGTGACCTTTCACTTCTTGTCCACTAACACTCCACTGCTTTCCAGCCTTTCTTCCTGCCACATTTTCTATCTATCTGAGAACCCAGAGTTTGCATCACCTTTCCTTGAAAGCTGTGTGAACATTACAGAAGTAGGGAAATTTACTGAAAGAACCTTCATGAATAAGCTCTCCTTCATCATACCTGATGAAGCATTAAATGCTTTTAAAATAAACTTTGCCTAGAATGACAGATGGAACATTGGAAGGAGGCCTGGTGGAGGTTTGGGGCTGCAGTTTTTATAGTGAAGCATTTTATAGTATCCTATATTACAAAATCTTACACTGTAGTATAGCTTAATACCCTTAAGGCAACAGAACCTGTCTGATCTTGGAAGCTAAGCAGGGACAGCACTGGTTAGTACTTGGATGGGAGACCACCAAGGAATAGCAGGTGCCATAGGCAATATTTCAAAGGAAGGAACTGGCAAAACCACCTCTGAGTACTCCTTGCCTAAGAAAACCCCATGAAATTCATGGGGTCACCATAAGTCAGCAGGCAATTTTAAGGCACACACACGCACCCATGTACAAGTCTTGCCTCACACAGTATATAGTACACGGTTGCATAGCATGACAACCTGCTGGGGTCCACGCTGATTTAAGCACGTGGCAACATGTATCTGTGCCTGTTTTTAAGCAAGTTCACTCATTAACCACTTCCACCATCATCTGCAGCTGCTTTCTCATCAGTAGCAAAAAAAGATATAGGCAAATTGTTGGCGGTAACAAAGGAAACAAAACTAGCGTGGGTTGGACTGGCCATTGCTTATTCCCAAAGTTTTCAAGTTTTGTCTCCTTTATAAAACCTGACTGTGTACCTTAGAAGGTTGTCATGCTCAGTGTGCTCGGGGCCGCCTTCAGGCACACAGGGCTGCCCCTTGAAGGTGACTCTGCGGCTATTTCCACACTAGGCTGTTATACTGCTATTATTCCACTTTCAACATCCTATGGAATCCTGTGGTTTGCAGTTTAGGGAGAGGCCAAAAAGGCCATCCTCAAAGGCCCCTTCCTAAACTGCAGACCCCAGGATTCCATAGGATGTTGAAAGTGGAATAATCGTGCTATAACAGTCTAGCGCGGAAATGGCCTGAAACTACAGCTAGTGCAAAACACAGCCGCCACACTGCTGGCTGGAGCATCATGCAAAGCCCATATAACACCAGCTTTAAAGGAATTCCAGTGGCTGCCAATATGCTTCTGGTTGGAGTCCAGGGTGGTGGTGATGACTTAAGACCAAAAAGGCTTGAGAGCTTTGATTCTTGAAGGAGCGCCTTTCCACACATACAGCACGCAAGAACTGAGATCCGCTGGAGACGCCCTCCTCTGTGTCCCATCAGCCAGGACAACGTGCTGTGGGAGGATGCAGGAGAGGGCCTTTTTTTTTTTGTGGCACTCGAGTTATGTATTCTCCTTTAATGCACATAACAACAGTGCAGAACTGCTCTTTAGATTACAACTCCAAGAGTTCACCAGCCAGCATGGATGTGGTCCATTCTCTCTGGAGATCTGGAGAGCTGTAGTCCAAAAAGTAACTTCCAAGCTCTGCTGTTGGTCATTAGCTTTCTTGTACAGGGCAAATGTGCTTCTGAGAATCCCAGCTGCTGTGAGAAGTCATGGAATAAGACTGCTGCGCTGCATAGATGTGTTTGGTTGTGAGCACTGTAGAAAACAGGATGCCCTGCTACAGGGACCTTTCTCTGTCCCTGGGGGACTGTTTTCCTGTGTTTGGCTCATATTCTCTCTCTCCTCCACCATTTCTCAGGTCAGAGTGGCAGCCTCCCAACTTGGGGTTCTGTTTTGAAATACAGAGAAAAAGAAGGAACTGTGTGTGCCATTGCAAATGTATCTTGTTTGTATTGCAGAGCTGCTGGAATACGTCACAAACCTGTATCCATAGAATCATAGAATCATGGAGTTGGAAGAGACCCCAGAGGCCAACGAGGCCAACCCCCTGCTATGCAGGAACCCACATCAAAGCACTCCCGACAGATGGCCATCCAGCCTCTGCTTAAAACCTCCAAAGAAGGAGGAGACTCCATGGAGGCAGCAGCAGATTCCACTGCCGGACAGCTCTGACCGTCAGGAAGTTCTTCTTGAGGTTCAAGTGGAATCTCCTTTCCTGCAGCTTGAATGGAGCAGCAGAAAACAAGCCCACTTCCTCCTCTACGTGGCATCCCTTCAAATATTTAAACGTGGCTATCATGTCCCCTCTTAACCTTCTCTTCTGCAGATTAAACATCCCCAGCTCCCTAAGCCGCTCCTCATAGGGCTTCAGGGCTTCCAGACCCTTCACCATTTTGGTCGCCCTCCTCCGGACACGTTCCAGCTTGTCCATATCCTTCCTGAACTGAGGTGCCCAGAACTGGACACAGGATTCCAAATGAGCCCTGACCAAAGCAGAATAGAGTGGTACCATTACCTCCCTCAATCTAGACACCATACTCCTGTTGATGCAACCAAGAATTGCGTTGGCTTTCTTGGCTGCCGCATCACACTGCTGACTCATGTTCAGCTTGTGATCAACCAAGACTCCTAGATCCCTTTCACGTGTACTGCTATCGAGCCACGTGTCCCCCATCCTATATTTGTGCCTTCCACTTTTCCTGCCTAAGTGTAGGACTTTACATTTCTCTCTGTTGAAATTACAGGATGTTTTCCTGCTGACTGTACCCTTTTACCTCTGGTTTACTTTTTTATTATCCCTATAGTAAGCACAGGGGAAAAATAAACACAGTGGGGATTGTCGTTTAAGAGAGAGAATAACACACCTGTCAGGAGAATGTACTAGAATGGTCTAAAAGTAAAGTTAGGATGGGAATTGAAAGATGGTTATAAAATAGAACAATATATATTATGGAAATACATTATGGAAATGTTATCATTTGAGATTTCCCCTTCTAAGCTAATGTTAACGTCAGATGTTGCAATGCTAAACTTATTCAGTAGGTTTGGGGAGAGGAGTCAATCCCTCTGAATTTCCTGGAGCCTACACCTGACTAGACGTGTATGGTGTAATGGTCTGACTCGGAGACTAGGGCCATTTCCACACTAGAATGTTACAGTGCTATTATTCCACTTTCAACATCCTATGGAATCCTGGGATTTGCAGTTCAGGGAGGGGCCTTTGAGGAGAGAGAAAGCAGAAGCTTTTGAGGCCCCTCCCTAAACTGCAAACCCCAGGATTCCATAGGAGGTTGAAAGTGGAATAATGGCGCTGTAACTTTGTAGTGCGGAAATGGCCCCGGGTTTGAATCTTTGTTCAGCCATGGAAACCCAGCTTGGTCAGGCCACACTTTCTGAACCTTAGAAAAAGTCAATAGGATCCCACCTCTGAAAAAATCTTGCCAAAGAAAACTCTAAGAGCCAATGTAGTGTCGAGGCAAGGGCTGTGGGAAACCGGGGTTCGAATCCCTGCTCAGCCATGGAAACTGATGACGTTGGGCAAGTCACTCTCTCAGTCCTAAGAGGAAGGTTATGGCAAACCCGCTCTGAAGGAAACTGGTTAAGAAAACACAAGGGGAGGGTTGCCAGAAGCCAACAAGAAACGTACAGAACTGCATTCAGTATTTCAGAAAAGAGATCAGTTATCAGAAACAATGTTTGGCATATTAAAACTGTGTACTTTTAACTGGGTTTGAGCAAGCTGTTTAACCCCAAGATTAGGTAAACCAGTGTGGGAAAATAGCTTCCATTTGCTCAACTCTGATGTCAAACAATTTTCTTCTTCCCGAGCCAAAATCAAATTAAGGCAAAGATTATTGTCATCAAGTGCAATCATTTATGGTGCTCCCAAGAGAACATCACGTTTCAGAGTAAGCAAATTAAGAGACTGTAATGTTTTGCAATATAAACAACAGAAGATTACTGTAGGATGTTACAACCTTTTTCAGAAAGGAAAAGTAAAACAGTTTTAGAAAATTAAAAAAAAATATTATCACAACATAAGAGGAAAGAAAAGAGTAGTGAATATTTCACTTTTAAAGGAAAAAAGTAGTAATTCAAGGAACTTAAGTACTTACAAAACATAAAGTCTGCTATCAATATATTTAAGCTTGAATATCACATTGAGAAAACTGCATATCAGCTTACTGGTCACGTAGTGAAAGACCAAACAAGTAAGTCAGCCTTCCCGTTGTATTTACGTAACGGAGTCACATGAACTGACTTCTGACAGATCTTGAAAACTTTTTGACCTGTTATCAGTGATGTCACTTACTGGAAACTTGCATAACTGTGAGATCAGCCGTGGGGATATCTTGTCCAGAGTTCAGTAAAGTTACTCATTTTGGGATTGTAACTCCTACAATTCCACAGCCAGTGGGGACACTAGGCCTGTTAGCTGGAGGATTCTGCAAGCTGCAGCCCAAATAAAAGAACGCTTCCACATTATTTCTTTCCAAGGCATGTTGGTGCTGAATAGGGGTGTTATTTTTTACTGCAGTGTGAACCTTGCCTATGTAATCCATCATAACCGAAAAGAACTTTATGCTGTCCCTGCCACGTTTTGCAATACTGCAGGAGTGGATGGCTTTTCGCTGCCAATTTGGCTGTTCTATAACACACATTTATTTTGCGTGCAAGACTGTACACGTTATTTGGGATGAGGGCCACGGCTCAGCGGTAGAGCCAGAGCCTGTTTGGGGCCGTTCTCTCTCACCTGGAAAAGGTGCACCATCCGTCGGCTCACCCTGTTTGCTGGTGTCATTCCGAAGAGACATGTTGTGCTTTGAAAAGCAGGTGAGGGAGCCCTAAGCCCCCTAGATAAGGTGAGGCAAGACCCAGGTCACCCACCCGTTCCCCTGTTGTGTAACTGCTTGCTGACGGGGAAGCATCAGACGAGAAAGTAAGGCTGCTGGCAGGACTGCGGCCACGTCTCCTATGGGGTGAGGAGGCGCGTTCGCAGCAACGTTACGCGGGGGGCCAGGGACACCCGAGAAGAGGATGTGGGGAGAGGGCGCTTGGCCGGCGTTCACAGCCCGCGTGCTGCTGAAAGATGAGCAGGACCGCAGAGACGATACTTGGATGAAAGCCTCTTGGCTGCAACGAGATAAAAAAACAAACAAATTCAAAAAAGACATTATCTTCTCTCTCTGTCCCTCTTTCCAGGAAATGGGCCAAGGTCATGCATGAAGGGATGGGAAAAAAAGAGTTTTTAAAAAATTGTGGCTGTCCCCGTTGTTTCTAGCCTGCTGACGCGGTTCACAGTGCGTCGCAGATGCACTCCTCGACGGAGGAGGCCGGGTTATCAGTGGCGGGACTGGAGCGATTGGTCCAGGACGGTCGCAGGCTAAGACGCCAAGAGAAAAGGTGGAGAGCTCCCCATCTTCTTCCTTGAATCTCTCGTTTTTTTGTGGTATTTCCAGTATTTTGTGTGTTACTTGAGTAATGGAATAAAACTGTCACCCACGTGAAGAAAGGGGAGGGTTATTTTTGGAACTGCTGCAAGCTTCCGAGCACCTTAACCCGGCCTTGTAAATGGAGGGTATATTCCTATTACTGCATTTTACCTGCCCGCCAACATTTCTCAGCTGAAAACTAGGACGCATGACTAAGGAGCATCGGAGGGTGGTCAAGAGGGAAAAAGTTATGAAGGAGGAAGAGAACACAAGCTCGGAAGGCCTGCAGCGGTTTGCTTTTGCCTCAGCTGACTGCGAAGGGCAAGATTCTGCCCCTCTGCAAGTTGACTGAGGCCATGTCCACACTAAGCCGTTATAGCGCTGTTATTCCACTTTCAACCTCCTATGGAATCCTGGGGTTTGCAGTTTGGGGAGGGGCCTCCCAGCGCCTTTAAGGCCCCTCTCCAAACCACAAACCCCAGGATTCCGTAGGATGTTGAAAGTGGAATAATAGCGCTATAACGGCCTAGTGCGGAAATGGCCTGGGTGCAAACTATTTTTGCATCTTGAACTCAGCAGCAATTGAAGTGAGTTGAGGACAAAAGGGGGAGACAGAGAGAGAAACCGGATGTTTTAAAAGTCGATGAAAAAGGAGGAGGGCAAAAGATTAACCAGGGCCGTTGCTGTCAAGCCAGGCAGTTTGGGGCTGCGATATTGTCCTTCCGAGACTTCGGGATAGAGGTGCAGGACTTAAAGGGGGAGCAGGCGAAACACTACGATTTGAACTGCAGGCGGAACTCCCAACTGGTTTTGGAGGACTTGTACTTTCCCAGTTTGGGTTGGCACTTTATCGTGAATGGCCTTACACTTTTTGTGAGGCTGCCTATACAACTTTAACATAAATACACATTTTTTGTTGCAAGGTCAGTGTCAAAGAATGTAGTGACGCTCAGTAAAAATACAACGAAATCCAAAATTGGGCAAACTAAAAATCTACAAAATACGTCATGCAAGCTTTCAAAGCTCCACTGGCTTCTTCACTGTAAAAAGGTGTTAAAATCATACAGGACGAAAGAATTTATGAGATAAATAGCGGTATCTTTTATTTTTCATGTAAGAATAAACCCAAAAAAGGAAGGCAGGAAGTTCATTAGAGTAACTATTTTGCCAACAACGGAAGGAGTTATTTAATTTATGGGAAACATGGAAAGTAGATGAATGAGGAATTTGGAGACAGAAATATATTTTAATGTAATAGTTGTTAATTTTATTTTACAAGATGGTTATATATGATAAAGCTGTCATATACAATTATGAAACAACTTTTCCAAATTGCAATATCTGTAAATTCCACGAGTTTATAATGTGATATATTTTTTCTTTTATTGTATTAAATGTATTCAGTGAATAAAAAGTAAATTTAAAAAATCATACAGGACAAAAAAAATTATGATGCTAGAGTCACAGGCTTGCATTTGGTGAGGGTGTTGTTTTTGTTGTTGTGAGTGAAGCCTCCACTGTTCTTACGATTTCCACTTTGGTGGCCAGACTTACAGATCTGTCCTTTTTATTTAACATGCTGGGCTGGCTGGCTGGGGAAGCTGATCTGCATTCCCTTTTTCTCTCTTGCAGACCAGGCTTGCTCCCCAAGGGACTCTGGGGACAGCTCTTTTCACCTTGGCTGTTGCAAGACTTACCGCTCTTTCCAAGCTCAAGCTTTTTTGCTTTGTTGCAGCCCAGCACTGTTTCGCCAGCCTCCCAGCGCCAATGCTGCTTAAAGAAGCCTCAGCTACCCAGAGAAAGAGAAGAAATAGGCGGCTGGGAGGGTCTAAAAGGCACTTGTAAAAAGAAGTTTCACTGCCGGAGGCTTTGTGAAGTGAGTTGTCCCTGTAAAATAGATTCCACTCTGCTCTTTGTATGGACAGAGGCGGCCCTCCCCACTCTCCCCACCAAAAAAGAGGGGGGGGAATCCCTCATTACCACAAAAAGGGGGCCTATTCATAGCAGGTAGGCCTTGGTGACAAATGATGTCGTCGGGCTTCTCTTCTCTGATTGGTCGCCACGCGTGACTGACATGTAGAAAATATCTGCGTAGCCAACCATACATTTAAGTTCAAAACGCTCGGCCTATTAGAGAGTCTTGAGCTTATATATACGGTTGGCTATTTTTTTTTTAGAAATCGCTATGCATTCCGGGAATCGTAGTTTCCCCTTAACCGTCTTCGGCAAGAGAGCGGGGACCGAGGCGGAAGGGGCGGGGAAAAGCGGCGGAAGTGCGTTTGCGCGTGGGAGGGGGCGGGGCCAGAAGGGGTAAGTGGGGCGCGCAAGGGTTTCGCCGGCCAGAGGCCGGTTGGCTGGGGGGAAGGTCGAGGCCTGCGAGGCTCCGTCGAGGCAGAGTAGCGGCCGAGGTGAGGAGGAAATGGCGGCGCCTTGCTGGGGGCGGCCCCGGCGTGGGAGGCGGCGGCGGCGGCGGCGGCGGCGGGGAGCATGCGCGAACCCCTTTGGGGGAGGGTTGGCTGGCCGGCGTTTGAGCCTATTTTGGGGGGGGGTGCGTCTCATGGTGCCCCGCTTTCTTCCCTTGCCCACCTATAGATTATATGACAGGGCTTGGAAAAATTACTGTCCTGGGACCGTCGCCTCCAGAGCCCCTCAACCGCCGTGGACTACAAGTCCCAGCATCCCCGACCTGTCCAGAATCCCCCAGCCGCCGCCGCGCACCCGGCCCTGGAGGCAGAGGCGCTTTGTCGTCTCCTCCCTCCGCCGCTCCCGCGTACAGCAAGTTCGCAGCTTGAGGAGTACTACAACTGCCAGAATCCCCCAGCTGCCGTGGACTGCGGCTTCCATAATCCCTGGCCTGGCCAGAATTCCCCAGCTTCCACTGGATTAAAGCTCTGGAGGCAGAAGTCCTCCCTATGCTCACACATGCATTAAGTTCAGAGCTCGGAAAAGTGTGCTTTTGGGAGGACTGCAGCTTCCAGAACCCCCCTGCCCGGCCAGAATTCCCCAGCTACCATGGACTACAGCTCCCAGCGTTATGGCAGAATTCTGGGGATTCTGGCAGTTGTAAACCTCCCCCTGCCAGTTCTCTCAAAATCATCAGTTTTTAAATGGTTGCATAATAATGAGATTGATTCTGGTCCCCAAAAGTAACTTTTCCAGAATTTGGTGAGGTTCAAGGTCAGCCTCTTTCTTTAGTTGCTGTTACTGAAAATAGAGTGGAATTATCCCCATTCTGTGAAAATGCTGCTTTTCTTTAAAAAGAAAAAAATGAAATCTGTCTCCTTAAACGTCTTTGAAAAAGCAGACATATTTTTTGTTACATAAAACATGGCGTGGACTCGATTCAGACTCTTCTGGTGAAAAGTTTTGTTTTAATATGTTGCAGGCAGAGGGAAATGTTGGGAAATGCTTCGCCGTTTCCGTCTTGTCCTCTTTCCCTCTGCTCGTTGATTTTGTTTCATAAGAAGAAGAGGGGTTGTAGCTGTAACCCCCGGTTTAAGAAGAAGAAAGATTTGGTGACCTCAGTAGATTTGTCATCCATCTGCTCAGCTTTGACTCTGAAACTGGATTCGAATGAATGTGTGGCTTGAGATCCTAACCTGAGGAGCAAGATTTTAAAGTCAAAAAGCAATCTGAAAATACAATAATGTTCTAAAGCATTGGTATTTAAGGATATTTTCTGCTTTGCCTTTCCTCATCAAGGAATATGGCTTTAAAATGGCTGGTCCAGGAGAGGGGGTGGGATCTATGGGGAAAAAAGGGGGGGAAGATTGGTCAAGGGCAGGGGGGAGGTGGGGTGTTAAGGTCATTGAGTGCCCAGAGAGGTGAACTGAGCTGGAGTAGCTGGGAGGGGTGGCGGCGGCGGGAGATTGCACTGTGAAGCCGGCATTTGGGTGGTGATGCAATGGGAGGCAGACGCACATCCGGGGCTGAAGGCCAGGCGGCAGGAATGCATTTCAGAAATGCTGGTGGCATTTCAAAGAAGATGAGTGACGAGACCTGTTCCTGTCTGGAGGAGATGTAATGGGGGGAAAACCCTGCATTGCAACAGTTCCCGTAAGTTAGGTGTTGTAGGACTTCCTATATCTCTCCAACTGATCTCTTTTTCTTTGCTGATTTAAAACCTGAGGTAAATGTTAGAACGCTAGAGTTGGAAGAGACCCCAGGGCCCTCCAGTCCAACCTCATTCTGGTGTGTAGGAAGACACACTCAAAGCATTCCTGGCAGATGGCCTCTCAGCCTCTGTTTCAAAGTCTCTAAAGAAGGAGAGTCCACCACGCTCCCAGGAAGCAGCGGATTTCACTCTTGAAGTCTTTGCTGTTCATGCTTGTGCTTGCACCATGCTCTGTGTTAATGCTATGAATATATACACATTGGGCAGTCATTTTGGATAAAATTGCCTTGGGTCATTAAAATGGTAGGGCACTGTGAAACCACAGAAAATCTCTGACCCCAGGGGACGCCCTGGTGCCTCATCAGGCCAGATGCAAAGTTTCTATTTCATAGCCTCATTCTGCTTTGGTTTCTCTGTGTCCCTTAGAAAAATCTCTTCCTGACCTTCAGGATAGGTTGAAGGACATCGCTGAGAACAGCCTTTTGTTCCTGGTCAGGCAGCTTCCCTTTCTAGTCCAGTTTTGTTTCTTCTGGCTGCAGCTCTCCTAGGCTAGCAAGGGGGTCTTCTACGCCTCCTGCTGTATCCTCTTAACTTAGGGTTGAACTTGAGACCTTCCTCTTGCAAAGCTGTGCTGAGTGGTGCCGCCTGTCCCCAGTTCCCCTCCCTTTTTAGAAGCTTGCTAGAAGTTCTGACGTTCTGGCCCTGCTGCATGCAAGATGCTCCCATGTCTTTTCCTTGCCTGCCATCAGAAGCTTTTGAATTAAAGGTGTTAGGCATAAAGCCTTGGAATTTTCTGCTGTCCGCTCCATGTCTTTTCTCCTTTCATTTCTCATCTACACTGGCATTTCGTGACTGGTCTGGCATCTGCAGTTGTATTGGCATGCTGCATTTGTGAACTTTGAAAGTACACAGTTATGTGTTGTACTCAAGGACTTCAGGCTATCAAGGGATATGGCAATGTTGTCTGCCAGAAGTTTGGAACTGCAGATCCCATAATTCCAGGCTGTTGGATATGCTGGTTGGGGCTGATGGGAATAGTAGTCAAAATAACGGAAGAGTGTTAGGTTGTCTGTTTTGTCACTAACAACTGTCGAAAAAGACTACAGTGGGAACTCAAAGTTCAGAGTTATGTTTGGAGAGGGAGAGCTCTCAAGCAGGACAAAACCCACTCTAAGATGTTTCTAGGGCCAGGTTTTCAGCTTCTGAGGCCCCACCTCATGCTCTCATGCCTGTGAGGACAGCCTGAAAACAGTAATCCCAACCAGAACTTGGTGAGCAGTAGTGTGATAATTTATGAATAGCGATTCCAGAAACAGTTTGTCTCTTATCCAACTGCATGGCTTGCCCTCCTCAAGAGGAAGAACTTCCTGATAGGATAGAGTTGTTCAAGTGACTCTCTGCTTAGCCCGTGGTTCATCTTATTTAGAAGGTGGGTTTAGTACTGAAGTTTTGTAGTATTAGTGTGTTGGAGGTTGCAAGGGGCCTTTACTTAACCACGGTTTAAAGGGGTTGGACTGTGGCTGAGTGACAGGAGCACAGAATGTAGTCTTGGAAAGAAAACATGCATTTCTAAGACACAACAGGAATTCATTTTTTTTCTTCTTCTTAACATGCGAATTTTCTTCTTTCCTTGCAGTTGACATGGCATCTGATTCAGAAAACCCTCTTGCCGGCTATGAACCGACAGAGAGCCAAGGCTCAAAACTGATAAGAAAATCCCGGGAGTCTCCCTTTGTCCCGGTTGGTAAGTAGTCCTTCTGATCATGCCCTTAACATGTTTAGCCAGTTGGCCTTCTGGCCTACTTTGTGCCCCTGGGAATATACACCCTTGTTCTAGGTCCTGAGCAGTGGGTGTGAATACAATAAAGGCTTAAACACTTCAAGCAGGAAATGCTCTTGAAATATTACTTCCTTGTAAGCAGCCCTGTATTTAAATGAGAGGCTAGAATTGCTGTTCCTGCCTCTACTTTCTCCAGGTTAAGGTTTCAATCCAGCCTTCCTTTGGTGTTCTCTGGGTATTTGGACTACCAGTCCCATCATTTGACTAGGAATGATGGGGCTTGTAGTGTAACAAGTCCACAACATGCCAAATTAGAAAATGAATCTGAAGTTGCGTTTGCTTAACCTGGCTCCCCCCACCCCACGCCCCAAAATGATGAGAGAACTTTGGGCCTGTGCGTACCTTGTTTTATATGCAGGTCCACCCTTGGAGGAAGCAGGGAGTAGCAAGACGTGTTTTTGAAAGGGCTTGGTGTGACATACAGCAGTGACCAAGTTGGTTCTAGGAATGAGATGCTGTTGACCAGAGATGGGCAACCATGGGGGGCCCCAGGACCAATTCCTCCTTGTCTCCACTCTGCAGGCTGCATCCCTCCCCCACACCGTGTACTAGAATACAGGTTGAGTTTCCCTTATACAGAAAGCCAAAATCTGAAAACCTCAGAAACCAAAACTTCTTGCTGCCAGCCACTTACTTGTGCCCCTGACGTGGCAGCTGTGGTGCTCCTGCTGGTTCTTCAGGCAGATCCTTGGTCTCTCTCTTTTTGCTAAGAGCGAGAAGGAGATGCAAGGCTGTTGCAAAAAGGTACTGTATCCAAAATCTGGAAAAATAAAAAATACAGAACACTTGTGGTTCCAAGCATTTTGGATAAGGGATGCTGAATCTATACTTCTGAAATGTCTCCATTTTAAATCTGTCTTCTTCGCAAAGTGGCAACCAAAAGAGACATCATGTCACCTCCGGTTTCCTTTTTGGGAAGGGAATGGAGAAAACAAAGGGATGTGGGGGTTTCTGTGAGAGTTGCGCTTCTGGCTTTGCCATGGTGGTTGTGGGTTTGGGGGGCTTTATCATGGTTGCTAGGTGAATATTCTCTCTCCACCCCCATTTAAACAAATTAAGTGGTGACTAGCAGGGGACTTCAGAAACTGCGGAAGCCTGGTCCATGGGTACATTTTCCCCATCCCTGTTGTTGACAGTAAGAAAAGAAAAGTGTGGTTGCTAGGTGCTCAAGTGTGTTTAGGGACAAAGGTCTGGCACTCCGCATAGAACTGGACATTGATGTGCAGCCAGTATTTGAACTGTTGGGAAAGACCTCAAGCCAGACCAATCCGTGCCTCTGCCTGTTACCAAGATACAATGTGAGTGGAATTGGTTAGTCTTTAATTCAGAATGCAGAGCAAGCTTTTCACTGTTGCTCTTAAACTTTTTAGCCACCATCCAGAGAAGCATCTGGCTTCTTCTGGGAGGCCATTCAAGATGGGAGGACAGCCTATTGTGCTGTATGACAAGCTGCTTTTAAAAAATGAGAGGCATTGTGTTATGTGGGATGGGCAAGGATGTTGCAGGTGTTCTTAAAAAGCCCCAAAATTCCACTGTGGCAGTCCAAGCCTTTTCTGTGAAGCTGCGCAGGTCTTTGGATCTCACATGGTGTTAACAGCTATATTTAAGAGATGTCTGAGGGCACTCCTCTACTTTATGATCAAGGAAGGTAATGTTTATGACACAGTCCTCTGTTTCCTCTTTCAGGCATTGCGGGTTTTGCCGCAGTGGTGGCCTATGGGCTCTACAAGTTGAAGCACCGAGGGGACACCAAAATGTCTGTCCACCTGATCCACATGCGAGTGGCAGCACAGGGCTTTGTTGTTGGCGCCATGACATGTGGTAGGTACCCAAAGGACAGGCTTGCCTCACGCGCAGTGCCTCATGCTGCTGTGGAGCTAACCATCTTTCCCATTTTACATCACCATCTCTTGCAAGCAGCTTGATTTGTGGTTCTTTGATTTCTGTAATATAAAATCAGCAACCAAATCCTGCCCTGATCAGGTCACTGGGGTTTGAGAGAGCAAGCAAGAAGTTGGGAGAGGATTACAGGGGTTTCTGCTGTGTGTGCCTTCAAGAAATAACAAGAAGCTTGGCCTTTCAGTCACTCTGATTTTCTAAATTCCCATAGAACAAATGTTGTGGAATACTAAACTTTGTTCCCCTTCCATTCCTTTTTCTTTCCAGCATAGAAGTAATTGCATTACTTTTTTGTATGCAGCCTCTTCTTCTATGATGTGTTTGGTGGAATTAGGGGAGACTTGGTTAGCCTCCTCCCTGGACTCTTTCTGCCAGCCTGCCAAGGCCTTTCTGTTTATCCAGGGCTTTGGTTAAGTGGCTGTGGCAGAAGTTCATTGTCATATGGAAGATGGGGCAATAAGACAGGGAGCAATGGCTTCAAACTACATCGAAAGAAGGTTCCACTTAACCATTAGGAAGAGCTTCCTGATAGTAAGAGCAGTTTGACAGCAGAATATGCTGCCTGGGGGAGTGGTGGAGTCTCCTTCTCCTTTGGAGGTTTTTAAACAGAAGCTGGATAGCCATCTGTCAAAGGGGGTGCCTTGATTGTGCCTTCCTGCATGGCAGAAGTGGGTTGGACTGGACGGCCCTTGGAGTCTCTTCCTATTGTGTCATGAGGGGAAACATTAATCTCTGGAGCAGCAGAAAACAAGCTTCCCCCACCTTCCATGTGACATCCCTTTAAATATTTAAACGTGGCTATAATGTTGTCGAGAACCAACATGATGTAGTGGTTTGAGTGTTGGATTATGACCCTGGAGACCTGCTTAGCCATGGAACCCCACTGGGTGATCTTGAGGGCATCACACAGCCCCAGCCTACCCGATACATAATTAGTTCATCTTAGCATCATGGTAAGTCGGAAATGACTTGAAGGCACACAACAACATCTTGTTTTCTTTTACAGCGATAGAAACACAGCTCTGAATTCTAACCATCATCACGTTCTTTTTCTTCTTGTCTTCCAGGTGTGCTCTATTCCATGTATCGGGAATATTGGGCCAAGCCCAAGCCCTAGGAGAAGGCCAGCTGAAAACTGTGTGTGCCGATGTTCTTATGTACCCTATATCTAGACCTCACATGGAAACGATGCTGCAGTGAATACAGGGGTGCATCTCTCACTTGGTCCATCTCACACGTGATGTCAACCCATTTGCTGCCAGTGTCACCCTAGATTTTTTTCTCTGTCTTGAGTAAGACCATCAACCGATGTTTTACAGATCAAAGCTCCTCTTCACTATACAGACATGGCACTTAGCAGTTCTGTGACTTAGGGGTTTAGAATTTCACACTCAGGATTTGTTCCTGTAAGTTCGGGTTTGAGAGGGCAAACGAGAAGTTGGGGGGAGGGCTACAGGGGTTTCTCCTGCGCGAGTTCAAGAAAGAGCAAGAAGCTTAGCCTTTCAGTCGCTCTCATTTCTCTAAATTCCCATAGAACAAATGTTGTGGAATATTAATCTTTGAAATATGAGCCTTAAAAGGAGTGGATTAGACTATTTTAAGAATTTATTTATTGCACAATATTACATATGGAAGTTTAACTTATTTGACTGAGAATGGGATGGCAGCTTCTTAAAGTTTGTGTATTGCACAATTCTTTGGGGTGTGTTTGTCCCATTTATAGTAAAGGGCTTATGTACCGCTCTTTTTTTTTTAAGGGTGGTGATGGTAGAGCCTCTGTACTTTGAGATGGGGAACACGTGGCCCTCCAGACACCGAACTGCCATTCCTGTGAGCCCTGGTCAGTGTTCCCAATGGTGAGAGGCAGTAGGAATAGCCGTTTAGGCATATCTCGAGGGTCACAAGTTTCCCATCCCAGTTAGAAACTTCTAGCAACCAAAGAACAGGGCCAAAAACAACTTGTTTTGGTTTCCAAAGTAAATGGAAACTTAAGGGTATTCATGTCTTTGAAGGCCAGGATTGTGCTGGGCAGCGGGCCATAACATTCATTTGCTAAATTTCGTTCTTCCCACAATTTCCTGGGTGGTGACTTGACCCTGTAGCAGTTCAGCAGGGGTCTGGCCCTGGCCTGCCTTTCCAGCTCAGGAAAGGAAGGCTGGTCTCTTGGAGGCGCGGATTTGCTCTCAGCAGCAGCAGGAGGAGGCATGTGGCCCAGCCATGAAGTCTCGCCTTCGAGAGAAGCCTTTTTAAAAAATGCATATAGTGGCCAGCTGATTTAGCTGGCATCCACCCTTGCCCCCGTAAATCACTGGGTATAACCTGTCAGCGTTGTACTGGCGAAGAGTGGATGGACGTACAGCTCTGGCTGCAGTGGAATCCAAAATCTGTAAAAATTGTGGCTCTTTTGGTCATGTTCCTTGGTTTTATCATGGTGTTCTGAGTGTTTCTAATCAGTGCTGTGTAAATCTAACCCAATGACTCTGGTTTTATTAAACAATATGTACATAAGAACAGTTGTACTCTGTCACGAGAGTGGTTTGTGGAGTCTGTTGTTTTGTCGCAGTATGTTTTCGCTAAGTTTAATTCTTAGGGTCTTTCCGCCCTACACCGTTATAGTGATATTATTCCACT